>JACYFF010010365.1:53484896-53521501 GCA_017589665.1 Selenicereus undatus | reverse complement strand
GCAAGTTCTGGAGATGCAACATGGAAGAGCCACACACATGAAAGAAACATGAGACTAAATTTGATGAATTAGTCCAAATAAGGCTCAAAGACTCACGGGATATCTACCAAAGTCACAATTAGCTCAAAAAATGAGTCCACATACAAACATTGGTGCTAATGACATTAGGGGGTAACAAAGTTTTCAATTATGACAAGGGTCAAAACGAGAAGTATTTACAAAACCTTCTAACATTTTCGCAACAAAAGGGATTACACACCAAAAGTTACTCAAACTCATGAGAGCTATTTTTCCTAAACAAAAGCATCATTGGAGGTTATCTCACACCATCCACACCATCTCTACATGCAATCCTATATGCAAACCTAAAAATCAACTAAATGCGACATGCAAACAAAAAAGAAATGTAAAACTATATGCTCTAGCATGTATGCAAGCTAATAACCAAAATAGAAAACATATACACTACCCTTCCCCCATGCATAGATAAAACATTATTATGGAAAGGAAAGAAAGTAAGAAAAGGGAAAGAAAAACAAAATATAACGATCGCACCAGGTTAGGTGCAGAGTGGACCTAAGCTGTGCAGCCTCGCAAGTGGGGCAAATGGAGCATCGCCCACTCCATCCTAACTTCAAGACTCGACCCATTAAATCAGACGTTGTCAAAGCACGCAGGAGTTTATCAAACTCTTGGAACCACAATTCAGAAAATAAAAGGCAAGGTGCATTAACCAAAATCACACCAAAGACTACAAGTATTCTCTTAACCTTATCAAAGCCCATAAATAAATCATGGAAAGGACGAAAGCATATAGTCCATCTGATTTTCCTAGGTAAGTCCTCTAGGCCTATGCAACATGGGTCAAGTGGGGCATTATACCTACTAAACTAACCTAGGGAAAGAAAATTATCAATGTTTCCACCAAGCATATGACACATTTGGTCCTCATAGCCCAACTCATTATTAGCATCACAAATCATAGAATTGTCAATAGGCTCAACAATATCATACTCAGCGGAAGGAGACGGGTGTAAATACATAGGTGAAACATGTTAATGATAAAGGGGATGGGGGAGAACACGGTCACCAAAACCAAGGATATGAGACTCCTCACGCACAAACACATCACGTGACCCCACCAAAGGTGTCCTATCTAGATCATGCACCTCATCTAAAATATCTTATCACTCAAAACATGCATCAACAACATCAAGCCTAGCATCAAATCCGAAAGTATTACTCGCCTCAAGCCCTTTGTACTAAGCTAAAGGGAAGGATAAATCAAGTAAGGATAGGAGAACATCAGTATTGTCTACGAGTGATACAAAATAAGGTTGAGTGTAGCATAGATAATAAGGACACAAATTAGTAGCATGGTCAGAAGAATTACACATATCACACCAAAAAGGAGCATAATAGGATCTAGTATAGAATGTGCAAGGATGAGAAATTGAATAATTAGAAATAATAATAGCCTTCTAAAATTCAAATGAATTCCAAGCCATCCTATTAATAAAATACCATGCATTATCAACATTTTTACTATGAAAATCCCTATATTCTAAAGGAATACAGGTTTCACTATTAACACCCTCATCAACAATGTCTAAAATTTCCCATTTGCTCACACAGTAACCACATCGAGCAAGAAAAACACTCAAACCTTTAAAATACCTCCAAAATAATTCATACACAAATTGGGGAAAATGGAAAATTGTCATTGCTTTTTTTTCAAATTGTTTTTTTTTGGGATAATTTTTTTAAAAAAAATTTCATTTTTGTTTTAAAAGAAAAACAAAATGCTTAGTCAAACCGATCAGGAAAAACCCAATATTCGACATTAGTTCCCCGACAACGATGCTAAAAACTTTATACGACCGCAGAAACACAGTGGCGTTGTAGCTGTTCAAGGTCGATCCCACAGAGACTCGGTGAAACTACATGGTTATGATCCCTCAAGGTATACTGAGCAAAATTCTAAACTTTAGATTAAAAATACGAAAATAAGGAAACAACTATCACTAATTCAATGAGAAAACGCCGAGCAATTCATGTAGTTATGAAAGGGAATTGAATCAAAATGATAAACATGTGCCTTCCTCTAATTGGTTAATTTCGAGGAATTGCAATCTATACATAAATTCAGTGTATTCTTTCGAAATCAACTAAATTTGCCTAAACTAAGCAAATGTCGATCTTTCAAGCTCATTTGACTTAATCCAAGTATAATATTTTCGATTACTTAATTGGAGTCCTCCCAACTTGATAATCTCTCTTTCGAGACGATGCGATGACAGGTTCTAACAACCAGTCCAACAACGAAGTGTCGTCTTTCGAATGTTCACTCGATTATTTCAAGTGTGCAAGCAAATCTTGGCAAAAAATCAACTCACAATATATCAAATACTTGATAGAACGAAATCAAAACCAATCATGAAAATAAGCACAATTCTTTAAATCAAAACGTAATCCAATAAAAATTTCATAAACTGCTAAATCCCTAGACAAAATCAAACTTCTCAAACATGATTAAATTAACCATCTAAAATAATAAATCCAAAGAGAAAAGAGAAGAGAAGAGAAGAGAAAAGAGATGCTCAGCCAAGATCGTGCTTGAACTGTCATGCAAACTCGTGGTGAAGTCCTTGCAAATCATTCCTTCAACTCTATCTCACTCTCTCTCTAATCTAAACTAATCCTAATCTACTTGAAAAGAGGAAATGAAAGGAATGTGATGGATGGGATGATTGAGGAATTGATTACTGTTGCTGCTTGAGGGATGCCCTATTTATAGAAAAACCAAACCAATCTCAGCCGCACGATGAGGAAAAATGAAGAGACCAGCAGTTGCACCTCCACGGGCTGACCATGGTCTGGGCTGGTTCCGGTTTTCTGCTCTTTTCTTGCTCCACGGGTGTAGCAGCATGTGGGTGTCTATGGGGGAGGTCAAAATACATCTATTTATCATCAAATGCTCGGTGAAAAGCCTTAAAATCCTGCAAAACACATAAAACAACTATACCCAAGCATAAATCGAGAATAAGAGTACAAATAATAACTTAAAGCACAATATTCTCCTAAAAATGTAGCTGAATGACCTTAAAATTATGTATACATTAAGCACTTATCAAACTCCCCCATGCCTAAACTGTTGCTCATCCTCAAGCAAACACTAGGGAAAACCAACAAGGGTAGATGCATCTAGGACTAAAAGCATGAAACCTCTGTGAAGTATGCAAACCATTGCATGTCACAAGCAAGAATAACATTCAACAGCAATCTAAAGGAGTGCACAAAACATTTCAAAATCAGAAGGAAAAGAAGGTTTTCGAAAAAATTTAAGACCATAAGCTTAATATGAAACTTGATCACCCCCAAAGAACCACAAAGCATGTCAAGCAAGCACATGAGATTGAGTAGAGCCAAACGGACTGGTAGAACTGCACTTTTGGGAAATGTGGACCACTCCTTCTCATGTGTTCGAAAATATATGAAAGTGCACTCAAAACTCATTTCAAAGATGCAATCTACCATATGCTTGCCAAAACCCTCAAATTCTCTACCACTAAAATGCAATGTGCACAAGACAATCAAGAGGACTTTATATGGATTGTGATTTGGGCTAGAAAGATTAAGCGAAAGAAGGGGACAAATGCACTTGGGTAATGTGGAGCTACTTAGCCTAATTAACCTATAAGTTCACCAACACTCTCATCAATCTCATAATACAATGAACATCTCCTAATCAATTACATAGAAAATAAGTTGAGAAAGAAAGAACTCAAGCTATGTTCGTATCCAATGCCAATCACTTATTCATGGTCTTTTTTTATTTGTTTTGCTTTTTTGTTTTTCTTTTATGCTTTTCTTTTTTTCTTTTCCTCTTTTTTGTTTGTTTTTGCAACATGATTTTTTTTTGGCCCTTTTCTTTTACGATTTTCTTCTCTTTTTTTCCAGGAGATGAAATGAAAATATAATGACTAACACCACATCCTAGAATCACTCATTGCCCTCAACGTGGGCATATAATAGAAAATTGCAATTATTAAAAGGCATAGGATCACTAACTATCAACTCACAACCGAATATATGTACACAACCCAAACAAGAGGGAACCAAAACAAATGCTCAATATCATCAATCCCTCAACAATCCAACATACCAAAGCCATCTTAAACTTAATTATCCCCAAAACCAACCACTACGTAGATGAAGTGATGCTTCATAGACTTGGCTTAAAGGTAGGAATATGTGTCTGCCTAAGGGTTAATATGAAGGGATCGGAACAAAGACGGATATAAGCTCAAAGGGGCTGGCAAAGGGAATAAACATATAATAAAAAGGTAGGCTATTTGGCTATCTGGCTAAAATATTCCAAGAAATAAATGACTCTATCATAACATCAATGATGCACATGCGAATGTCGTTTTAAGCAAGGGTCTAGGCAAGTTCTAGAGATGCAACATGGAAGAGCCACACACATGAAAGAAGCAGGAAACTAAATATAATGAATTAGTCCAAATAAGGCTCAAAATCTCACGGGATATCTAGCAAAGTCTCAATTAGCTCATAAAATGAGTCCATATACAAACACTAGTGCTAATGGCTTTAGGGGGTAGCAAAGTTTTCAATAAAGACAAGGGTCAAAACAAGAAGTATTTACAACACCTTCAAACATTTTCGCACCGAAACGGATTACACACCAAAAGTTACTCAAACTCATGAAAGGTATTTTTCCTAAACAAAAGTGTCATTGGAGGTTATCTCACACCATCCACACCATCTCTACATGCAATCCTATATACAAACCTAAAAATTAACTAAATGCGACATGCAGACAAAAAGAAACTGAAAACTATATGCTCTATCATGTATACAAGCTAATAACCAAAATAGAAAACATATAAACTACCCTTCCACCATGCTTAGGTAAAACATTATTATGCAAAAGAAAGAAAGTAAGAAAAGGGAAATAAAAACAAAATATAACGATCTCACCAGGTTAGGTGCAGAGTGCACCTAAGTTATGCAGCCTTGTAAATGGGGCAAATGGAGCATTAGCCACTGCATCTCAAATTCAAGATTCCACTCATTAAATCAGATGCCATCAAAAGCACACAGGAGCTCATAAAACTCTTAGAACCACTATTTATAAACTAAAAGGAAAGGGGTAATAACCAAAATCACACCAAAGAGTACAAGTATCCTCCTAACCTTATCAAAACCCATAGGTAAATCATAAGAAGGATTAAAGCATGTAGTCCATATGATTTTCCTAGGCAAGTCCTCTAGGCTTATGCAATATGGGTCAAGTGAGGCATTATACCCACTAATGTAACCTAGGGAAAGAAAATTATGAATGTTTCCACCAAGCATATTAAACAATTTGTCCTCATAGCCCAAATCATTATTAACATTACAAATCATAGAATTATCAATTGGCTCAACAATGTCATACTCAGAGGAAGGAGAGGGTTGTAAATACATAGGTGAAACTTGTGAATGATCAAGGGGATTAGGGAAAACATAGTCATCAAAACCAGGGCTAGGATACTCCTCACAAACACATCACGTGACCCCTCCAAAGGAGTCTTATCTACATCGTGCACCTCATCAAAAATATCTTCCGACTCAAAACATGCATCTACAACATCAACCCTTGCATAAAATCCCAAAGGATCACCCACCTCAAGCCCTGTGCACTGACCTAAAGGCAAGGATAAATCATGTAAGGATAGGACAACATTGGTATTGTCTATGGGTATTTGAAAATAAGGTTGAGTATAGCATGCATAATGAGGACACAAATTAGTGGCATGGTCAGAAGAATTACACAAATCACACAAAAAAGGAGCATAAGAGGATCTGGCATAGAATGTGCAAGGATGAGAAATTGAATATTTAGAAATAACAATAGCCTTCTCAAATTCAAATGAATCCCAAACAATCCACGTAATCAAATACCATGCATCATCAACATTTCTACCATGAAATTCCCAATATTCTAAAGGAATACGGGTTTCACAATTGACAACCTTATCAACAATGTCTAAAACTTCTCATTTACTGAGACAATAACTACATTGAGTAAGAAAAACATTCAAATGTTTAAAATACCTTCAAAATAATTCATGCTCGAATTGGGGAAAATGAAAAATTGCCATTGTTGTTTTTTCAAATTGTTTTTTCTTGGGGTTAATTTTTTTTAAATTTTGTTTCGATTTTTTTAAAAAGAAAAACAAAATGCCTAGTCGTACCTATTAGGAAAAACCCAATATTCGATGCTACTTCCCCGACAATTGCGCTAAAAACTTGATACGGCCGCAAGCATATGGTGGCGTTGCAGCTGTTCAGGGTCAATCCCACAGAGACTCGGTGAAACTACTTGGTTGTGATCCCTCAAGGTATGCTAAGCGAAATTCTAAATTTTAGATTAAAAATACAAAAATAAGGAAACAACTATCACTAATTGAAGGAGAAAACGGCTAACAATTCATGTAATTATGAAAGGGAATTGAATCAAAATGATAAACATGTGCCTTTGTCTAATTGGTTAATTTTGAGGAATTGCAATCTATACAGAAATTCAGTCTATTATTTCAAAATCATCTAAATTTTCCTAAACTAAGCAAATGTCGCTCTTTCAAGCTAATTGCGCTTAATCCACGTATAATATTTTTGATTACTTAATGCGAGTCCTCCCAACTTGGCAATCTCTCTTTCGAGACGATGCAATGATAGGTTTTTTAATGAGAAGTCCAACAACTAAGTGTCGTCTTTCGAATGTTCACTTGATTGTTTCAAAAGTGTAAGCAAATTTTGGCCAAAAATCAACTCACAAAATATTAAACACTTGATAGAGCAAAATCAAAACCAATCATGAAAACATGCACAATTCTTTAAATCGAAACGTAATCTAACAACACTTTCATAAACTACTAAATCCCTTGACAAAATAAAACTAGTTAAACATGATTAAATTAGACATCTAAAACGATAAATCTAAAGAGAAAAGAGAAGAGAAGACAAGAGAAAAGAGATGCTCAGCCAAAATTGCGCTTGAACCGTCGTGCAAATCCTTCAACTCTGTCCCATTATGTCTATAATCTAAATTAATCTTAATCTACTTGAAAAGAGGAAGAGAATGGAATGGGATGGATGGGATGATTGAGGTATGGATTACTTTTGCTGCTTGAGGGACGCCTTGTTTATAGAAAAACCAAATCAATCTCAGCACTCGATGAGGGAAAATGAAGAGACCAGCAGTTACACCTCCACTATGGTCTGTGGCTTTCACCACAGGCTGACTGTGGTCTTGGCTAGTTCTGATTTTCTGCTCTTTTCTTGCTCCACGAGTGTAGCAGGACATAGGTGTCCTTGGGGTAGGTCAAAATACATCTATTTGTGGTCAATTGCTGTGTAAAAAGACTTAAAATCCTACAAAACACATAAAACAACTATACCCAAGGATAAATTGAGAATAGGAGTATAAATAATAACTTAAAGCACAATATTCTCCTTAAAATGTAACAAAACGACCCTAAAATGATGTATATGTTAAGCACTTATTAGAACTATAATAGAAATTCCGGTGGTTTCTCTAACTCGGATTATATATGCTAGAGAAAGGGTCATTTGTTGGTCTAGGGTGACAGTTGTTCACATAGTTGACCTGATCACTTACATCTTACGCAAAAGAACTACCCACTTGACAATGCACAATCAAATGATCAACTACCACATATGTCACATGACAGGGAAGGGGTACTTGAACTAACATAATTAACACTCAACTGCTCTAATTTTTGATACAAAAAGCATAGGAATAGCATCTAATTCCAGCTTACCTCCAACCCGCCTGGGTTGGAAATTGTTAAGAGTCATCTCTTCTGTAAGATTTTATGCTTCATCTTCAGTTTTATTCATAAGAGTACCTCCTACTGCCACATCAATAGTAGACCTCAATGGCTGGGTGATTCCATTGTAGAATGTTTGCACAATCATCCGTCTTTGATGACCATAGCGAGGGCATAATTGTAAAAGATCCTTGAATCTCTCCCAGGCTTCATAGAGCATCTCTTGTTCCTTTCGAGAGAAAGTAGTGATTTGATCCCTCAGGCTTGTCATCTTACATGGAGGAGAGAACCTGGCAAGAAAGATTTTTGTGAGTTCGTCCCATGTCGTTATGCATTCTGGAGGCAACAAGTGAAGCCACACCGTTGCCTTATCCCTAAGTGAAAAGGGAAATCGGCGCAAGCTGATGGCATCGGTAGAAACTCCATTCGCCCTTAATGTGTCACACACCTCTAAAACGACTGAGAGGTGTAAGTTTGGATCTTCTAGTGGGGTGCCTCCGAATCGGGATTGCTTTACCATTAATGTAAGGGTTGGTTTGAGCTCAAAATTATTCAGTTATATGGTTGGTCGAGCGATACTCGAGGAAATGCCTTGGACTCCCAGGGTAACAAAATTTCAGAGTGTCCTTCTTTGGTCACCTCCTATTCCTACCATCGATGAAGAAACTATTTGAGCCTCTAGTCTTTGCTCTTCTACCCTTAATTTCTTCCTCTTAGAGTGAAAAGTTTTTTCGATTTTTGGATCAAATTCGAAAGAAAAGGGAGTTTGCATATAATGGAGAAATCTACAAAATTAGCAAGAAAACTACAACTCAAAAAAAAAATATACCGAAAAAGAAAAAAAAATGATAAAATGTTTAGTCAATTGCTAAGGGCTAACTAATTTGGTCCCTGGCAAAGGTGGAAAAAACGTTACCTAAGCTTGGAAGCGCACGGGTGTTGTAGTTTAGTAAAGATATCATTCCCACAGAGATCAATTGTAATCTATCAAGCTTTTCCCTATAAAAATGCTAAGCAAGCAAATTTTAATTAAGAGTTTGAAAGACACTATAACCTAATTGGAAAATTCAATCAATTTAAAACATCTAGGGATTTGTTTTACCTTGAAAATATGTTGATCAATGAAATGTATCACGTACTTAATCTGATAATGGGAGATTGAAAGGGGTGCAATCTCATTTAGAATTTAGTCTTCTTTCGAAATAAATTGAATTACCCAAACTAACCAATTATCATTATTTCAAATGTCCTTGTTTAGTCTAAGTTATGGATTTTTGATGGCTAAAGATCCTGTTAACAAGCGATTCTCTTTTATGTATTGCTAAGTTAAGTCCTATCTTGTTGATCAAATAACAAGTTTCACCTTTCAGTCATTCACTTAACTATTTAGAATTAGCAAATGAATTTGGCTAAAATTCAATCACAACAATTTCACACACAAGATGCAATTTAACCAATCCCAATCAAGAACAAGTATAACTAAGTAAAGATGAGAGATTCCAACATCAATACTTGGCTAACAATCCCTAGAACAAGAAAACTACTCACATATGTTCAAATTAACAATAACTAAACAGAGTTGAAAGAAGAAAACTTAGCGCAACTGGAGTTCCTTCAAGGGTTTCCAAACTTTGCAAGGGCTACAATATGACAAGTACTTCTTTAGCACTCACACTCAAAACTACTAGAAATCTAAACTAAACTTAGAAAAATGGAAAAGAATGGAAAAACTAGAGAGAAAGAGCTCTCTTTTTCGCTGTGTGTCTCTTCATCTGCTACGAAATAACCCTATTTAAAGAAGAACTCGATAAACCTCAACCACACGATGAAGGAAAATGAACAGGCTTGTAGTTATGGCATCACCACGGACCATGGCCTTCACGACGGACAGTCCGTGGCGAGCTTTGTCTCAATACTCTTGACTCTTCTATTCTTTCTTCCTTGTATGGGCTTAGTGACTTAGGGGTGTCCATGGGGGGTCAAGCTACACTCATTTGTGGTCAAATTTAGGGTCAAATGGTCGAAAAACCTGTAAAATATAAGAGAGAACCAAACCCGAGCATGAAACCAAAAAAGGGGTGCATAATATAGCATAAAACACATAATTCTCCCTAAAAATACCAGAAAATGACCTCATAATATAGTGCACATTGAGGACGTATCAATAAGTAAGTTGGACGTAGACCCCTTGTGATTCGAAGACTGTTCAAAACCTCCAAAACAATATGCAAAAATCTTCGTGTTTTTAATTTTCCAACATAAGGAGATGATTTAATTTTTGAGACAGATTTCAGCAACGACCATTGGAGTGCAATACTAAAATCAAAGAAGGGGGAAAACTTAGCAAATATTGTAGTAGAAGTTTTAATAAATGACAATGCAACTATCCCATGATGGAAAAAGAAACCCTTCCAGTCATAAGAGGAATTGAAAAATTCTTAATCTTTTTACCCCAAAACCCTTTTGTATTCGAACTGATTGTAATGGGATACTTGGTTTTGTCAAAAAGAATTTATCAAACATGCAAGCGTAAGGGCGACTCCTACATTGGCAATTATGGCTTAACTAATTTTCCTTTTCTATTGAGCATATACAGGGATAGACAAATTCTCTATCTGATAGTTTAACTCGTGAACTCATCAATTGTAATGATCATAGCAGGACTCCTACTGGAAAAGGAGGAGATTCAAAATCAATTACCATTACTGCTAGAACAGGTTTCTCCTTCTAGTAGAATCCTTGTGGATATTTTGGAATTTCGTATGAAAAGTATATCACACTTTGGTCTACTATCCTCTGCCTATCTAAAACTGCAAAGATTTAGCCTCTGAGAGTTATAAATGAATTATCTAAGGTGCTCTTATGATATTAAAGAAAAACTACGTTCCTATGTTAAAAAAAATGGTTCAACGACTGCTATGCAGCCTGCATTAACTACTGTCATAATTATTCTTTTGATATTTGACAGTCATAGAGTACTATGATATTCTTTTTTGATAGATCTGGAGTTCGTGGTGTTAGATTCCCAACAAATTTAATATCTTTAGATGACCCCATCTTGAAAGTCTAGGAATATAGAATGATAGCTTACCCTACGAAAGTCGTATATCAAAAATACCCATTTTTTCTCAAGACAAACTATGTTTTAACAGTTCATGTTTAAAAGGATCGATGGGATTCTTACATCCCCTGATACTTCACCAAAAAATTTTAACTATAGAAGTCAATATGTCAGGCTACATTGCGCGGTAATTGAATACGAAAACGAAAAAGTCTAACTACCCTATTATCGCCTTCGATTGGTTGATTTAGATGATGCAAACAATCAATGACAAGAGTCATTTCCAGAATGATAAAAAGTAGTTACTGATTTTACTTTAACAACGGCCATCAGCGTTTGCAACATTTATCATCAATTGTGGGCATTAGTTGAACAAGGAAGAACACTAAAGCATTACAGGAACACTACTTTCGTCTATCATACTGACTTCAACAAATATATGAAGGTTGAATGAGCTACTTCGGAAGATGTCTTTGATTATCTCTTTGATGTTGCAGGTGAAAAATTCTTATAAGAAAAAGGAAAGAGATACTTTCATGAATTACTTAAAAAATAGGATTCAATGCATCTTCAACTTGATGAAGAATTTGATGATTATCTAGACATTGATAGATTGGAACACATTATTGGAGATGAAGGCATGCAGAATCTCAATATGGATGATTAGTCTTGTCAACATTAAAGCCTATGAAAAGTTATTACACCATTATTATACTATTTTGTTAAGTGTGAAGTTAGTAAACTAATGCAGTCTACTCTAGCCATGTGACTGCAACTGGTAGTCATTCGAAAATATCAATGTATACCATTATGGTATCCTATATAGTCAATTTCCTCTATAAAAGGGGAGGTTGAGTGTTGAGAAGGAATAAGGTCATTCGAGGATACTTGAGCAAAAGAGAAGTCGGGTTTCTATATTTCTCTATCAGTAGACACATATGAAGATCTTAATAGCTTAAGTCCATTTTCAAATCTTTCCATTGTAATATTTCAAGTTTGACCTTTCAATAGAGGAATTTTTCCAGTAAGGAATGTCATTCAATCGAACCTTATGCTCTAAATATTATAATTTCTTGATTAAAATCTTACTATCATAAAAATATAAAAACTTGATTAGTGGCAAAGTCCTGATCTAAGGGAAGTGTGGTTGAGATTAACAATCTTGATAAACTAGAAGTTGGAGGAACTTCAGGGTTTAATGCTCACTAAGTTCAGGTATTGGTCAAAACTCTCTAATTAAGCTTTAATTATATCATTAAGCATGGTGAGCATATAACCATAGAAAATACAGTATTTACGATGCAACTAATAGAATGTGATAATTAGTGCTAGTAAAGTCATTATAAGAAGTCTAATAATTTAAAATAGGCATGTTATCTTGGAAAACACCAAAATTAGTTTTATTGCATATCATACTCAAATTAAGGGTATTCCTTAATTTTCAATAGTTTTGGCCTAGAAGTAAACAAAAACTTCAAAAGGTGGTGAAAAATCAAAAGTGTAAAAACTCAAGGTAGTTAAAAATCAATACAAAAGAAGCAGGGTTGGAGAAAATTAATGCTAAAAACTTGAGGGGTGGTAAGTGCAAAATACCTAATCAAACACGATCGACTTAACTATGTCACTATAATGTTTAAGTCAAGATGAGAGCATACGCCAATAAGCACTATCAAAATTAAACGAAGTTGTAACTTAAAACAATTGCAATAGAGACCAACAAATAAAGTTTTCCCTTAAGTACATTCAGTCTCCATTTAGCCATTATTCAACCTTTATAAAAGCATGGGAGTCTAGACAATATCTTTGATGCTGCATTATATTCATATTGACTAACTTCATAGGCAATAGTTATAGACACTTGATAGTGAAATTAAACTATAGCCATTAAATACATGTTAGCAAGTAGGATCTAGAAATTCTATTCACTCTATATTGAAGAACATTTAAATACCAAGTCTTCTAAACGTTGTAGGTCTTAAGACTATTTAGTTCAAGTTATGCCAATACATAAACATTGGAGTGCAAGACTAAAATTGTTGTTCACAGAACCCCTATTCTGAAAGCTACTTCTAACAAATAAATTGTGGGATGTGAATATATGCAAATTACTACATTCATTTTTGGATAATTTGACATTTATTTCTCAGTAATTGAATGTTCTTTTTTTTTTTTATGAAATGGATAATCATTCTTTATTTAGCTTTGTACTCATTCTTTTTCCAATTGAGTATTCATTTTGTAGAGTTCCATATTGATTTTTTGTTCTAAATGCTATTCAATTTATTGTAACTGTATACTCCTTTTTTTTTTTGGCTTGACATGTTCAACAAATCTATGTTTATTTTTACCGGTTATTAAAATAATTTTCAAACCAGTGCTCAATTCGTAATTTATGTTCTTTTTAATGTAGAAGTTTCTTTACTTCATGTTTTTCTAAACATAGCAACATCATTTGTTGAAGCAGCTAGTACAGAACTCCTTACATTGTCTTCATAGCAACTTATTTTCATTTAAAAAACAACCATTCGGTAACAAATGTTGCATGATTGTTGCCTTCTAAGGCGAATGCTCTTTTACTTTCTTTTACTAGCTGTTGGAATCTCCATCTCAAGCCGTTGGCAAACAAATATGGAAATTCTAACACCAATGTCGATGTGTCCAATGAACTATAGTAGCTCTAGCCTATAGATGTGAGAAGATTGAACTTTCACCAGATCCAGCTACCATAAATCAAAACCTTAAAATGGAAAATACTATAATATCCGATAACAAATTCTATGTAAAGCCCTAGAAATTTAATATGGGGAATAATGCGATGTGGACCGACCCTCACAATCCAAGTTAATATGAAAGATTTTTCCTCTGTGATTTCTTCTCAAAATTTTACCTATTTCATTAAAGCAAGGATTGAAAACTTTATTCGGGTTAAGTTTCACTCGATTTATTTGTTATTCGATTTCTCATTGTTGACTCAAATATTTATTCACTCATTTATATTTAATTTTACTTACCCTTCCTAGACACAAATATTTATTCGTCCATTTATATTTAATTTTATTTACCTCCCTAGACTTAAACAACCAGTTACAAAATTAACTAACCTTTGACCGAAGATTTTCCTTCCAAATTCTTCCAAGATTTTTTTTCAAAATTCTCCCCCCTCTTTTTCCCTAGTAACTGGTTGGAGTCCCCCCTTTCTTTAATTTTTCTCTCCCTCCCTCAATCTCACAGGCACTCTCCCTCTCCCTCACTTTCCATCTCTCCCTCTCTTGCTCTTCGTCTCCCTCACGCTTTTCTCCTCCGTACGCCGACACTAGGCCATGCCGCCCACTAGCCACCAGCCACCGTAGTGTTGCTGCCACCACAATACTTTCCCCCCTCTTCTCTCCTTGCTTGTGGTAATTGGGATACACCCCCATCAACCCATGCATACAAACCCCAAAAGGCTAGAGTTTTTTTTTTTTATGTTTTATCACTAATTTATGGTTTTGATTTAGGATTTCAAGTATGCAAAGTTTAATATGAGTTTTATAATTCTTTTTCATATTTAAACCTCCAAGGGTAAAAACAACAACAACAACAACAGTTCCCATTGTGGATCCCGCTTTCGCAGGGTCTGGGGAGATCCAACTATAGACAATCTTACCTCTACCAGCATTCCTACCTGTATTAAACCTCCAAGGGTGCGACGATTAAATCGCTTCTCTCCCAAGATTGAATCAAGGTGAGCCTAAAAGTGGTATTTAATAATCGTTTTAGTTAAAGTTAGAAAGCTTGGCTTGATTTGGATTAAAGGGGGGATGGGATCGTTGAGTTCGTTATGGGTAAAATAATGATTGGTTGTATGTAAAACGTGGGCTAAAAGGAGTATACTATAAAGTCTAGGTATGTGTAGAATGTCACTGGCTAGGGGATAGTTTTTACCTTGAATTTAAAATTTTGGCCACAGAGTTGTACTGATCTAAAAATCATGAAATTTGTATGGTAGATAGATCGGAATGTGTTGAGTAATTTGGTCTTTCAATCAAGGTAATCGGAGAAGTATACAATAGATATGACCAAAATATCGAGGGTTGTGCAGATCTAGGTAGCCAATGACAGTGTAGAGCAATTGAGAAAAACAACCTAGTTTTGGACAGATTCTGATAAAACACCAAACATAAGAGTGGTAGTTGACGAATTGACCTTTCTAGAATGGGCAAGAACTTGGAGTTTTGATGTCGCCAACTAGTAAGTTGAGCCCAAATTGTGAGTGAATCTGGATTGAGGGTTTAGCTACATTGGGAACTCATAAGGATGTCTAAAAGTTTTAGAAAAATTATTATAAGTAGGAAATGGGTTGTAGTTATGGTTTGTGATGATTTGGACTAAGTACGAGTGCTGTTTGATCTGAGTACTGATTATTAGGCCCAATTAAGTAACTGAGCCCGTAATTGTACGGACTCTCGGTAACAATCATGCCCTAACCCTTCCCCGAAATTATTTGACAAATGTGTGTGATGACCATACTATCAGCTGCCTTTGAATTCTGTTTTATATAAAATTAGGGATTTTACCGTTTGAACGTGGAATGGAATAATTGTGTTGCTTGGGCTGGATTATCTTGCTAAGTCAGTGAGCATGGGCCACTGAATTGATTGTGTTGTAAAGGGAAGCGTGTATTATGACCTTAAGGTTTGAATTGAGTCATAATAAAGTGTATATGGTGGTTTGACTTTTAAAGGAAAAAAAAGAAGAAAAGGACAAGCATGAATGTGTAAATAAATCATTGTATAGGTGAGACTGTGAGCTATGTTGATGGCCATTAGCCTTCCCTAGGTAAAAGTGCATGCACGTGAGTGGCCACATGCCATGTTAGGACGGGGCCAGGTTAGCAGTAACCGTCCATGTTGACGGTAGGCCGAGAAAGAGTTAAGCGGTAACTGTCCAAGTTAACGATAGGCCAGGATTTAAGTTAAGCGGCTGCGTTAAACCCAAACGCAGGGCATGAGATCCAGTGGGGTCGCTCACCCTTAAGAAATAGGAAGTCATTCAAAAGAATGGTATGAATGTGTGCATCACTAAGAATATATAAGTGTGGGCTGTTGTGTCAATTGAGAATGAATAAGTGTGGTTTGGTTGTTTCCGTTTCTCCTAAAATGTTTTAAAAATGAATTTGTGCGCGTACCTTGACTGTTAGGGGTGATTGTTATTGAGTTATCTCATTTTTGTGTAAAATGTTTTGTTTTCAGGTGAAGTGATTGCGCATGAGATTGTGGATCTGAAATTAGAGCGAGGCTTCGACGTTTAAGCGACTAGTTGCATCAAGTTGTCATTGTGAGAAGAGACTTGTATTGGATTTCATTCAGTTTAAGTAGTTTCCTAAAGTGTGACTGGAATCTTTTAATTAAAGTATTATTGAAGAATGCTTTGTATTAAAGTGTGATCAATACTCAGCCTGGTGTTTCCCCAAAGGAAGCATGACGACAACACCCCTGTTAGGTTTTCCACTGCCACCTAGGCTAACATTAGTAATAAAGAAAGGAGTTAGAAATTCGGGGTGTTACAAAGTGGTATCAGAGCCAGGTTGATTGACCTAAAGGCTCGCCTTAAAGATTGTAATTAACCAACAACTAAAACTTTTAAACCTAAGGATTACTCGGAGTGTGAATGTAGGATGGGAAAAGGAAGCTTGTTTGCATATGCTTGATTATTTGTTTGTTATTGTTTATCTCATGTGAACCTACTAACGTCCAGGATTAACCCGACTCACTATTATGGATGTATGGGACGGCGTTGCCATCATGAGAGGATGCGGGAGATGCTTGGAGTTGGCCTGGAGAGCCATTTAGAACGAATTCATATCTTTATCCAGGGGAGACTGTTGGGAATCCCAAATGACTGCTTAAGATTTGACCACAACCAAGCCTAGTTATTCCTTAAGACCCTTTCAAGTGACCCGCTGTGGCATTATAGGGTTAAGAAGTTACACCCTAAGAATAGGCCATACCATTTTCCTGAAGGGTGCTGCTTGTCTAATGAGAACCAATGGTGATGGATATGGATGGGCTAGTGGAATACCTTATAGACATAGGTCCCAATGATGAGCCCCCCACCTCTGACATTGAAGAAGACACCCCACCACCACCACCGAAGGAGGATATCGAGGATGATGAGTCTATAAGGGAGAACAAGCTTAAAGGTAGTGAGGTTGAGCTGGAGGCAGAACCTATTTAGGAGGGAAACCCTAGAGGGGAACCCTCAGCTAAGTATGAACCTGAGGAAGACCAAGGGGAGGACCTTAAGGAGGAACCATTAGAGAAGAACGATGCCAAGGAGGAGCCAATGGAGGAAGTACACCCTGAGGAGGATCCAGATGAAGACCCCGAGGAGGAACCGTTAGAGGAGAATGACCCTGAGGAAGACTCCATAGAGGAAGAAGACCCCAAGGAAGAACATGAGAAAAGAGTCTAGAGGATGAGGAACCCTTAGAGGGAAAGGACTCGGAAGAGGAACATCTGGTAGAGGAAGATCTGGGGGAAGACCCAGTCGAGGAACAACTTGAGCCTGAGGTCCCGTGATGGAAGCGGGGAAGATGTGGTCGTATGTGTCGGGGTACCTGCCCGATGGATGCCCCTGGCCAGTAGAAGCTAGTAGTTGCTTAATAGTTTCGCTTTCTAGGACTATGCTATTAGCTATCTTTATGTTCTTTTGTTAAGCCACTGTGGGCTAATTAAGCGATTGATCATTTCTGTAATGAACAATATTGGTATGGAATGTTTGAAATTTAAAACCAATGCAATTGAAATTTCTTTTAAGACACTTGATTATTAGTGTTGTTATTTTATTTGATGTTAACTCTGTGAATGTGATGCCAATGTTGTGTGTATAAGACATGTGATGAAGTGACTGGACCACATGAGCATGGCCAGGTTGATATGACTGTGAACAAAAGTATAAGTTAAGTTTTGCATGATGCAGTAGTATGTGATGTCTTGCTGAATTATAGTAGACGTGTGTCATGAACTATTAGCAGAGGAACTAAACAAGACTTCTTTCCCAAACAAGATGGCAGGAAACAATGATGAATCTCACACTGGGCCCCACCCCGTCGCAAGGACCCCCGTGAACTTGGAGATTCCCATATCCCACTTCAGGGAGCGGTTGGAAGCCCTCCACCACAGGAATAGGAATGGGTCTCGCAGTCAGCTGGAAGAAACCAACCCACCTACCAGGACAGAACTTACCAACCTCCTACTATTGGAGCTACTACAGAAGCAAAGGGAACAACTGCAGCACCAGAACAAGCATCTGTAGCATCTGTAGAAGCTAATATAGGCTAGAGAGAGGAAGGTTGAGGAAGATAATTCCTATATGTTCAAGAGATTTACGAGTCATAACTCACCTGTATACGAAGACAACTTGGACCCTAAAGCCTTCGAGGGCTGGATTTGGGCATATAGAGAAGTTGTTTGATGCCCTTCAATCCCCTAAGGAGTGGAAAGTAGGCTTTGCGGTGTTTCACCTGAAGGACAAGGCCAACCTACGGTGGGCCGCGGTACAAGGGAGATAGTACGAGCCTGGCTTTAGCCGGGGAAAATTCAAGGAGTTGATTAAGAATCACTTTTATCCTGTCTCCCTCTAGAAGGGGAAGGAGATCAAGTTCATACAGCTGCAACAAGGAGGCATGAGTGTGCTAGAGTATGCCTCCAAGTTTATGGAGCTTTTCCACTACGCCTCGGCCTTTGTAGCTAATGAGAGGCTCAAGATGAATAGTTCGAGGCTGTACACAACCCCGCCATCAAGGAGAGGATGTCGGTATACCAGTGAACCTCATTTGTGGACCTATACAATACCGTCGTCAATGTAGAGAGGGTGATGAAGGAGAGAAGCAATTACTTTAACGAGCAGCGTGAAATTAAAAGGAATGGAGATCAGCGAGAAAATTTCCACTCGCAAGAGCCGTCCAAGAGGCCTTTTGAAAACCATCACTACAACAACGCACGTGGTAGCCAGCACCCTAATACTCAACCTAGGGTGACCTGCAATGCTTGCAAGAAGCCAGGACATTACACCTGGGTGTGTCATCGGCCAAGAGGTGTTTCCATTGCGAAAGCACGCAACATCAGATCTAGGACTGCCCACATCCCGTACTCCCTACCGGTCAAGGTCACAAGGGACAAGGACAGCAGTCCCAGCAGCACTATCAGAACAAGGGTGGCTAGGCAGCCAACCCCAGCCAGCGGGGCCGAGCACCTCAACAGAGTCAGGCTCGACCTCCCAACCAGCCACCGCGAAACAATGGAGGCAGAGTTTACGTGAAACGCAAGGAAAAAGCGGATGATGCTCTAAATGTCGTAATGGGTACATTTTCTATCCAAGTTCAACCCGTAGATGTTTTCTTTGACTCAGGTGCTACGCACTACTTTATTTATAACACTAGGGCCAGTGCCAACCTATGAATCCTCCCTTCTATCCGTGATGCTGCCTGATGGGATGATTGTAAGGTGTGAGGAACTATATGAGAATTTCCCTATTCAAATATGTGAGCACGAGTTTCTGGCAAACCTATATAGGTTATAGTTAACTGATTTTAGGGTCATCTTGGGGATGGATACGTTAGCAAAATATTAGACTTAGATAGACTACCCAAAATAAAGAATCACCCTAAGGGGACCCAATGGGGAGAAAGTAGTCAACAAAGGTAAGGCCTCAAGACTTGAAATAAGGTTGATCATCGTAAAGTAAGCCCGCAAGTTGCGAGGAAGAGGATGCGAAGTGTTCTTGTGTAACGTAGTGAAAACTGAGGCTGCTGAATCCTCCATCGAAAACATTCCAGTAGTGAGGGAATTTCCGGATGTATTCCCAAAGGAGATCCCTAGCATGCCACTCTTTAGAGAAGTAGAGTTCTGAATCGAACTAACCCAGAGCCTCCTCCATCTCTAAGGCACCCTATCGAATGGCACCAACGGAGCTTAAGGAGCTTAAGACATAGCTAGACGAGCTATTAGAAAAAGGGTATATCCAACCAAGTACGTCACCCTATGGAGCCCCGGTATTATTCTTGAAGAAGAAAGATGGATCTCTGCAGTTGTGCATAAACTATAGGGAGCTGAATAAGATAACAGTCAAACACCATTACCCTTAACCAAGGATAGATGACCTCTTTGACCAACTTAGAGGTGCGGGGACTTTCTCTAAGATAGGCCTTCGTTCGGGGTATCACCTACTCCAAATGAAAGACGAAGATATACCTAAGACTGCCTTCCGCGCCCGGTATGGGCATTATGAGTTCGTAGTGATGCCCTTTATGCTAATTAGCGCCCTAACAGCATTCATGAACCTTATGAGTAGAGTCTTCAAACCCTACTTGGACCATTTTGTTGTGGTGTTTATGGACGATATACCGATCTACTCGAGGACCCCAGAGGATCATGTCCACCATTTGAGGACCATCCTAGAAGTATTGGGGACGAACGAGCTGTATGCCAGGTTTGTCAAATGTGAATTCTAGTTAAATAAAGTGGCATTTTTAGGGCATGCGGTATCGAACGAGGGAGTGTATGTAAACCCTCAGAAGATAGACGCCGTAATGAACTGTCCAAGACCTAAGAACCCGACGGAGGTTAGGAGTTTCTTAGGCTTGGCTAGGTGCTATCGTAGGTTTGTCCAAAACTTCTCAAAGATAGCCACCACACTCACCAACTTGACCGGGAAGGTTGCTAAGTACGAATGGACGGAGCAATGCGAGGAAGCATTCCAAGAACTTAAGAGAAGACTAACAAGTGCACCTATATTGGCCTTACCCACCACCGATAAGGACTTCGTGGTGTATAGCGCTGCATCTAGGAGTGGATTACGAAGCGTTCTGATGCAGGACAATCATCTTATTGCCTATTCTTCTGGACAACTGAATATCCACAAGTGAAACTACTTGACTCACGATCTAGAGTTAGCGGCTGTTGTATTCACACTGAAGATTTAGAGCCATTACCTGTACGGGATACATTACGAGGCTTTCACTGACCACCAGAGTTTTAAATATCTCTTTTCCCGAAAAGATCTGAATCTGAGGCAAACAAGGTGGCTAGAAATTCTAAAGGACTACGATGTCCATTTCCAGTACCACCCGGGAAAAGCTAATGTAGCGACTGATGCATTGAGTCGCCGACCATACCCAACACTAAATTGCTTGTTGGCACTGTCTAGTGACTTGTGTGAGGAGTTCTGAAGGTTGGAGCTTAATGTGGTCTCCCTGGAGACCAAGTCTATGCTTTGCGCCATGGAAGTACAGCAAACCCTCATAGAGGAAATATTTGTAGGGAAAGCACCCAGGTTCATGACCTATGAGGATTGTACCATCAGGTTCTATAACCGCGTGCGTGTTCCCACAGTAGAGGCGCTTAAGGGGAAGATTCTGGATAAGGGTCACAATAGGCCACACTCTGTGCATCCATGGGGAAATAAACTGTGCAAAGATCTGAAACAAACACTCTGATGGAGCAAGAAGAAGCATGAAGTGGCCAATTATGTGGCAAAGTGCCTAACCTATCAGAGGGTGAAAATTGAACACCATTGACTGGCGGGATTTCTATAACCGCTAGACGTCCCTGAGTTGAAGTGGGATTCAGCATTCATGGATTTTGTGGTATGCTTACCACTGACTAGGAGGAAGAACAACGCAATTTGGGTAATAATGGATAAGCTCATGAAAACAGAACATTTTATGGCCATGAGGAATACCTTAACTCGAGACCAGCTAGCCCAACCATACCTCAAAGAGGTAGTGCGACTACACGGAGTGCCCAACTCCGTAGTGTCAAATCGGGATACCATATTTTAGTCGGGTTTCTACCATAAGCTACAGGAGGCATTTGGGATGTTATTACGTTTTAGTACTGTCTTTCATCCAGCCATGGATGGGCAAATTGAGCGCACGATTCAATCACCAGAAGACATGCTGAGGGCTTGTGCCCTGGAGTCCAAGAAAGAGTTGGAAGAATAACTGGCGTTGATCGAGTTCTCCTATAACAACAATGACCATGTAAGTACTGGGATGACCCCGTATGAGGCACTAAATGAGAGGAGGTGCAGAACTCCACTCTACTGGCAGGAAATGGATGAAGCTCTGACCATTGGGTCGGAATTAATATAAGAGACCAATAATAAGATTCGGGTGATTCAAGAATGGATGAGTGCCACTCGAAAAGCTACGCCAACCAAAGGCGTAGGCCTCTAGAATTCAAGTGGGCGATCAGGAGTTCCTCAAAGCATTCCTAGCCAAGGAAATTGCGAAATTTGGTATGGTAGGAAAAGTTAGCCCAAGGTACATAAGGCTGCACCCAGTCATACAAAGAGTTGGGGAGGTAGCATATCGGCTAGAATTACCGCCTGAACTTCCAAGGTATAGAACGTGTTCCATATGTAACAGCTATGGAAGTACATCGTACATCCCTCTCATGCAATCCAACTCGACCCCATACAGCTTCAAGAAGACCTGTCATGTAATAGCCCGACCCTAACCCATATTTATTTAATTAATCATCTTTATTCATTTAATTTATCATGTTTATGGATTTAATCACTCATGGTTATTCGTTTAACCAAATCATGTTTATTAATTCAATTACACTGAAATTGTATATTTACCAAATTACCTAACACCATTTAAATTTTTCACATTCATTTATCGTATTTAATCATTCCATTTTGAGGATATTTCATTTGGGTCCCATTTTGCAATTTAAGTTTCATTCATTGTCAATTCAAGTTTCGTTGATTGATTAAATTTCAGGTGAATCGATATTAGGCCTTGATGATTATGATTGAGCATTAAATTATTTTTCATAATGTCACAAAAATTTAATGTTTAGCCATGCAAAAATATTTGGGCTCAAATTCATTAAGTTCAGCCCAATTCATTTGGGCCCGATTTGCGGCCCGATTCATTTTGGGTTAAAATTTTGGTGTGATTAAATTAAGTTAATTACTATCATTTGTGCCTGATTTTAATTAGAAAAAAAACATATTTTTGAAGGACAAAATTCAGCCAAGTATTTTTGGGGTCATTCTAGCCAAGCAAACATAACAACACATACACACCCTCTCTCTCTTTTCTTCATCTTCGTGGCAGCAGCTGCTGGCAGCCCTTCATGGGTGTTTTTCAACCATCTTTCCTCCCAGCCCTGGTGGTTTTCAACCCCCCCCCTAACATCCTAGTACCTCAATCTTTCATCCTCCATCATCAAAACCCCTAAACCTCATCTCCATCTAAACTTATTTGCAATCAAAGTGAGTAATCTTGAAGTTTGATCATGTTTGTTTTGATTTTTATTTTACTTCTGATTCCTGTTTTGATGTTTATGATCATTGATCATGATGTTTTCATAAGAAATAAGAGTTATTTTTGTGTTGATCATGATGCAGTTGAGCTTGAATCATGCTAGGGTTTAAGGATGATCATGTTTATGCAAGCTTTAGTTAAAATCATGTCTATGGATTGATTATGATGATTATTTTGTATTTGATTTTACAATATTTAGTTTTATTGATGATTATGATGATGTTTTTGGTGATTTGGAATAATTTCAAGTGAGGATTTATGTGAAAAAGGAAGAGAAAACTAAACCACTGAGGGCTGGAAATTTCAAGAAAATAGGGCAGACTTTGACAATAAACTGGTAAGGCACGGCCCAACCAAAAATTTTAATTTTTGTTTTGTATATAGTTTGGTATGTTAGCTTTCAAAGGGCACTTAAATCTCCTTAATCCGAGGTCTGTGGAAAAAGCTATGGTCGTTTTACCAACACTGTGCAGATTGGACCAAAAACTAGCACACTTGTGTTTTAACCCAATTTTGGGAACCCTATTGTGGGAATCACATCTTGTGTTGTACATGAAACTTTTTCGGGATTTCTTAATATTTTTATATTGGGGTTTTAGGTCTCCATTTGCTGTCTAGGGTGAAAGTTATAAATTTTTGAAGTAAACTGGCCTGCTTTGGTTCAAATTGGGTTGTTATTCTAACTTTTGTGCAGCATATACTTGGAGAAAAAGTTAGAAAATTTTATTGTAGATTTTACATATTATTTTCAAATTTCCTATAAGATTTCATGAACTTTGGTTAGGTATTTTGAGTTGGATAATGTTTGAAAGCATTTTGAGTAATTGTGTAAATAACAATAATAAAGATCAAGTGAGATTGATAATGCATTCATTTTGTGTATTTGGGCCAAGTAAGGTCATTTAAGGGGGAAATGAATATTCATGGAGCTTGTAGCTTGATCAAGAAGAAACAAGAAGACAAGTATTCCAATTTGGGAGCTTGTTTATAAATTTTGAATTATTTATGGATTTTACAAAGAAAATACCAAGCTCAGTGAGCTTAATAACTTCTTTTGAGTTCAATGATTCATTTCGGGTTGAATTCTATATCTAATGGATTTATGAATGAAATATGAGAAAGTGGGAAAGTTGTGACTTACAAACCATATTTATTAGACCAAGTTATTGCAGTTTATGCTATTTTGAACAAAAATATGTCCCTCTCGACCTCAAACCTTTCTTACTTTCTCATTTCCAAATGTGTCAAATATATTTATCAATCAAGCAAATCTAGTGTACTCACTGTTATCTTGAACCAAGATATACATCAGCGAACCTTAAACCTGTATTAGCAACCTGTCTCAGAAAAGGTCAAAACAATTCCCTCATTTGTCACCATCAACGCCTTTTTCTTTGTAATCTCATTTATCTTACTGTTGTCTATTTTACTTTCATTTTTACTTTATATCAAATTTAATTACTTTCACCAATTTAGTTTTGAAGTTATATTGAAATACCAAAGTTATGTATACCATTTAATTACTCAATTTCTATTATGCATACTTTTACTTACACAATTATGCGAGTAAGGATCATTTACTGACTACACATGGCTACAATGACATTTATGAAACAGAGTCGATGCCTAGTTATCGTTCCGTATTACGCATAAGTGTCATCAAGTCAGAACATATGTATCAAGTCAGATGACATTCTTTAAAGACTCAAGATACGTCTATTGCCTGTATCTTCGGAAAGAAAAACATGTTTATCAAGTTAAAACTCTTAATGAGTTTATCAATGAATCAGTTTATACAGTGATTTGTCATTTAAATTATGACCCTGTTAGTTATCATCTGTAGGGCATCAGCCCACCATTTACCCACGTGGCCTCAGGCCAACTTTTGATCCGATTGGCATCTGTACAACTACGAATAGATCATATCATTGTAAGGGGTTCACATGCAAATAATAATGAGCAATTCAGTTTCATATTACTTTCATTTTCATTGTTATTGCCAATTAAATGAATTGCAAACGCGGGTACCCATCAAGAGTTTGGAGGCATTACACATTTGGTATCAGAGCATGGTTTTAAGAGCCATTGTGAGCTATCAAGTGTTTATGAGTTAGTTATCAACATGTGTATGAGTTATGTTGGACCAGTTAGATAAGCTACTGACTATAGGTTCATATGTATAGGCATATATGGAGGAACCATTTCCAATTGGGTGACTCAATCATTTGGTAATATCTTGAGATTCAAGCATGAGCAAAGTGCAGTGTGGAACCAATTGGGTGACCTATTAGTGAAGCATGCTCTCATTTATCTGGGAGTTCTATTGTATGTTTCATTCTTCTCATTTATTTAAATTTTTACAATGGTGCACTCCAAGTGTGTGACCCGTTGAGTTATTAACTCCAGCGTGTGGCCGTTGAGCTATTGAAGTGCTTCTCTGCATTTCAAGTATCTACTGTAAGGCTTCAAACCTGGATTTTAGTCAGTTTTTAGGCAGAACTCTGTCCGTTTTTCCCCAGGATTTAAGAGTCTTACTGAGGTGTGTTAATATATGGTTGAAACCCGGTGTGGGGATGCCATTTGCAACTTCTTAAGGGATACATATAGTGTCAAGTTAGATGTAAACCTCTAGATGAGGAAATGCCTTATGGTGCAGTATCTTTGAGGTGAACCCGTATGAGATGAACGCTACAAGTAGTGCTTATGTATGGTGATACCAATCTATAGCCAATGGTGTGCTACTTGGCATTATATGTATGGCACAAGTAAGCTTAAGCTGCCATGTATCGGAACTATCTGGTCTTGCTATTAGGACCTTACATCAGCAATGCTCTCATTACTTCCTGTCATTAACTTATTTTTGCCATAGTTACCTTGAATTGTTCAGATGCATCATTTCTTTATCAGTAACACTCTCTTGATTTGTAATGGAGTGCTTATGAAAAAAAAGGAAAAAAAAATCTCTCATATGTGCTTTGTGGGGAGTTCTTCAAATACATCTGAGCAACCTTTTTTCTATGCGATTCAAACGCTCACAATCATAACCGTTTAATTCTCTATTTCCATAACAGAGCCTATGATGACCCCCGATATGCATTACTATATGATTTGAAGTTCTTCCTAAGCATATTTGACCCCTTCTATTTCCAGTTCAACCATCACTACGCTCATATTTTTCCTGACACCTACTTTAACTCCTTGCTTCTATTTGGGCACTATTCATTTATTGCTGGGAAAGCCTTTGCTTGCATCAGACCTAGTCATTGGATGCCTTTTTATCAATTAAATGTATCCATACCATTCGTGTTTCTATAGCATCCTAACGTCATGGTGGCATAGTACTCTATGGCCATGACGGCATATCGTTACTCAAGATATTATGGCAATTCTTTCTTTCCTAGTATAGCCTATCTTATGAATGATAAATAATGATCTGTGCTATTTTGCATCTTCCTGTAGTTTTGAAGTTTATATGCCTCTCCAAGACTTCATTTACTGCAAAATATCATATTGATGGATGTCATCATGTTCAGTCATAATGTTGACTCAATCATCTTGACGTATTGTCCTTTCAAACACCAGATGAATAAAATTTCTCTTTTAGTATTGTTGACGCTTATCGGCATCATTTTACTCACATACGGATACCATACGACTTTTTATAAGCCGCTTTGGGAATTTGTCACATTTCTTCACGTTCATTACTTTATACTCTCTCTCAACCTCATAACATCATTCATTTACTTTACTATCATGACCATCATGAATAAACTACATGTCTTGTATATGCAGGACCTTTATATACCCTACGTCTTTCATTACGAATCTTCGTCCTTTCATTCATTCAACTTACATGCCTGTCTTTTTAACCAACAAAGAAATATCTTTGCAGGAGTTCATGGTGTGGTTGCATCTCTTTACACTTGAGATCGTCCCCCTGTCTTTTAAATTTACTGAGACCAGTAAACAGTTGAATGTATTATACATAGTATTACTGGAAACATATTCATTGGGCATTCAATCCAGTGTGAATGGCAGACCTTGTTGTCGTTATAGGGATGAAGTGATTGTGTACTTATAGAAGATGACTTGTAAAGATCTTTAGGTTAGCTTGAGAAATGAGGAAAGACTAGACGTGTGTTTGTATGGACCAAGGGAAGAAAAACCCTACATCCGCCCTAATTACACTGTACAAGCAAGCGAGTTATTATTCAGTAATGCATTGAATATTTGTAATATGCCAACCACACTCGGTGTATACATATCCATAATTACAGCTTGTGAACTAAGAGATCTTTCACCTGAGGAGTTTCAGGACTGTTTTCCCCTAAGAAGCATTGATTTTCAGATCAACCTATTTTTAGGTGCTCAATCCATATTCAAAGCCCCTATCACATGGCCGTTAGCGGAGTTCAAGGAATTATAGATTTAGTAAAGTGAGTTGCTACTGAAGGGACTTACTTAATCAAGTGTGCCATCATGGGAAACCCTAGTTTTATATCTGTGTGGAAAGAATGCAGAACCTTATGGTTGTGTACTGCATACATAGAGTTGAACAAGATTGCTATCAAAAACAAGTGCCCTATACCTTGAATAAATTATTTATGGAATTAATTGCCAATAACAGAAGTCTTTTCCAGAAATGATTTTAGGTCCGGATATCACACCTAAACCATGCAACCACAGTTTATCTTTTGCAAGAATGCCTTTTATCATAATTCTTGAAATTGTTTGCTTGTCTCATCTTCAAAACTTGATACTGTCCAATATTGTTTAATCTCCCTTATATTTCAACCCAATATTTCCTATTAGCATGATCTTCCATGTCTTTGCAAACCCATTGTTAAATGCGCAATATATTTTTATTCGACCTTATATGGCTGTCAACATTTTAGTGCTCTCGACCTTCACCATCTTGATTTCATGATCATGAGTTGTAGCTCATTCCGTTTAGAGCTGATTCACACATCTACCTTACTTCTATTTTATTCAAAATGATAAGCTTGTATAACTTGTTCTGAATTCATAATGTAATTCAACTCTCATTGGTGTAGGTGATTGCAATTGACATAATCCTCTTACTCTCTTTATTTTGAACTTCAACTCCCACACATATATCTTAAATTCTGATAACTAAACTTCTGGATTCTCTATTTAATCTTACTGTTGTACTCAAATTGACTTCATATGAGTAAATGCATGTTCCTATTATAGCTTGCTCAATCTATTTATCTATCAATTGGCACTTTGTTGTCCAATCCATTTATCTATCCATTACACTTTGTTTGTTCAATCCATTTGTCTATCTATTGCACTTTGCTTATGCAGTCTATCTATCCATTTATTGCGCATTGCTTGTCCCATCTATCTACTGCACCTATCTTATTTCTTGTTGCTATAAAGTCACCTAGTTGAAGCTCCGTTGCTTGTCATCTTGTTCCCGATTTGTGAGTTAAACCCAAGTATAACCATGCCATCTCTCTCCTTAGTTGATTATTTATTGGACCCTTTATGATCCATATTTATAAACCACACTTCTTATGGCATTATATTTTAGAATTTATGACACATTTATGGTTATCTTTGTTTTAACCACCCCATGATAATCTCCCCTTTATTAGCCTTTTCTGGTCTCATTGCTCATTTCTTTTGTATGCAATGATTCGGTTGGCTACGAATTTCATCACTGTTATCCCTAACCATGGTCATTTCACTGCCCATTATCGACCAGGAGCAAATCTTTAAGTAGTCTGATGAGGGGAGATCATGTGACGCAGTAGGAATATCAGATGAGGACATTTTGATAAGGGCATTGTATCAAACACTGTCTAATTATATTGTAGTGAGCCAGAACAAACATTGAGTATAAGGTCAGAGCTAACCTAAGCAAGCATGAAGAGGAAAAATTCAAGTACATGTTGAGGTGATACAAGGTCGACAAAAGGGTTGTGCTAGCAAAACAAAGAAATAACCAAAGTCTCAGATGGGTTATGAAGTATTTCAAAAGGCGTTTCTAATCAAAGTAGTAAGAGACCGACTATCCAGGGACAAGTAGGGACTAGTTACATGGGGCCTTATGATTCATTGAAAGGTTAAATCCTGTAGCTTGTTGGCTGCACCTACCTGTTGAACCTGAGCACATATATGACGTGCTTATAGTTCGTAATAGTATTAGAGTACTTACCAGGGTATACATCAGTTTCCATTAGTGGACAAGGTGATGAACCAGTAGTGAGCACCTCCTCGCTAGTAACAAGGTTCTTTTCTTTCGAAGAGAATATCAATTTTGGATCATAGTAATTGCGTTCATTGAGGCTATTGTGCGAGAAGTATTCATATCTACTACTGAAACATGCGATTAAGCAGTTGTACAATACCTAGACGCCCTTAGTCGGAGTACATTGGGCAAATTATACCTGTTCAGAGGGAAGCAATGGGAACCAAGGGCCCATGTGTTGTTTTTTTAAAGCTGCATTGCATGCATTTGGCAAGCATCATAAGTTTCGAGGACGAAACTCTTTAACGGGGGAAGCC
Source organism: Selenicereus undatus (assembly GCA_017589665.1). Taxonomy (NCBI): domain Eukaryota; kingdom Viridiplantae; phylum Streptophyta; class Magnoliopsida; order Caryophyllales; family Cactaceae; genus Selenicereus; species Selenicereus undatus. Next base: position 53,491,725 of record JACYFF010010365.1, on the reverse strand, counting down.
TCGAATAACCTGACTCTAACCCATATTTATTTATTTAAATCATATTTATTTATTTAATTAATCATTTTTATTCATTTAATTTATCATGTTTACGGATTTATCACTCATGGTTATTTGTTTTGCCAAATCATGGTTATTAATTCAATTACACTCAATTTGTACATTTACCAAATTACCTTACGCCATTTAAATTTTTGGCATTCATTTATCGTATTTAATCAACTCGGTTTGAGGATATTTCATTTGGGTCCCATTTTGCAATTCAAGTTTCATTTATTGATTTAATTTCAGGCGAATCAATATTAGGCCTCGATGATTATGATTGAACATTCAATTATTTTTCATAATGTCACAAAAATTTAATGTTTAGCCATGTAAAAATATTTTGGCTCAAATTCATTAACTTCGGCTCAATTCATTTGGGTCCGATTTACGGCTCGGTTCATTTTGGGTTGAAATTTTGGCCCGAAAATTTTTGTGTCATTAAATTAAGTTAGTTACAATCATTTGTTCCTAATTTTAATTAGCAAAAAAAATATTTTGGAATGATAAAATTCAGTTAATTTTTTTTGCGGTCATTCTAGCCAAGGAAACATAACAACACATACACACCTTCTCTCTCCTTTCTCCCTCTTCACGGCACCAGCTGCTGGCAACCTTTCATGAATGAAATATGAGAAGTGGGAGAGTTGTGACTCAGAAACCAAGCCAATCTAGTGTACTCGTTGTTATCTTGAACCAAGCTATACATTAGCGAGCCTTAAACCCATATCAGCAATGTATCTCAGAAAAGGCTACAACCACTCCCTCATTTGTCACCATCAAGGACTTTTCCTTTGTAATCTCATTTATCTTACTGTTGTCTATTTTACTTTCATTTACTTTATATCAAATTTAATTACTTTCACCAATTCAATTTTGAAGCTATATTAAAATACCAAAGTCATCTGTACCATTTAATTACTCAATTTCTATTTTGCATACTTTTACTTACTCAATTATGCGAGTAAGGATCATTTACGGACTACACATGCCTACAATGACATTTATGAGACAAAGTCGAGGCCTAGTTATCGTTCCCTATTATGCATAAGTGTTATCAAGTCAGAACATATTTATCAACTCAGATGACATTTTTTAAAGACTCAAGTGATGTGTCATATTTATCCATTGCCTGTATCTTCAGAAAGCAAAACATATTTATCAAGTTACAACTCTTAATGAGATTATCAATGAATCAGTTTATACAGCGATGTGTCATTTAACTTGTGACCCTATCAGTTATCATCTATAGGGCGTCTGCCCATCATTTACCCGTGCGGCTTCAGGCCAACTCTTGATCGCATTGGCAGACGTACACCTATGTATAGATCATATCATTGTAAGGCTTTCACATCCAGATATAATGAACAATTCAGTTTCATATCACTTTCATAAGTTTCGAGGGCGAAAGTCCTTAAGGGGGAAGGTTGTAATAGCCCAACCCAAAAATTATTTAATTCTCTTTATTTATTTAATTACTTTATGTTCATAATTTTTCTTCTCTCGTTTCATTTATTCACCCCGGTGGAAAAATTTTGTTTGAGCCCTCACTTGGCAATTCGGATTTTAATTTTTTATTTAATTAATTAACAAAAACTTTGGGAGAATTGATAGTTGGCCCTAACAAGCTTAACCTAAGTAATTTATTTTGTTTTTCGTAACATTACAAAGCTGTAATTTTTAGTTTCGTAAAACGTTATCGTTATGAAGCGTTTTATTCCCGAACCCAATTTATTTCTGCCGTTTTGAAGCCCAATCAGTTTGCATATGCTTTTAAACTAATTACCATGGTTAACTTAACCATGGTTAGTTTAAAAGGTGGCAATTACTATATAAAAACTCATCCAAGTGTGGATTAGTCAACAAAGCTGAGAGTAATCCAAAATCATCTTCTCACTGTTCCTTCCCTCCCCCCTCACGGCAGGCAGAACTGGCCCGCCCTTTTAGGTGTTTTTTGGCCACTTTTCCGATAAGCCTTGGTGGTTTTCAATCCCCCCCAGCATCCTAGTACCTCAAGCTATCATCCTCCATCTTCAAAACCCCTAAACCTCATCTCCATCTCATCTTGCACTCAGTGTGAGTAATCTTGAAATTTGATTTTGTTGGTTTTGATTTTCATCTTAGTTTTGATTCTTGTTTTGATGTTTTTGAGTGTTGATCATGATGTTCTGATAAGAAATAACAGTTATTTTGATGTTGATCATGGTGGTGTTGAGGTTTGAGCATGCTAGGTTAGGGTTAATCTTTGATCATGCGAGCTTAATGTTAAAGTGTTGGATTTTGATTGTTCTACCTTTGATTTGGTCATTTTTTAATCTATTGGTGTTTATGTTGTTGTTTTTGGTGATTTCACATGAGTTGCAGAGAGTCCAAGTTGGCCATAAACTAGGGTTTTCACAAAATAATGCATGGTTTAGATTAATTTAGCCTTAATCTTGGTTTATGTGGGTGTTCGATTGAAAAATGATCTTTTTTGGATATAATTATGAAGTGAGTTTGAGTGTGGTGAATTTTGTATACTGTTGGGATGAACCAAAGCTTGCTTACATGCTTTTAAAGAATGGTTTAAGTTGAGAATTTGTGTAAAAAAGTGAGGGAAAAGCTAAAACAGTGAGGACTGGAAATTTCAAGAAAACATGGCAGACTTTGGCAATAAACTGGTAATGCACGGCCTAACCAAAAATTATACTTTTTAGTAGGTAGATAGTTTAGTGTGTTATCTTTCTAAGGGCTCTGGGATCGCCTTAATCTGAGGTCTTTGGATAAAGTTATGATCGTTTTACCGAAACTGCACAAAATGAACCAAAACTAACATGCTTTGGTTCTAGCCTCATTTTGGGAATCCTATTGAGGGAATCAAGCTTGATGTTGCACACTAAAGATTTTTGGGACTTCCTAATATTTCTATAATGGGGTTTTGAGTCTCAATCCGAGGTCAGATGATTAAGTTATGAGTCATTCTTCTTAAGCCTTTGTTATGCTTACTTTGCTTTTTCTAAATTTTTTGCTATGAATAAATACTTTTGCTAACCGTATGTTCGTACAACGGTAATTTTGTACAGAATCCGAGCCTAATCTATCATTCCTTCAACTTTTGTGCATAATATTATTCTGTGAGTTTACATTGTAAAATCCAGGTACGTTCATTGCATGTATCTTTAGAAACCATCATATATTTATCAAAATTGTACTGTTTTGGTAAGTACATCAATGAATCAGTTTACTCAGTGATTTATCACATAACTAGTGACCCCATCAGTTATCAGTTGTATGGCATAGCCCTTCAATTACCCACGCAGCTTCAAGCTAGGTCCCAATCGGCTTGGCAGGTGTACACCTATCTTCAGATCGTAACAGTTACCAGGGGTTCAGTATCAGATAATAATTGACAACACAATTTCATATTCATCTTATTCCCTGTGTTTAACTAAAAATGAATTCTGATATGGGCCAAACCAATTTTTGTTCCATGACTGTTTAACAATACAGGAATGCATGTACTGAGCTTCGGCTCACATTTCGAAATGTTTTCATGTTTTGTTTTAGGAAAGTGTTTAGCGAATCGCCCTCAGGTAGGCAGGACGGCTGAAGAGGATAAGTGACCCGGGAAATCTTTATGGAATGGGGGTGTATTATTGTTGAGATGTTATAATACCATATTGTGGAATATATTTTGGTGTTGAGACTGTATATTTTTTTTTTTCAGAATTCTATATTTTGGTGTAATCCTTAACATGTTTGTATGGTTTTGATGTTCGAAAAACTTTCTCTATATTTATCGAAATGGTTTGATAGGTTGTGATGGGTGAGTGCCTTTGATAGTAAACATTGATTATTATGGCTCAGTTTATCATGTACAAGTAAAGTCTTGTCCTTGTTGGACGGCAGTAATGAATAATCATTTGGGTTATCATTTATAATTGGGAAGAACTAGTGAAAGAAATGCAAACAGTGATTGATGTATCTTTGGGGCATTACATATTCAGTTTTTTTTTACAATACAGGAATGTATGTACTGATTTTTTGCTCACATTTTCGAATTATTTTCATGTTTTCCATTTTAGGTGATGAAGTATCACATGTTTCTCCTTTTAGCAAGCCCTTTTCGAAGCTATCAAACGCTCACTGCGGATTCAGCATATCATGAATGTTAGGATCGACCTGACGGTCAACTTGGGTCTATAATCAATATAACTGTGTAGTGTGAGTGGAGTTAGCAAATGGTATGATTAAGTCGATTGTATTGAAGTTGAACTATTATCGACTTCGGTCTTGGAGTGTTTCAATTTAATAGATATTGTGATTTGAACATGAGTTGCAAGATCAAACGGATTCAGTGAGCCTTGTCCTTATTAGGACGGCGGTAGCGTCTTCTATTATTAAGTCTTCTGCTGCAGTTTTTCGTAAATCATGTCATTACCATTTTAGAGGCGTTACATGTCATATGAGAAGCACCTCATGTAGATCCTGGAGCGACGAGAGAAAAAACTTCGTCGGAAAACAGTGGCCTTAGTGAAGGTCCTCTAGGCCAACCACGAGACGTCGGAAGCAACCTGGGAACCAAAACAGGAGATGCAAGACAAATGCTCTCACTTGTTCCCATGACCAGGTGCATATAAGTTTCGGGGATGAAACGTTTTTAAGTTAGGTAGTGGATAAAACTCTTGAAATTTACCCTTGTAATGATAACAATTGTCGCAATTTATTGAAGTTTTAAGGACGAAACTTTCTTAAGTGGGGTACTATGTAAAACCCCGAAAATTTAATATGGGGAATCATGTGATGTGGACCGACCCTCATAATCCAAGTCAAGACGAGAGATTTTTCCTCTATGATTTCTTTTCAAAATTTTACATATTTCATTAAAGCATCGATTGAAAATTTTATTCGAGGTAACTTTCCCTCAATTTATTCATTATTCGATTTCTCAGTTTTTACCCTCCCTAGACTCAAATATTTATTCACCCATTTATATTTAATTTTATTTACCTCTGTAGACTTAAACAACTAGTTACCAAAGTAGTTAACCATTGACCCATGATTTTCCTTCCAAATTCTTCTAAGATTTTTTTTCAAAATTTTCCCCCCTCTTTTTCCCTTACCGTCTGGAGCCCCCCATTTCTTTAATTTCTCTCTCCCTCAATCTCCTGGGCACTCTCTCTCTCCCTCACTTTCAATCTCTCCTTCTCCCTCACGCTTTTCTCCTCCATCCGCTGACACCAGGCCATGCGGCCACTTACCACCAGCCACCATAGGGATGCCACCACCACATACTTTCCCCCCTCTTCTCTCCTTACGTGTGGTAAGTCGGGTGCACCCCCATGCACCCCATGCAAAACCCCCAAAAGCTAAATTTGTTTTTTAATATATGGTTTTGATTTAGGATTTCATGTATGCAAAGTTTAATACGAGTTTATAATTCTTTTTCACATTTAAACCTCCAAGGGTGCGATAATTCAATCGCTCATATCCCAAGATCGAATCAAGGTGAGTCCAAAAGTGGTAGTTGATAATCGTTTTGGTTAAAGTTTGAAAATTTGGCTTGATTTAGGTTAAAGGGGTGCGTGGGATTGTTGGGTTCGATAAGGGTAGAGTGATGATTGGTCATATGTAAAATGTGGCCTAAAAGGAGTGTACTGTAGAGTCCAGGTATGGGCAGAATGTCACTGGTTAGGGTACAGTTTTTTCCTTGACTTTAAAATTTTGGCCACGAAGTTGTACTAGTCTAAAAATGATGAAATTTTTGTGGTGCATAGATTGGAATGTGTTGAGTAATCTGGTCCTTGAATCAAAAGAATTGTAGTATAGAGTGAGATATGGCTGAAATACCGAGGGCTGCCTAGATTTAGGTAGCCAATGACAGTGTAGAGCAATTGAGAAACACGACCTAATTCTGGATAGATTCTAAGAAAACACCAAACATAATAGTGGAGAGGCCAGGCTGACCTTTCCAGAATGGACAAGAACACAAAGTTTCGGGCTCTAGAATTTGAACCTAGATTTTGACGTAATCCGGATTCAGGGTTTAGCTATGTTGGGAACTCCTAAGGATGTCTAAAGATTTTAGAAAAATTATCATAAGTAGGAAATGGGTTGTAGTTATGGTTCGTAAGGATTTTGACTACGTGCAAGCGCTGTTTGATCGAGGTGCTGATTATTAGGCCCCTGTAAGTAACCGAGCTAGTAATTGTACGGATTCCAGGTAAAAATCATGCCATAACCCTTCCGTGACGTCATTTGAAAAATGTGTGTGATAAGGGCTGCCTTTGAATGCTGTTTTATGTGAAATTATGGATTTTACCATTTGAATGTGGAATGGAATAATTGTGTGGCTTAGGTTGGGTTATCTTGCTAAGTTAGTGATCGTGGGCCATTGAATTGATTGTGTTGTAAAGGGAAGTGTGTATTATGATCTTGGGGTTCGAATTGAGTCATAACAAAGAGTATATGTTGGTTTGACTTTTAAAGGGAAAAAAAAAAGGAGACAAGGATAAGCATGAATGTATAAATAAATGATTGTATGGGTGACTCCCCAGGTAAAAATGCATGCATGTAAGCAGCCACTTGCCCTGTTGGGACATGGGTTAGGTTAGCGGAGACCGTCTATGTTGACAGTATGCTAGGAAAGGGTTAAGCAGTAACCATCCAAGTTGACGGTAGCCTAGGATTTAAGTTAAGCGGTTGCATTAAACCCAAGCGCAGGCCATGAGATCTAGTGGGGTCGCTCACCCTTAAGAAACAGGAAGTCATTCAAAAGAATGGTATGAATGTGTGCATCACTAAGAAT
>JACYFF010010365.1:53438982-53484496 GCA_017589665.1 Selenicereus undatus | reverse complement strand
CGAAGATGAGCGAGCATGGAAAGAGCCAAGAATCAAATTCAGAGGGAAATACCCAAATTCATCATTCCCTTTAATGGTGGTGACCATCCCAATACAGATCTAAAAAAACTGAATGTGAACAGGGGATTCAAAATAAACTAGAATTATACCCTTGTTACAAAATTCCAAACAGAGTCACCAAGTCTATTTGAATTTAACCAAGTTAAAATCACATTACATAACATGAGAGCTTCGAAATTAAATCTAGAGCAAAAACGACAAGTTGGAAGCTAAAAAATTAATAATCTATAGCTTCCTACCCCTGATCTCTCTCTCGACCTCATTTGAAGCCCCCGAAGAACGTCGAACATTTCATTGCCTCAGTGATGTCTCAAATTCAATCCTTGAAAACGACTGACTTTATCAATATTGGTGATTAATGGGTGAAGACAAGAATTAATGCGTACGTTTCTGGGCAACAAACAAAGAAGAAGAAGACAACCATGGTAGCTGAGGAGTCATGGCCCTCCGGATTATTGGTCTTCGATTGGGGAAAGTAGAAGAAGGTGGACAGATTTCACATGTAGCACACGTGTGAGGAAGAAAAGAAATGAAGAGGATAGCTGGGCTAGGGGCATTGCCTGTGTCTAGGCCACACTGCTGGAGCAGTAGAACAGGCCCAACATAGCTGTGAAAATGAAGACTGAAAAGACGTTCAGGGCGATTAGGTTGCTGGGTTGCCTCGGGTTGGGCTAGGTTAGTCTTTATCTTTCCTTTTTTTCTGCTCCATTCTTCCTTCTTCTTCTCCCAATTGATCCAAGCTTCATTTTAATTATTTATTTTTTTCAATTTTATTTTCAATTCCTACAAAATAAACAAAACAAAGTTAAAATCCTAATTTAATAATTTATTTCGAGCAATTATTAGACAATAAAATGTGTATAAAATGTCATAATTTCAGGTTAAACAAATACTGCCACACCGAAGGTTTGCTCATTCTCGGGTAAAAATAAAACTAAAAATCATAGAAAAGGAATAGAGTCCTAACTCACTTTCATAGAAATCACGGTTACACTTAGCATATGCAACAAGCTCTTTCAACCCTTAGGCTACCCTAGTGGACGAGGAAGGTCTCATAAGGGCTTGCAGAAGATATACACTCAAAAGCTTTAAGAGAAAACAAAAAATAGAAAATCAGAAATCTTTTTGGTTTTTTTTACAAAAACTTAAATATACAATACTGGGGAAAATATGTGCACATTCTAATCAACCACATCACTCAAGCAACCAAAGCACTAGATCACGTAAAAATGTTATGTACACATCAAGAAACTCTTAATTCCCATTGTTGACATCTATACTCAATCTTTCACCCCACTTAGAAATTATGCATAAATGTGATTGGTAGAACGTCACTTTAGGAAGATGTGAAACACTCTCGCTCATGTGTTTAAAATTTAACAAGGTGCACGTAATTCTCTTCCAATCAAACAAACTACAATAGGCTTGCATAATGCACTTAATTTAACAAGGTTCTCAATTCTTCACCACTAAAATGCATAATGCAAAATAATAATAAAGAGGACCTTTTAGGGTTGTAATGAGGCTAAGGGTAAAAGGTTAGGAGAGGGACAAATAACTTGGGAAATGAAGAGCTAAAAACCAAGGTAATGAGCAACCAACACTCACATCACTTATAATGAGCACTCACTCTCTCAAAACACAAAATAAGAACACACCCCAATTAAATTGACTATTTATTGGAAATGATTATACATAATGATACATCCATGCCAAACACTCTTATTCACAACTCTTCTTTGAAATTTTTTTTTTGGTGAGATTTTTTCAACTTTCTTTCATTTTTCCTTGTAAACTTTTTTCCAGTCATTTTTTTTTCATTGTTCTTGCTTTTTTTTTTCCTTTTTTCAAGAAGAAAATGAATGAATTCCATGAACAAGAACAATACAACTCAATTTTCAAATGGTTACCGTGATATATCCTTTCATATACCAAAATCAACCACCAAATTCATAAAAATACCCAAAGTTACCCACTAGATAATGAAGTGTTGCTTCACTAGCCTTGGCATAAAGGTAGGAAAATGTGCATAGGCCAATGGCTGAAATGAAGGGTTCACAACAAAGAAGCGTCAAAGCTCAAAGGGTTGAGCAAAGGGTAAGCATTCTGGACAAGGGTGGTAATTTGGCTAAGTAGCTGACAAAAACAAATGAATGCCTCTATCATATTATCATAATGCACATGCTAAATGTGATTTCAGAGAGAATCAAAGCAAGTTTTAGAGTTGTAATCCTGGAAAAAGATGAGAATGAAAGAACAACGTGAAACTAAAAATGATGAATTACTCTATAAGGCTTAAAATCTCACGGGTCCTCTACCAAAGTTAATCTTGTTTAGAAGTAATGTTAGGGGGTTAGGATCGTGTACAAAGATCATACTTTCGTAGTAAGTTCTATCAATGCACACCACATCTATATATAACCTAACACTAAGGGAACAAGAGAGCATAGGCAATCAGAAATAGCACATATATTCCCTAAAACAACACAACAAAAATCTTTTTGGATTTTTAAATTTTTTTCATTGTCATATTTTTTCTATTTTCTTAAATTTTCAAAGTTTTCCTAACCCTACACTGAAATCTCACAATGTCCTCAATGGGAGTGAAAAGAGACACAAAGTAGAAAATACAAACCAAAAGGAAATGCAAATGTTCAAAAACAAGGACATGACTAAAAAACAATTGTACAACAAATACACAAAAAAGAGAAAGAAAAGCAGCCAACTATACAACAAGAAAAGAAAAAAAAATGAAAGAAAGAGAAGGAAAGGAAACAAATTGCAAGCAAACCAGGTTGGGTGCTAAGTATACTCGAGCTATCTCAGCATTACAATCACTTATCAGGATTCTGCTCATGAAGCATCAGACACTCCACATCTTGTTGACTTGGTAACTCCAGAAATTGCTTTAATCTCTAGCCATTCACTTTGAATTTAGCTCCACTTTCAAGATCCTGAATTTCAACTTCACCATAGGGAAAAACACATGAGATAATATAAGGACCCATCCAATCGGGACCACAATTTCCCTAGAAATAAATAGAGCTTAGAGTCATATAAGAGTACTTTCACTCTTGTGGGAAACTCTTCCCTAAGAACATGCTTGTCATGAAACAACTTAGCCCTCTCTTTGTAAGATTTAGCACTCTCATAACCATAAGCTCGTACCTCATCAAGCTCACTCAGTTACAGTTTGCGCTGCTCATTGGCCTCAGTTAAGTCATAATTGAGCATCTTAATGGCCCACCAAGCCCTACACTCAATCTCTACAGGGAGATGACAATGCTCACGATAAACAACCATGTAAGGTGACATACCCAACGGAGTTTTGAAAGTCGTCCTATATGCCCAAAGAGCATCTACAAGCTTGTCGGCACAATCTTTCCTCCTTTTGCTCACGGTCTTCTCTAGAGTTTGTCTGATCTGTCGATTGAAAACTTCCACCTGGCCACTGGTTTGGGGATGATAGGGGGTATCAAGCCTATGGACTATGGAGTAGCTCTTCAGTAAGGCATCAAAAGCTCTGTTGTTAAAGTGGGTACGCTGATCACTAATGATAGCACAGGGCTCATAAAGATGTTCTCCCTAAGGCATTTCACAGCCACCTTACCATCATTGGTCCTTGAAGGGATGGCCTCAACCCACTTAGAAGCATAGTCCACAACTAATAAAGTGTACCCATTCTGCCAAAAGAAGATGGAAATGGTCCCATGAAATCGATACACCACACATCGAAAATCTCTACCATAGTGATGAAATTCAGTGGCATTATATCTCTCCTACTTATCCTACCAAACTATTTGTGCCTAGGGCGACTCTAACAGTATTCAAAAACATCCCTAAACAAGCTTGACCAATAGAAGCCACATTGCAGAACTTTGGCCTTAGTCTGTTTCTTACTAAAATGCCCCCCATATGCCTAGTCATGACACTCCTCACCTCATTGTCAAGAATACACATCCTAAAGACTTGGCCAGAGCAGCACTTAAACAAGTAAGGGTCATCCCAAATAATGAATTTCATGAGGTGGAAGAACCTATCTTTATCATTCTTGGTCCAATCCTCAGGGATCCTACCAGCAACTAGGTATTTCACAATGTTAGCATACGAAGGATCAGGGTGGACATCATATAATTGCTCATTAGAGAAGCATTCACAAATAATGAACTCTCTCTCTATCATAGAGAATTCTCGACAAATGGTCAGCTACAACATTCTCATAACCTTTCTTGCCCCTAATCTCATAGTCAAACTCTTGTAAAGGTATGATCCGTCTTACAAGTCTAGGCTTAGCATCCTTCTTAGGAAGAAGGTGCTTAAGAGCAGAATGATCAGCATAGATAATCACATGAGACCCAAGCAGGTAAGGTATAAACTTCATAGCCAAAGATCACAGATAAGAATTCTTTCTCAAGAACAATATTGTTCAGTTGGGCATCATTCAGAGTGTGACTAGGATAGTAAATAACATGGGGCTTCTTATCAACACACTATCCTATAACAACCACAACAGCATCTGCAGACGCAGCGCACATCAACTCAAAAGGTTCTCCATAGATGGGAGGATGAAGAATAGAGGTAGAGGTCAACGCTTCCCTAGGATTAGTAAATGCCATAAGACACTCCTCAAAGAAGTGAAATGGCACATCCTCAGCTAGCAGGTTGGTCAAGGGCTTCACAATCTTACGAAAGTCCTTAATGAAATGATGATAGAAGCCAACATGTCAAAGGAAAGACCTCACCTCTTTCACACATGTGGGAGGGGGAAGATTAACAATTAAGTCAGTCCTAGCCTTGTCTACCTTAATTCTATCTCTAAAAATAATGTGGCCTAAGACTATCCCCTTTTTAACCATAAAGTGACATATGTCCCAATTCAAAATCAAGTTTTTCTTCCTAAACATTTTCAACTTTTCTCATATTAGATAAACAATCATTAAAGGAAGACCTAAACACAGAAAAGTCATCCATGAAAATTTCCATGCATTGCTCAACTACATCTAAGAAAATGGAAATCATGCACCTCTAAAAGATAGCAGGGGCATTATACAGTCCAAACACCATTCTTCTAGAGGCATAAGTCCCAAATGTACAAGTGAAAGTGCTCTTCTCCTGATCCTCAGTAGCAGTAGAGATCTGGGTATATTCGGAATATCCATCTAAAAAGCAATAGAAGGAATATCCAACCAACCTCTCTAACATTTAGTCTAGGAAGAGAAGGGGAAAATGGTCTTTTCTAGTGGCAACATTCAATTTTCTATAATCTATATACACATACCACCAAAATTGAACTCTAGTATGGACTAACTAGTTCTTGTCATTCCTAATCATGGTAATACCGGTCTTCTTAGTAACAACTTGAACAGGGCTAACCCACTAACTATCAGAAATGGGATAAATAATCCCATGGTCTAACAACTTCCTTCGTAACTACTTCCTACAGAGTTGGGTTCAAAAGCCTTTGGTGGTCTCGGTAGGGCCCTGCACTGTCATCCAAATGAATTCTATGCTACAAAATGGAAGGACTAATACGCTTGATATTCCCCAAAGACCAACCTATAGCTTCATTGTTCTCTCTAGGTAAGGTAATCAATAAGGCAATCAATTTGTCCTCTTGGTCGCAATCTAAGTCCGAAGTGACAATGACAAGTAAGTATTCATTGGGCCATAGGAATGCATACTTAAGAGAGTTAGGAAGAGGTTTCAATTCAAGAGCAGGAGTGGAAACAGATTCATGAGCAAATTCTAAAACAGCGGTAAGCAGGTAGTCAGCAGTAGAGCATAAGTCATCGAACTCAAAGAAATCATATTCATGCTCATCATCAATAAGAAATGACTTATACTCAATGGCAAACATATCGTCAAAGTCATCATCGAATACACAATCTTCCACCTAGTTAAGAGTAGAAAACTCTATATCAGTCAAACCACAAGGTTGTCTTTGCATGTTAAAGATGTTCAACTCTAAGGTCATGTTGCCAAAAGACAATCTCATCATACTATTCCTGCAATTAATGAGGGTATTAGCAGTGGGCAAGAAAGGATGCCTTAGATTCACAGGGACTTCACTAGCTACATTGGACACCTTCTTAGTTTCAATCACAACAAAGTCCATAAGGTGAATGAGTTCACCCACTCTAGTCAGAACATCCGTAACTATAACCCTAGGCAGCCTAGTCAATCCATCAGCTAATTGAATGACCATCTTGATAGGTTTCAGCGCACCTAACCCTAACCTCTTGGACTCGGTGAAGGGTCCTATGTCGACATTGGCCCCTAAATCAAGCAAAGCTATATAAATAATTTAGTCCTCTATGACTGTAGAAATAGTAGGGCACTCGGGGTCCTTATACTTCACTAAGATCTGGTTAAAAAGGATAGAACTAATGCCAGAGGGTAAGAAAGCCTTTTTAGGGATATTAGTGGCTCTCTTGGTGGTATCCAGATTCTTTAAAATTCTAGCATATGGTGGCATCTACTGAACAACATCAACTCAAGAAATATTGATTTTGACTTGAGAAAAGGTCTCTCTTATCTTCTCAACATGAGCTTGATCCTTCTTCTTAAGCCTATGGGGAAAAGGAGGTATTAGCATATGGACTTCCTTATGAGAAGACGGAGAAGAAGAATCCCTTGGAGGTGAAGGATCAACTGAATTAGAGGAATCTTTCACTTTAAGCTCATCTTGGTAAGAAGATGACTCAAGAGGGAGAGGAGTTTCAAAATCATTGGGGACACCATTAGTAGCAACCCCTAACTTACAAGATGAACCAAGAAGAAGAACAACAACAATTTTGAAAGAATTTGTGAGGATATGATAAGTGCCTATTGTATGCATAATTTTAGGGTGACTTTGCTGCATTTTTAGGAGAATTATGTTCTTTAAGGTATCATTTATACTCCTATTCTCGATTTATGCTTAGGTAGGGTTGTTTGATGATGTTTGTAGGTATTTGGACCATTTTGACCCAACATTTGACCCCCCTTTAAGCATATTTTGACCCTAACAGATGTACATGAGGTGTTATGGCCATGGAGCCAGAGAAGAGCAGAAATATGGTTCCAGCCAAGACCACGATCCAATTGTGGTGCCTGCCATGGACCACGATGAACTACGTAACGGTGGCCTCTTCATTTTCCCTTCGGTTGTGTGGTTGGTAATCATCGTGCTTCTCTCTATATGCCCGTCCCTTAGCACCACAACAGAGTAAGGAATAGTTTAGTTTAGTTCATTTTCTTTCCAAAATTTCACTCTTTTGAGTTAGGATTTTTAGTTTGTTTTTGTTTAAGCGAGAATTCTAGTGTCCAAAATTTCACTCATGAATCGTTGGTTAGTTGTTTAATTTTTAATCATGAGTGAGTAGTTTATTTTGTCTAGGGATTTGTTAGTTTATGAAAGTGTAGTTGGATCATTTTTTTAATTAATACAATTTTGCTTTTGTTTCATGATTGGTTTGATTTCGTTCTATCAAGTGAATATCATGTTATGAGTGGATTTTTTGCCAAATTTTGCTTGCACACTTTAAACAATTGAAGTACTGAAAGCTGAAATTTGACTGTTAGGCTACTTGATAAATCCTTGAGTAGCGATGACTCGAAAGAGAGATTTGCATGTTAGGGGGACATGGAGAGTAATCGCAGATATTGAACATGGAATAACACAAATTAGTTTGAAAGAACGACTTTTGCTTAGTTTAGGAAAATTGGGTTGATTTCAAAAGAATAGACTAAAATTTAGGATACATTACAATTCCTTGAAATTATCCAATTAAAGAAAAGTGCATGTTAATAATTTTAATCCAATCACTTTTCTTAGCTACAAAAATCCCTATATGTTTTCCTCTTGATTGAATTTAGAATTATTTAATTAGAAGTTGTTAAATACAATCCTCGATTAAATTGTTGCGTAGAATTTTCTGATAGAAAGTACTCGATAGATTGCTTTGGTCCTTGAGGATGATATTTTATCTATAGTACGACACCCGTGTGCTTGCGAGCAGTGGTCAAGTTTTTGGCACTGTTGTTGGGGACCAATTTGTTAACTATTGAGTTAGTCTTACGAAAGTGACTAAGTATTTTTTTTGTCCTTTATTTTTTATTTTATTATTTGATTGCGCTGGTAGTGTCGGTGATAGTGCTTGCAGGAATCTTCCCTGTTTATGCAAAGTCTGCTTCTATACGAACCTGATCTCGAGATCGAGAGGACTTTCCACTTAAGAAGGAAGAAGCAAAATATTGAAGAATAAAGATGCGAGGCAAGAAGAACTTCAACAAATATGGCAAGAGGAGGAGCTGACTAAAGAAGGACCCTTAGAGATTTTGTTCCCCTTGGAGTTCAAGGAATCTCCTCGAGTATCGCTCACCCTAATGTTGATGTAAACAACTTTGAGCTCAAGCTGGCTCTCATTTCCATGGTGCAACAATTCCAATTTGAAGGAACTCCTTTGGAAGACCGGAATCAACACCTCTCGGTCTTTTTAGAGGTGTGTGACACATTGAAACTAAACGGAGTCTCCACTGATGCCATTCCACTGCATTTATTTCCCTTCTCACTAAGGGATAAGGCAAGAGCTTGGCTTCATTCTTTGCCATCGGGATGTATCACCACATGGGATAATCTTACTAAAGCCTTCCTCGCCAAGTTCTTCCCATCAAGTAAAATGGCAAGCTTAAGGAATCAGATCACCAACTTCATCAAAGGAATGATGGGACGCTTTATAAAGCTTCTGAGCAGTTTAAATATTTGTTACGTTTGTGCCCCCATCATGTTCTTCAACAATGGGTGATTACTCAAGTTTTTATAATGACGTGACCTAATCTATAAGGTCCATTATTGATATGGCGGCAGTAGAAACTTTGATGAACAAGATTGAAGATGAGCCTTATAATTTGATTGACGAGATGGCTCTCAACAACTTCCAATGCTCCACCGAACGAGGCCCACCCAAACGGGTTGGAGGTAAGCTTGAAGTTGATGTGCTTACTTTACTTTCGGCTAAAGTAGATGCTATGACTCAAAGGCTAGACTATTAATGTTAATGTTGTGAATTCTAATGCCTCTCCCCCATGTAAAATTTGTGGTTCTATTGAACATGTGACTTTGAATTGTCAAGTTGGGAGCCCTTTTTCCCAAGACTCTAGTGAAGTCAACTATGTCCAAAATTACAACCCGACACCACCCAATGACCTTACTCTAGTACCACCCCCCGGTTTTCAAAGATCTCATTTCCCTTGTCAAGTACCTCAAAAGTCCAATGTAAAAGCTATGATGGAAAGTATACTTATGGCACAACAAAAGCAGGATGAGTATATTAAGCAATTAGCCTCTAAGGTTGATGTGCTTGCTACTCACAAGAAGATGTTGGAAGACCAGATTTCCCAACAAGCCAGCTTTCCATCTACGCCTTCAAATAGACTTCCTAGCAAGCTGGAACCTAACCCTCGGGAGCATTGTAATTGTGTCAACTAGAAGAAAGAAGTAAAGGACTTTACTCAACCGAGGAAATACCAATTGAAGGGGGTAGAGAAATAATTATGGTTGAGAGTAAGGACAGAAATGATGGTGGCAAGGCTGCCACATTCATAGAGAATGAAAATATAGAGATTCCCACCGTTTTTCCACCTAAGCTTCCGAACCAGGTAGCTTCTCTATCCCCTGTGTTGTAGGAAAGGTGGAAATTGAGAGAGCGTTTTGTGATCTAAGTGCAAGTGACAGTCTAATGCCCTATTCTTTGTTTCATAAACTTCACTTAAAGCTATTATAACCCGCACTATTTTCTCTACAATTAGCATACGGTTCTAATACTTAACCCGTAAGCAAATTGGAAGATGTGCCAGTCAGTATAGGAGATATTTGGGTATTAGAAGAATTTATCATAGTTAATATGCCCAAGACTGATGATACCCAAATTATTTTAGGCCGTCCCTTATTGGCTACCGCATGTTGCTAAATTGATGTAAGAAAGGGGCGTATAACTTTTGAAGTGGATGGGTTCTATGCTATGTTTTGTCATATGAAGGAGAAAATGGTTTCTCCTAATTCTTCTCTTCTAGATGAATTTCTCCCTTCCCCTGAGATTGACATGGAGGATGTCTAGGATTCTAGAAATCCTCCTGACTTTGACTAGATCTCTACTGAGGACCCCAACAAAGGTATGTTAAGGTAGAGTTTGCTACTCCTATGCCACCTAACAAGCCACAGGATAGGCCCATGCTTCTAACGAGTCTGCTATGAGCGATTACTGCAGGTTTGCTCAAACTGTTCTCTCTTTGTCCCTTATGGAAGGATTTGATACAGATTTTGATTTAAAGGGTTGAAGAAGGTGAAAGTAGCCAGTCTGATGTGCTACGTCAGTGGTTTGTCCTATATGCCAACAGTACATTATGGTATAAATTGATGAAGACGAATCACCCACACACTGACTAATCCGGGCCAAGCATAGAAGTAGGTTCAAGCTCTTAACCTTAAAAGAGTGCTTCCTGAGAGGCAACCTAAGCCTTTTTCTTTTCTTAGCTTTGATTTTTATTAGTTTTTGTAGTATTTTATACAAAAAGCAAAAAGAATATTAAAAAAAAGAGAGACATAAAAAAGAGAGAAAAAGTGTCAGGACAGAACAAAGAGTGAAAAAAGAGAGAGAAAAAATATGAGAATAAAAAAAAAGAAAGAAGAAAACAAGAGGGGGAAAAAAAATAAATATAAGAAATATAATGTTTGGCACCTCGGCTGGCAAACCATCACTGCAGGGCCATGGGGTGCCAAATAAAAAATTTAACATTTTCAGGAGTAAATAGACACCATGGTCAGCCTGTGGCCACTGCCAAGGACCGTGGTTTATTGGTACAGGCCGCAGTCAAGGGTATTGACCGCGGTGACTCCCCATTTTCCCCAAACTTCATCTTCTTCGCTGACTCCTTCTCTCTCTACGTCTCTCTTTCTCTCTCTAAACCGTCCATTGCTAAACCTGCAATCCTCCCTCATTTTTTCTCATTTTTACTCCATTTTCACCCAAAATCTTTCCTTTTTACTTAATCCTTCTCTTTTTTTTTTACCGCATTTCATATTTCTTCTTCTTTTTCTTCTAACTGTTCTTACCTTCACTCATCCACCATGATGATGTTCTTTTCCATCGAATTCATCTTCTTTTTACTTAATTCCTTCATTTTTCTTCCTCAAATTTTCTTCTCTAGGTTTTAGGCTTAATTCTTGTTTCATTTTGCAACAATGGCACCAACCAAAAGATAAAGGAGTGTCAAGGAGGTTGGATCCTCAAGCCAAGCACCATCACAGCCTTAACAGACCTCCCCATTGACATGGTGCATTTTTCCCGATCATGTTGTTGGATATAACTACTTGAATGAACGCATGGTCGGGGCGACCCGATATTATGATCAGGAATTGTTAGCTCGCTTACGAATGTTAGATGACATTAGGTGGTTGTTTGCACGAGGTGGTATAGGCCATTTCATAGAAATTAAAGAGCATACATACCGGGACCTGACCCTAGAGTTCCTGATGTATCTTTGAAGGATTTAAAGAAATCTAAAGCAAGAATTCAATAGCTCACGGTTTAGGCAAGTTGAACTCCACTTAGTTCCTTGAACCCATGTAGAAGAACAAAGGAAATGATAGTGCTAAAGTCAATGTTTAGATACAGAAACACCACCAAACATAAGCGTAGGGTCCCTAAACCTTGATTAAGATACAAAATCACCACTTAAACAAAGATTTGGGCGTACCTTAACACCACCTTAATCGACCAAATTAAGGATAAGCAAGTTAAGTATTTGAAAGAGAAAGCACGAAAGCTCTCAAGGTTGTAATTCTGATTCAAAGTGTAATATGCAGGAAATGGCCGGGGGTTTACAAGCCTAACAAGTAAGCAAGATAGCAAGCAAGCACCTAAACCTTTTCTTCCTAGAAAGGAAAGGTATTCACTTAAGCTAACCCATACGGTTACGACTAATCGTGTACAAACCTTGATTACAACTAATGTAATTACATTCAAAACATTTAAGAAAGCAAAACAAATGATGTTTGCAACTTGATCATGCTTACTTAAGTCTAATACAACCAGATGTACCAAATTAAGCAAAGGAGCAGCCGTAAAGTGAAAACCCCTTTTTGGCTAGCTAATAAGATCTGAGAGACAATTTCCGTTGTAGCTTGCTTCCCATTGGTTGCTCTTTTCAAGATTGCAGCTGTTGGTTGCCTTCTAGAAGCATTGGGACATGTGCCAAGCCTTGGAGTGTGTGCCTCTCTAGCTAGAATGCAGCTAACATAAGGATTAAGGCAAAATATCAGGTTTACACAAAACCGAGTGCAGGGGCAGGATTGAGCCGGCTTTCAGACCAGTTTTAAGCTTAACAAAAGTGAGCATGATTTTGTTTTCAGGCCACGGGGAGAAACCTTAGGGTGTGTACAAACCCCCTATAAAGAAATCAACGTTAAATCATGTTTAAGTATTGTAATTCTACTAAAACATTTAACCGTGCAGTTTTGAACCAAAACTGGCCGGTTTGACAAAAGGCCTTGATCTCCCACCTTCTTGTGAGCATGATTGGAAATTAATGTTTGGACCTGAAAGTAAACATCGTAAGGATTCCAAAAATATAATGATTCAAGATTTAATCCACAATGTAGCTTAAGTAATGAGATGAACAAAACCAGACAATTTTTGGTCTTTAAACCCCGGTTACTTCAGCTTGGCCCTTCTCTATCATTTGAGCCATTGCTTAGACTTTGGAGTTTGTAAAGGACCTTGATTGACTGGCTGGACCTTCATTCTCATCTTGGTTGGTGGGGAATCCATCATCCTCCCCTTGTTGAGAAGATTTGATCCTCAAATTAGCAAGGTAATCATCTTCTTAGTAAGCTTTTAAATCAACTACATTGAATGTGGCTGAAACTCCATAGTCACCTGCTAAATCAACCTCATAAGCATTGTCATTAATACGTTCAAGTACCTCAAATAGACCATCGGCCCTTGGCATGAGCTTATTCTTCCTTTTGGATGGAAAGCTTTCCTTCCTAAGGTGAATCCACAAGAGGTCTCCAGGTTAAAAAACCACTTTCTTCTTGTGTTTGTTGGCTTGAGCTTGATATGGTGCATTAGTCTTCTCAAACTTGCTCTTTACCAACTCATGAACCTTCATGATTTTTTCTACCCTTGATGCTGCATCAGCACTTGGCTTTTGGTTCATAGGCCATGGTGTAAGATCAAGTGGGCTAAGGGGATCAATTCCATAGACCACTTTGAAAGGGGAAAGACCAGTAGCCTTGCTTGGTGTCCTGTTATAAGCAAACTCTACATGGGGTAAAAGCAAATCCCAAGCTTTGGCATGAGGCTTAATCAAAGCTCTTAGGAGTGTTCCTAAGGTTCGATTAGTAACCTCAGTTTGCCCATCAGTTTGTGGATGACAAGCAGTACTATATTTCAGCATAATTCCTAACTTCTTCCACAAAGTAATCTAAAAATGACTCAAAAACTTGGTATCCCTATCAGAAACAGTGGGCCTCGGAATACCATGTAATATTATCACTTCCTTGAAATACAACTCAACTATATGTGTAGCATCATTAGTCTTGTTGCATGGAATGAAATGAGACATCTTAGAAAACCTATCAACCACAACAAAGATAGAATTCTTGTTCCTTCGGGTTTTAGGCAGTCAAAGAACGAAGTCCATACTTACATCAACCCATGGTGAAGTGGGAATAGGTAAAGGTGTGTATAGGACGTGGGGTAAGGAATGGCTTTTAGCCACTTGACATGTCCCACACCTCTTGAGTATGTCCTACACGTCTCTCTCCATGGTTGGCTAATGGTAATGCTCCCTTAGCATGGTGACTGTCTTGTTTTCTCCATAATGTCCAGCCAAAGATCCTCCATGCACTTCCCTGATCAAAAGCTCCCTTGTGCTACACCATGGTACACACAGCCGTGTACCCTTGAATAGAAATCCCTCCTGGATTAGAAAGTCTCCTTTGGGGTGTTTAGAATAATCAGCATACAACTCCCCAAAGTCTTCATCTTTGTCATACAAAGCTTTTAAATGCTCAAAACCAAGTACACAAGTATCAAACTGAAATAACAAAAGATACCTCCGAGATAGAGCATCTACACCTTGATTGAGTTTACCTGATTTATGCTTGATGGTGAAGTGATCTGATTACATAAACTCAACCCATTTGGCATGCCGTGAGTTCAACTTATGCTGGCCTTGTATATACTTGAAAGCTTCATGGTCAGAATGTAAGATAAACTCACTTGCAATAAGATAATGGCTCCAATGCTCTAAACATCTCACAATGGCTCCAATGCTCTAAACATCTCACAATGGCATAGAATTCCTTATCATAAGTGGAGTACTTTCTTCTTGAATCACATAATTTCTCACTAAAGAAGGCTAGTGGTTTCCCTTCCTGAGTAAGAACTCGACCAATGCCAACTCCAGAGGCATCACACTCAACTTCAAAGATCTTACTAAAGCACGGCAAGGCTAGAACAAGTGCTTGAGTAAGTCTTGCTTTGATCTCCTCCAAGGCAGATTATGCTTTTGGATTCCATACAAAGGATGTACCCTTGATAACTTCAGTTATGTGAGCCATAATGGTTCTGAAACCATGTATAAACCTCTTGTAGAAAGAAGCTAGTCCATGGAAAGCTCGAACATCATGTATGCTCTTTGGTACTGACCAAGACCAAATAGCCTCAACCTTGCTTTCATCTACCTTAATACCATCTCCAGTAACAATATAACCAAGAAATGTAACTTCAGGAGTAAAGAAAGCATATTTCTTAAGGTTACTAAATAACTTCTAACGTTCTAAGACAAGCATAACTTCACTTAACTGATCTTGATGTTCATGCTCATTCTTAGAATACACCAGAATATCATCAAAGTATACTACCACAAACTTTCCAATATAAGGTCTAAACACTTGGTTCATTAACCTCATGAAAGTATTAGGTGCATTTGAAAGACCAAAGGGCATTACCAACCACTCATATAACCCTCCTTTAGTCTTGAAAGCTGTCTTGAAGATCAATCTTCTCTAATTCTGATTTGGTAGTAACAATTTCGAAGATCAATCTTGGAGAACACCTTGGAGCCATATAACTCATCTAGCATGTCTTCAAGTCTAGGTATTGGGTACCTGTACTTGATGGTGATCTTGTTAATGGGCCTGCTATCAACACACATTCTCATTCCTCCGTCCTTTTTAGGCACCAAAATAGTTGGGACGGCACACGGGCTTAAGGACTCACGGATGAAGCCCTTATCTTTCAATTCTTCAGCCTGCCTTCGAATCTCTATGGTGTCTTTGGGATTCATCCAATATGCTGGCTTGTTTGGTAGGATGGAACCTGGAATAAGATCAATGTGATGTTGGATGTCTCTCTTAGGAGGCAAACCCGGAGGTATCTCCTCAGGAAACAAGTGTCGGAAGTTTTCAATGAGTGTTCTTGCTATAGGATGAGTGGGCATCAAACTTTCTGGTTCATCTTGCATGCTTAATATCCACTCTTCGAAGGCTCTAAACTCATGTTAGGAAGCCTTTAGAATTGGTTCACTTATGGACAATAGGCAATCAGTGTGTTTGGGCTTATTTTGTGGCTGAATTTCGTGGAGTTTGGATGGGGGTAAAGGGGCTATGGTGATGTTCTTGCCATCCTTGGCAAATGAGTAAGTATTTAGGTAGCCATTATGCATAACCTTTTGGTCATAATGCCATGGTCTCCATAAAAGCAAATGACATGTATCCATAGGAATAACATCACACCATAACTCATCTTGATAGTTCTTTCCAATGGAGAAAGAGATCAAACACCAAGAGTTCACCTGGATTCCTTTGCTTTGATTCAGCCATTAGATGTTGTAGGGATCTGAATGAGTCATTGTTTACAAGCCCAGCTTCTCAATCATGCTTAGGGAAACTGCATTTGCACAACTCCCTCCGTCAATGATCAAAGAGCGCACTTTCCCTTGGGCAGTACACCGGATGTGGAATATGTTTTCTCTTTGCTCATCTCTAACTCCTCTTTGGTTGCTTATAACTCTCCTTAAAACCAAGAGTTCTCCTTCATCAGCCCCTCAACAACTTCTTCCTGAGTTTCCTCAAGTTCTGGTTCATTTTCCTCCTCTTCAAAGTCCTCCTTCACGGCTATCCATTCGGTTAGGGTAATCACCTTTCTATTTAGACACTCCAAAGCTATATGCCCAAGCCCTTGACATTTAAAACACCTTCTATTACTCATGGGATTAGGATGGGGTCTATTTTAAGGTGTTTGGTTCTTTTGTGGTACTGGAGTTCTCTATGGGAAAGAAGGGAATGTGTTTTGTGGCTTAGGAATACGATTGAAAATCCCCTTGTTAAAAGGTTGGTTCCGGGTGAAAGGCCGTGTATTCTGAGATTTTTGGTGCTGCTTGGCCTTCTTTTGCTGCTCCACCTTGTGAGCCAGCACACAAATATCATCAAAGGACGTATACGCTTTTAATTCAACCACATTAGAATACCTAGGATCAAGTCCTCCTAAGTACCTAACTATGGTTTGCTCTTCGGGTTCTTGAATGTCACACTTGATTAACAACTTTTCAAACTCACGTGTATATTCTTCAACACTCATGTTACCTTGATTAAGGTTATGGAGTTGATAATAACAATCTTGGACATAAGTTGGTGGTAGAAAACGTGCCTTGAGTTTGGATTTTATCTTATCCCAAGTACGGATTTTTGATTTCCTCTCTCTTAGCCATTTAGCATTCAGGTTTGGCCACCACAAAGATGCATACTTTCTGAGTCTCAAGGCCACTAACTTGACCTTCTTATCATCATAAACATCTTTATACTCAAAAACGCTTTCAGCAGTATGCAACCAATAAAGGAATTCCTCATGATCAAACTTACCTTCAAATTCAGGAACTTCTACTTCGAAGTCATTGCTATTAGCTTGAAACCGTGGCTCCCCTCTAATCATTCTATTTGGCTCCTGTTCACTTGATGAATCAACTTCATGACTAAAGACTTGTTCACGCCTCCTAGGTTCAGATTGAAAAGTGTCTTCATTCAATTTTTGCTTTTGCTTCAAAACCGAACCTAATTGCTTTCTCAAGTACTCATTTTCTGCTTGAGTCTCTTGAGCCTTTTGAGAATCCTCTTGAATCATTCTAGACAGAAACTCATTTTGGTTCATCAAGGCTTCAAATCTCTCTTCCAAGGACATGCTTGTAGAACTCATACTCACGTATTGTTTTTACACTCAAACTGAAAGTGAAACTTAAGCAAAGGAATGAATGGATTCTAGAAGTGGGATGGCGTACCAGGCCATGGTGAAACCTTTGCTCTGATACCAAATATGATGTATCTTTGAAGGATTTAAAGAAATCTAAAGCAAGAATTCAATAGCTCACGGTTTAAGCAAGTTGAACTCGGCTTAGTTCCTTGAACCCGTGTAGAAGAACAAAGGAAATGATAGTGCCAAACTCAATGTTTGGATACAGAAACACCACCAAACATAAGCTTAGGGTCCCTAAACCTTGATTAAGATACAAAATCACCACTTAAAAAAAGATTAGGACTTACTTGAACACCACCTGAATCGACCAAATTAAGGATAAGGAAGTTAAGTATTTGAAAGATAAAGCACGAAAGCTCTCAAGGCTGTAATTCTGATTCAAAGTGTAATGTGTAGCAAATGGCCACAGGTTCTCTTTTGTTTACAAGCCTAGCAAGTAAGCAAGCCAGTAAGCAAGCACCTAACCCTTTCCTTCCTAGAGAGGAAGGGTATTAACTTAAGCTAACCCCCATGGTTAGGACTAACCGTGTACAAACCTTGATTACAACTAATCTAATTTACATTCAAAACATTAAAGAAAGCAAAACAAATGATGTTTACAACTTAATATTGCTTATTTAAATCCAATACAACCAGCTCTAGCAAATTAAGCAAAAGAGCAGCCGTAAAGTGAAAACCCCTTTTCGACTAGTCAATAGGATCCGAGAGACAATTTCCATTGCAGCTTGTTTCCCGTTGGTCACTCTTTTCAAGATTGTAGCTGATGATTACCTTCTAGAAGCCTTGGGACATGTGCCAAGCCTTGGAGTGTGTGCCTCTCTAGCTAGAATGCAGCAAACCCACGAATTAAGGCAAAATAACTGGTTTGCACAAAACCGGGTGCATGGACAGAATTGAGCCAATTTTCATACCAGTTTTAAGCTTAACAAAAGTGAGCATGATTTTGTTTTCAGCCCTTGGGGGGAGACATTAGGGTGTGTACAAACCCCCTATAAATAAATCAAGGTGAAATCATGTTTAAGTAGGGTAATTCTACTAAAACATTTAACCGTGCAATTTTGAACCAAAACTGGCCGGTTTGACAAAAGGCCTTGATCTCCCACCTTCTTGTGAGCATGATTGGAAATTAATGATTGGACCTAAAAGTACACACCATAAGGATTCCAAAAATGTAAAAATTCAAGACTTAAACCACAATATAGCTTAAGTAATGAGATGAACAAAACTGGGCAATGTTTGGTCTTTAAACCCAGTTACTTCAGTTTAGCCCTTCTCTATCATTTGAGCCATTGCTTGGACTTTGGAGTTTGTAAAGGACCTTGATTGACTTGTTGGACCTTCCTCCTCATCTTTGTTGGTGGGGACTCCATCAATTCTTGAGTACACTTCACATTGAGGTCACTAGAGGGCCCCAACATCAATCCGGGTATATTTCTTTCTTTTTGCAAGGACAATTATATGAATTGAACTTAGTTGCCTTTAATAGTTTATTCAGTTTTTCACCTTGTATGGAACTACTGAATCGACAAGTCCCCGACAAATTCAGCCTAAATGCACTTTGGGGCGATCTTTCTGGGAGTGTTACGTATAGCACTAGTTCATAAAGTGCACAGATATTAGGAACCCTTGGATTCTGGCAGCCCGACATATCCTGGCTTGTTGTTTCTTTGCTTGGGATGATAGTCTGAATGCCCCGAGATTATCTGAGTTGTATTTCTTGTCCTTTATGCTTGACGATATCTAGCTTGACCTTGATTCGTTTTTAGCCATGTAATTATATGGTGCTGCTATTAGCACTAAAGGTAGGATAATCACAAGTGGTATTATGACTACTATTGCTCGATTTTTGGGTATTGAGCCCAACCTTAAGGATAGAGTCTCTGGGTTCGACCGGCTTGATCAAGTCGCCTTTGAGATTATGAACTTTTGTAGAGTAGAGGTGGGCGTTTGTGTTGAATTTACCCTGGGGATCGGCTTTTGCCGCTCCCCAATGTTGATCACACCACCTTACTTCACCGGGCTAGCCTTTATTGGGTACCTGGTGATGCCGAGATTGTTTAACCTGCACCTCACCCTCGACCCGCTCATTCTAGTCAAGCAGCACCTAGCTCTTCCTCCCAACCGCCACCTACTAACTATGCTGACCTACAAGCCACCCTTAGGTCGATTTAGGAGGAATAAGTGTCCCTCTGAGCTTATGTTTCTTCTGAGAACACCAGTCTTCCTGATTTTGTGCAAGAGCACCACGACGAGCTCCGTGGGATGCTTGCTACCCAGACACAATATTTTCAGGACTTTAAGGGTTGTTTAGAGAGCTGGCGAGATTGGTATATCTCTTATGGCTAACAACTACCTTCTCCTGCCCCACCTCCTTTTTGATTGCTTTGTGCTACTCCCCTTACCTTTTTCTCTTTGTGCCCACATTGAGGGCAATGTGTGATTTAGGCATGGGGGAGTTAGTCACTATATTTGGCATCTGATGCCTTATCAGATTTAGTGTGCCTGTGTGTTGTATATATTGTTTGTCATAGTTGTTTTTGGAGCTATATTTTAGGTTTTAAATTTTATTTGGTTAGAAGCATTTTAGAAGTATATTTAGTTTTTCTTTTTTTGTTCATTTTAGGTTGCATTTTTAGTTTGGTTTCTTTTCATTGATTTTGCATTTTTAGGATTTTGGATTTCATTTTAGCCCAAAGAAAAAGCAAGCAACAAAAAACAAAAAAAAGTAAAAGGAAAAAATCCTCTAATGATGATCATTGTAGAATTGGTAGACTTTTTTGGTTTAGTTTGATCATTTGATTTGCCCAAATTGTGTATAAAAATGTTTGAGAATTAATTTGCGAAATGATCTTCATGTTTTGACCATATGTTGAGTGCGAATTGATTACCCCATGACTCTTTGCATAAGTTTTGGCATTTGTTTACTAATGAGCTAGTTATGAAATTGGTAGATGTCCGTGAGGCTTTGAGCTTTTAGAGACTATTTATCAATTTAGTCTCATGTTTCTTTTATGTGTGACTCTTCCTTAATATCATTTCTTTAGAACTTGCTTTGATTCTCATTCAAGATCACATTTCGCATACGCATTTAGACAATATGATTGAGGCATTTCTTTGATTTGTTAAACCCAACGGCCAAATAGCAACCTTTGTTGCATATTATATCCCTTGCTAGCCCCTTTGAGCCTATATCCACTTTTCTTGATTTGAACATCCTATTATATCCTATGGCCAAATGATAATCTCACCCTTAAGCCAAGACTAGAGGAACATTTTATTCTTTTGCATCAAGTTTGATTGGGCTCTAGTGAGGTGAATTGAGATCTTTTAGTGCATTTTGGTTGTTTGATGATAGGATGTGTGATCTTGATTGATGAAAGGAAATCCCTTGTCTTTTTGTACCAAGTATAGAGAAGAGTTGAGATTTAAAGTTTTGTAAGAATTTCTCTTGGCTAACTCTTTTGAAAAGAAAGAAAGAAAAAAAAAACATATAAAAATCATCAAAATAAGAAAAAAAGATCAAAGAGTGTTAGCCTAGTTGGGATTATAAGATTTTTATGACTGTCAACTCTTTGTCTCTTCAAATTGGGTACATATTTTGTTGATTTGCATTTGTTAAGGGATTATGTTGTATGATGCGTTGAAACTGTTTAGCTCTTAGTCTACGACTTCTAGCTTTACATTCCCAAAACATTTGTTCCCATCTTACCTTTACCCATGGCCCATTACAATCTTATCAAAGCCCCCATGATTGTCTAGTGTGTTTATATTTGTAGTGATGGAGAAATTGAGAATCTTGTCAAGCTTATGGTAAATTTGAGTCTTTGGAATGAGAATTGAGGGAACCTTTATGTATATATATTCAAACACATGAGTGTTGAGTGCAACATGACTACAGTGAGGTTCTACCGGTATTGCTGGCTTCATTTATTTTGTATGTTGAATGATTGTATTTGATGATTTCGAGGGATTAACTAAAATTTGACATTATGGTCTATCGAGTGGTTTTCGAAAATTTCATTCCTTAGTCTGTTTGCTAATGATTTTTGCATCTTTTTAGGCTAACTTTAGATCAACTTTGCCATTGGAATGTTGCCTATGTGTACCCTGAGGACGTTGAGTATATTTTTGGTTTTAGCATTGCTTAGGGACAAGCAACAGCTCAAGCATGGAGAGTTCGATAAGTGCTTATTATATGCATCATTTTAGGGTTATTTTGATACATTTTTTAGGAAATTATGTGGTTTAAGTTATCATTTATACTCTTGTTCTCGATTTATGCTTAGGTATGGTTGTTTGATGATGTTGGCAGGGATTTGGACAATTTTGAACCGACATTTGACCCTCCTTTGAGCACATACTGACCCCCCGTGGATGCCTATGAGGTGTTATGCCTGTGATGTAATAGAAGAGTATAAATATGGTTCCAGCCAAGACCACGGTCCAGCCATGGTGCTTGTCACGGACCGTGGTGAACTATGTAACTATGGCCTCTTCGTTTTCCCCTCGGCTATGTGGCTGAGAATCATCATGCTTCTCTATATGCCCATCCCTAAGCAGTAGAACAGAGCAGGGAATAGTTTTATTTAGTTCATTTTCTTTCAAAAATTTCACTCTTTTTCGTTAGGATTTTTAGTTTGTTTTTGCTTAAGATAGAATTCTGGAGTATGGAGATCGATTTGGCTTGCAGTTTGAAGACTTGGTTGATGGTTCCCTTTGTCAACCTCCACCCTCTAAGATTTTGCTGAATCGTTGGTTAGTTGTTTAATTTTTAATTAAGAGTGAGTATTTTTTTTTGTCTACGAATTTGGTAGTTTATGAAACTGTAGTTGGATCATGTTGTAATCAATAGAATTGTGCTTTTGTTTCGTGATTGCTTTAATTTTGTTCTATCAAGTGAATATCATGTTGTGAGTGGCTTTTAGCCAAACTTTGCTTGCACACTTGAAACAATTGAATGAAGTACAGAAAGATGAAATTTGATTGTCAGATTGGTTAATAAAACCTAGCATGGCGATGACTCGAAAGAGAGATTTGCATGTTAGGAGGACATAGAGAGTAATCAAAGATATTGAACGTGGATTGAGACAAATTAGTTTGAAAGAACGAATTTTGCTTAGTTTAGGAAAATTTGGTTGATTTTGAAAGAATAGACTAAATTTTAAGATGGATTACAATTCCTTGAAATTATCCGATTAGAGAAAAGTGCATGTTAAGCATTTTGATCCAATCACCTTTCTTAGCTACAAAAACCCCTATACGTTTTCTTCTTGATTGAATTTAGAATTAGTTAATAAGAAGTTGTTAAATCAACTCCTTAATTCAATTGTTGCCTAGCATTTTCTGATAGAAAGGACTCGATAGATTACTTTGGTCCTTGAGGACAATATTTTATCTATACTACGAAACCCGTGTGCTTGCGGGTAGTAGTTAGGATACTTGCAAGGTTCATTAGGATTTCTCACTTGGTTATCAATCTCTCGACCAAAGCAAAGATATATAGATGCACACTTTTCTCACTGGCTCGCTAGGGTGAGCACCAGAAGAAGAGGAGGCGTGACCGTTAGGTTTCAGGTTGACTTCAAAATGTACCTAGCTCCCTAGAAGATGATGCCAATTGGGAAAATTGCTCATTCATCATTCTCATCATTATCTCCATATTAGCACTAATCATCCTCTTCGCATTATTATTAATTATTCTCTCAATTTTATCAATGTCAGTATAACCAGGATGAGGTTGAACTTGAGCCTCAGGAGGTGGAGGTCTAGGTGCATTGGGCACACATGGAAAATCGATCTTTGAAAAGAATTTGAGGGATTAGAGATGGGCTCGGATTTGTTTCAAGGAAACACTACAAGCTAGGAGTTAGGAATCGTAGCTTTTGATCCATCACTCCAAGAAAAGTTAGGGTGATTTCTCCACCCAAGATTGTAATAAGGGTAAAAGGGGTCCTTCTTTGGTCTCTTAAAGGCTATACTCACTTGCTCTTGTCTAGTTGCTAACTGATGAAGGACAGGCACTCAAAGAATGATCTAAGCCCTGATAGTGAGAACATGCTACTGTAGAAGTTTGAGATATCTAGGGAATATGGGGAGGCAACCACTTTAACATGTTTTTCCAATACAGCAATCTTATACTCTAAGTGACTTACATTAGAGACAGAATGCAACCCACCCATTGTAAACGTAGGACTTACACTATCATCACGAGCGGTTTCCCACTGCATGGCTTTCTCAGCTAAGTCCTCTAAAACTTCCCAAGCAGTTGTGGGGCTCTTAGAAAGAAAGCTACCTTGACACATAGACTCTACCATGGTTCTAGTCTGTTGGTCAAGTCCTTCATATACAATCTGGCACAATCGTACTTGGTCCAAACCCTGATGGGGACACTGGGCCAACAAATTTTCAAACCTATCAAAGTATTTCCAAAATGATTCCCTATCTAATTGCACAAATTGAATGATTTCATTTCTTAGCTTAACAGTCTTGGCATTAGGGAAATATTTCCTTAAGAACAATCTTACAAAATCATTCCAATAAGTATCAGAATTAGCAACCAAGCCATACATCCAACGTTTAGCAAAATTTTGCAAAGCAAAAAGAATCAATTTCATTTGTATAGCATCATAGAACATACTTCTTCGAATTCCCTCAAAAATAAATAAGCATCTTGTATACTTGTGAATTTAGGGAGCATTTGAGTACAATGAGGCCTTAATTCAAAGGCCACATTTGGACCCGGGTCAGTATAGTAAAAACGAGATGGAAAAGCAGTTATAGGAGAATAGAGAATATCACTTAAAGGTCTCTCTTGTACCATTTCTACTAATTTAGGCTTGAGTTTAGGTTCGGGTTCTCGCTCAAGGTCAAGTTCACTCCTAACAAGTCTACTATTCTTAGCGTCTCTAACCCAACCAGTCATGTAACTCCCACTCCCTCACAAAAGGATATATTTTTGGTTTTTTTTATCTTTTCTAATTTTTTTGGATTTTGACTTTTTTTTTATATTTTTTTCTTTTCTTTTAAAACACAAAACAAAATTAAAAAGTGAATCAAACCGAAAACAAAATAAAAATAGAAAGTGATCCAATCTTAGAAACAAAATGAAAATAAAAACACAAATAAGCTAAAAGAAGATAGAAAATAAGCTAAAGCCTAAACAAGCTAGATCCAAAAATAAAATTAAAACATAAAATAATACTCCTAAAATTAGAACTCTATACATAGAAAATTGGACACACGCACAAGGATTTTACGTATAGACAATTCCTCAATATCTTGTTCATTCACGATCAAGGATAGAACAAGATCCATTTTTCATGAATATATTTTTTTCGGATTTTTTCTGTCCCTAAACTATGTAGAATATTGCAAACATTAGTTCTAAAAATGACAGAAAATTCCAGACACTCCTGAAAATTTCAAAAAAATTCACACAAACTATAAAAATTATGTTTAATACTGAAAAATATTAGCAAAGCAAAAATCGTTCCATGAATGCTCTGACAAATTCAAACAGAATCTGAAAATGATGAAAGTCATGCAATGATGTTGCTGTTTTTTTTGTTCAGTTCTGCCTTTTTTGCGGCACATAAACCAGATGGGTTAGTAACCTTTTCTTAGAAGTGAATAACCTCCAAAAGTCAAACTAAAAGTAATCTAAACAAAAATCAAAATGCTCACTTAATTCAAAAATAAAAAATAATCTAAACTAAATTACTGAAAACTCAAGTAAAACCAAAAATCACAATTACAAAACTGAACCGACAAGGACTCAAATGACTCGAATAGCTAAACTACGACTCAACCAACTGAATTTCATAGATCGTCTCCGGTAACGACACCCAAAACTTGTTGTAATTTCTGCAAGTATACGACTTATGGCTGTAATAATTACAAGTGTCAATCCACACTGATGAGTTGTAAGATTGGGTTATTGGTAGTCTAATCAAAATCACTAAATTGAACCAATCAAAACATGGTGGGTGGGAGAACATAGAAAACTAGAAAAAAAAACACCCATAAATACTATCAAGAAGTAGAACGAAATATGTGAATATAAGCTGAGATTATAACATCAAAATAAATCGAAGCTGAGCGAGCAAGGAAAGTGCTAAGAATGAAATTCATAAGGAAATACGCAACTTCATCATTCCCTTTAATGGTGGTGACCACCCCAATACAGATAAAAAAAACTAAATGAGAACTAGGGATTCAAAATCAACCAGAGTGACACAATTTTGACGAAATTCCAAACAGAGTCACCAAGTCTATTTGAATTTAATCAAGTTAAAATCAAATTACACTAACATGAGAGCTTCGAAACTGAATTTGGAGCAAAAACGACAAGCTGGAAGCTAAAAAAATAAAATCTTCTGCCTCCTACCCCTTATCTCTCTCTTTCTCTCTCGACCTCCATTTTAAGCCCTCGAAGAACGTCGAACTTTCGTTGCCTCAGTGAAGTCTCAAACTCAATCCTTGAGAATGGCCGACTTGATAATGATTAGTAATTAAGGGATAGAAGAATTAATGGGTGATTGCAAGAATTCATGCTTTCGTGCATTTTTAGGCAACGAACGAAGAAGAAAGTAGACAACCATGGCAGCTGAGGAGTCCTGACCCTCTCAATTATTGGTCTTCAATGGGAGAAAGCAGAAGAAGGGGATGGGTTTCATGTGCAGCACGCGTGGGAGGAAGAAAAGAAATAAAGAGCAAAGCTGGACTGGGGGTTGTCTGCGTCTGGGCCACGCTGCTGGAGTAGTAAAAAAGGGCCAACATAGCTGGGAAAATAAAGACTAAAGAGGCTTGCTGAGTGATTGGGCCAGTGGGGTGCCTTGGGTTGGTTTGGGTATGTCTTTGTGTTTCCTTTCTTTTTTTCCGCTTCGTCTTCCTTCTTCATCTCCCAATTGATCCAAGCTTGAGCTAATTTTTTATTTTTTCTAATTTTATTTTCAATTCCTACAAAATAAACAAAATAACATTAACATTCTAATTTAATAATTCATTTTAAGCAATTATTAGACAATGAAAGGGGTATAAAATATCATAGTTTCAGTTTGAACATATATACATATATACGTATACACATGTGTGTGTGTGGGTGGGTGGGTGGGTGTATATGCGTGTGTGTGTGTGTGTGTGTGTGTGTGTGTACACACACCCACACACCCCAAATGCTATCATTACGGACTAAGTATGGGATACATACTGCTATCATTAGGGACCAACGGACCCATTTCGACAATATGTTCATTGATGCCTAGTTAAGAATGTACTCTATAATCCACTACCTTGTTAACCCTCATCATTACCAAAAAAGGGGCCAAGTGAAAGTGCCTAATAGATAAATCAAGGAAATTTTAGAAAAGACTATGTCCAAGAATAGAAAAGACTAGGTTGACAAATCATTTGATGCATTGTGGGCCTATACGACGACTTTTAATATCCCCTTAGGAATGTGACCTTAGTGTATGCCTGATCTTGCCACTTTCTCATTGAGCTCTAACATCGAGCTTGTGGGTGATTAAGACCCTCATCTTATTCATTGTGGGCCTATAAGATGACTTTTAATATCCCCTTAGGAATGTCCTCTTCGTGCATGGCCGACTGATGAATCTCATATTTGCATATGATTTCTTCAGTTTTTGGGAGTTATTTTAGGGGATTAATATGGGCAATAGTATGATTTCTGTCCCTATTTCTGCTATTATGATCAATTTTGCTGATTTGAGGGTACTTGCACATTTTTAATCTTGTGAACCCAAAGCATGATGATACAATGAAGCTTTTGAGGCCTTGTGGATCAAAGAAAGTAGCAAAAGAGGCCCAAAGACACCCAACATGGACAAACCGTGGCCAGAAGCATGGTCTAGAAGATTCCAGAAAGAAGCAGCAGAAGGAGCAAGTGAGAACGATCGAGGCAGTGGCCACCACAGTTTGTCTATGGTGGTGGCCAAGGTCTGTGGGGAGCTTTATCTCCTCGAGTCAACTTAATTTCTTCATGGTTGTTGGACTTCCAATCATTTTTTAATGTTTTGTGGCCTTCATTTCCACCATAAAAACCCCTATTTTACTACTTTCATTCATCACCCATATGTATTCCACCATCAATTTAGGATTTAGATTTAGATCAGGGAGAGTTTAGAGCAAGCAGAATAAGGAGATTCGCAAAGAAGTGGGATCGGGTTTGCAGTCAAAGGATTCAAGTGCATTATTTGATCATTTCCTTTCTCTTCTCTTCTATTTTCTTTTATCATTTTAGGATTATGTTTTGTAATTTTGATTATCTTTTGTTCTTATGATCTTGTGTTTATTCAAATACTTGTTAATTTCCCCAATGTTGTGCTGATCTTCTTGGTATTTT
Organism: Selenicereus undatus; assembly: GCA_017589665.1. NCBI lineage: Eukaryota > Viridiplantae > Streptophyta > Magnoliopsida > Caryophyllales > Cactaceae > Selenicereus > Selenicereus undatus. Next base: position 53,456,776 of record JACYFF010010365.1, on the reverse strand, counting down.
GGAATCTATTGTGGTGTTCTATCAAATCTTAGATGTGTATTGTCTTGTAAGAAATTTGATTACTTTCTTGAATGTTTTAGGCATTTGATGAAGAATTGAAAGGTAAAATTCAATACTTGAATCCTAAGATTTGATTTGATTATCGATTTTTGAGAAAGTCACAACAATTGAGAAACAACAAATTTGATAATCACATACTTAATGAACGTAAAGAAATCGAGAGCCACTAAGAAATGTGAATTGGTTAGATTAATGTATTTCACTTTACCTTCAAAGAGGGATGTCATACTTCGATTGTTGGTTTTAAAACGATCAATTAAGGAAAAAGTGGCTTATTGATACGTGGATCAGGTGTTGCTTGATTTGCTTAATTTCGTGATTATTTATTCATTAGATTCGATAGTTGAATAGTTTAATTTCAAATCTCAAATTTTGATTCACTTAGCCTATCTTAATGGAATCAAGGCCAGTAAATCAACCTAATCCTTGTAGGAGATGACATTGACTTAGTATAAAACCACCACGCATTCGCTTGCCTATTAAGGTTGTGGCATTGTTGTCGGGCACTGGTGTCGAATATCGGGTATTTCTCAATAGGTTTGACAAAGCATTTTGTTTTTATTTAAAAAAAATTAACAAGTTTAAAAAAAATTAAAATTTTTTTTTTGGGAAAAACGATGGCAATTTTCCCTTTTCCCCAATTTGAGCATGAATTATGTTGTGGGTGTTTTAAGAATTTGAATGTCTTTCCTTCTTAATGTCATTATTGCATGGGTAAATGGAGATTTTTGATACTATTAATGAGGGTGTAAATAGTGAAAACCATGCTCTTTTATAGTACTGGGGTTTTTCATGGTAAAAGCGTTGATGAGGCATGGTATTTGCTTGAGTGGATTGCTTAGGATTCATTTGAGTTTGAGAAGGCTAGCCATGTTTCTAGATATTCATTTTTTGATTCTTGTGTAGTTTATGCTAGATTTTATTATTCCCCTTTTTGGTGTGACTTGTGTAATTCTTCTGACCATGATACAAATTTGTATCCATATTATGCATGCTATGCTCAACCTAACTTTGCATCACCCATGGATGTACTGATGTTGTCCTGACCTTACCGGATTCTTTAGTTCATTTAACTCAATGCATAGGGCTTAAGGTGGGTAGGCCTTTTGTGGGTAGTTGCTAGGTTTACTATTGTTGATGCATATTTTTGAGTCAAAAGATACTTTAGATAAGGTGCATGATGTAGCTGAGACTCCTTTAGAGGGGTCATTTGATGTGTTTAGGCATAAGGACTTTCCTAGCCTTGGTTTATGATAGTGTGCTCCTTAATCCACTTGATCATTCACATTTTTCCTCTCTTTATTCATCATCCTCTCCTTCCCCCAAGTATTATATTGATGTGCCCATTCATAATCTTATTATCTATAATGCTAATGTTTATTTGGGCTATTTGGATAACATGTTTGATATTCTTGGTGAGAATGGTGATGATAATGTGTCGCTAGCTTACTTTAGAGTGTATGATCCCTTTGTTGACCCTCATTGTTTATACCTAGAGGACTTGCGTTAGAAAATTATATGGGCTACATTCTTTAATCATTCATATTATTTTTCTAAGGCCTTTGATATGGTTAAGAGCATACTTATTGTCTTTGGTGTGATTTTCATTATTGCCTCTTACCTTGTGTTTTCTAAATTGTGGTCCCAAGAGTTTGACAATCTCCTGTGTGCATTGACAACATCTAATTTGACGTGCTGAGTGTTGAAGTTGTGATGGAGTGGCTAATGCTCCATTTGCCAGGTTTGCGAGGAGGCCTTAGCTTAGGTGTACCCAACACCTAACCTGGTTATATCGTTATGTTTTGTTCCCTTTTCCATATCTTACTTTCTTTACTTTGAATAATAATGCTTTATCTAAGCATGGGGGAAGGGTAGTTTCATGTTCTTCATTTTCATTTTTAGTTTGCATACTAGTTAGAGTATGTAGGTTTAGCTTTCCTTTCTTTTGCAATGGTGTGTTGCATTTTAGGTGTGCATTTCTAGGTGCATGTTGGGGTGGTATGGATTGTTTAGAAAATATAGCTTTCATGAGTTTGAGTAAGTTTTGATGTATAATCCCTTTTGATGGTAAACTTTATGAAGGTTTTATAAATATTTCTTATTTTGGCCCTTGTCTTAATTGAGAACTACATTGCCCGTTAGAGTCTTTAGCACTAATTTCGGTATATGACAGTCATTTTATGAGCTAACTGAGACTTTATTAGACATCCTGTGAGACTTTGAGCTTTCTATGAGCTAATTCATTATATTTAGTATCATGTTTCCTCATGTGTGTGGCTCTTCCATGTTACATGTCTAGAACTTGTCTTGACTCTTGTTCAAAATCACATTCGTATACGCATAGTTGATGATATGATAGAGACATTCTTTCTCTAATTGTTTTAGCCACATAGCCAAACAGCCTACCCTTGAGTTATATGTTAATCCATTTGCTAGCCCTGTTGTGCTTATGACACTTTTCTTGTTGTGAACCCTTCATATTAACCCTTAGCCAAACACATATTTCTATCTTTATGACAAATGTATGAAGTAACACTTTATCTATGTAGTAGATGGTTTGGGAATAATTGAGTTTATGTTGGCTTTGGTATGTTAGTTTGTTAAGGGATTGATATTACTGAGCATTTGGTTTCGTTCCCCTCTTGTTTGGGTTATAAACATATGAATTAGGTTGTGAGTTGATAGTTAGTGATCAATGCCTTTCAATAATTGATAAAAAGGAAAAAAAGAAGAAAACAAACACAAAAGAAGAATGAATAAGTGATTAGCATTGGGCATGTAAAAAGCTTGAGTTCCTTTCTTTGTCAACTCATTTCCTACATGATTCATTGGGGCATGTTCATTGAGGTTTGAAGTGTTGGTGAACTTCATGGTTTCTTGGTGTCTTCTCTGTTGCTCCCTAGTTATTTGGCTAATAGCTCCACCTTGCCCAAATTTATTAGTCAACTTCTTTCCCTTACCCCTTCCAGCCCACATTTCAACCTAAGTAAAGTCCTCTTGATTGTTGTGTGTATATTGCATTCTTAATGGTGCAGAATTTACGAGTCTTGGTAAGCATATGGTGATCTGCATCTTTCGAATGACTCTTAAGTGAACCTATGCTATAATTTAAACATAAGAGTGGAAGTGATTCACTTTTCATAAAAGTGAGGTTCTACCAATCCATTTAGCACTATTCCACTCCATGTGCTTACGTAATGCGCTTTGTGGTTCTTTGGGGGTGATCAAGTTTGATGTTGAGCTTGTGGCCATATATTTCTTTGAAAACATCTACCTTCTTCTGATTTTGAAATGTCTTTTGCACTATTTGGGGTGGTCGTTGATTGATATTCTTGCTTGGGATATGCTATCAGTTCCTTAACTTGAGGAGGTTGTTATGTTTTTTTAGTCTTAGATGCATCTCCCCTTGTTAGTTTTATCTAGTGTTTTCTTGAGAACAAGTAAAGGTTTAAGCATGGAGTAGTGATGAATGCCATACTTATATAGGATTTCATGAGTGTTTGGGAGTCATCTTAGCGGATTAACATGCTTAATAGTATGATTTTTGCCCCTATTTCCACCATTGTGCTCGGTTTTGCTTCTTTGATAGTATTTGCAGTTTTTTTTTATTTTATGAACCCAAAGCATGACTTTACAATGAAGATTTTGAGGCCTTGTGGATAAAAGAAGCTAGCGAAAGAGGCCCAAGGATAGCTAACACGGACAATTGGTGGCCAGAACCACGGTCTTTAAGGCTCCAAGAAAATCCAGTAGAAGCAGCAAGTGAGAATGACTAAGGCAATGGCCACCACGGGTCTATCTATGGTGGTGCCCACAGTCCGTGGCAAGCTCTGTCTCCCCAAGTTGGCTTGACTTCTTCCCGGTTGTTCAACTTCTAAGCATTTTTTTATGTTTGCACCCTTTATTTTCGGTATAAAAAAAGCCCTATTTTACAGTGTTCATTCATCACCAATTGAACTTCTTGCATGTTTTGGATATTGGATGAAGAACTAAAAGGTGAAATTCAATGCTTGAATCGCTGGATTTGACTTGATAGTCTACAGTCTTGAGAAAGTCACACCAGTTGCGAAACAACAAATTTAATAATTGCATGCTTAATGAACCTAAACAAATCGAGAGCCCTTGAGAAATGGTAATTCATTAGGTTTAGGTATTTCACTTCTCCTTGAAAGAGGGATGTGATACTTCAATTGTCGGTCTTAAAACAATCAATTGAGGAAAAGTGCTCGATTGATGCATGGATCGGGGTGGTTGCTTGATTTGATTAATTCCGTCATTATTTGTTCGTTAGATTAGATAGTTGAATATTTTAATTTCAAATCTTAAATTTTGATTATGTTAGCCTATCTTAAGGGATAAAGCCCAGGATATCAACTTAGTCCTTATCGAAGATGACCTTGGCTTACTAGAGTGCCACCATACACTTGTGGCCCTATCACCGGCCATGCTACCCTCCCATTGAGCTCGAACATCGAGTTTATGGGTGATTAAGACACTTAACTTGGATTTAAGCATCACCACAGAGTAGCAAAGATGAGAGGAGGCCTAGATTGAATGAACTAGAGTAGATTAGGAGGAAAGCCTATGTTAACACTCGATTGAGCGAGGAGGGAGCCAAAGCATTTTATGATAAAATGCATTAATAGGAAAGAGTTCTCTCTTGGGTAAGAGGTTCTCCTCTCTGAATCGAGACTTCAGTTATTTCCCACGAAACATAGGACTAGGTAGATCGATCCCCTTCTTGTTGTTTAGGTGTATCCACACAATGCTATTAAAATCAAGGACCAACCACGTACCACACATTTAAAGTTAATGCGCATAGGTTCAAACGTGGTTTAGAAATGCTGAGTGCAAGGGATATGGAATGTTTCTTGTTCCTCGAGCCTCCTTAAGATTAAGATGTTGAAGTCCCATGCTCTTGTGTATATTTGATCAATTGTGAGTTTTGGAAGTTTGAAAAAAAGGAGGGAAAAAATTGAGAAAACTACCCAAAAAAAAAAAAAGCAGAGAAAAGAATGAGAAAATTTCAGAAGAAAAGAGAAAATTTGAAAAATAAAGACTAAAGGTGGACGAGAGATAGAATAAAATGTGGAGCTTGAAAATAGTGAAGACAAAAATAGAAGACAAAAAAAATCAAATAAGGAAGAGAGAAAAGAAAACATGAAAAAAACAAGAATTATTTACCTTCTGGAGCATCATAGTACATGGCATGAATTTTCTGAACCCGTAACTTTGAAATTAAATTTTCTAAACCATTAAGCTATGTGCAATAAATGTCTGGGGGACAAGTCACTATTGAAGTTTATATATAGTTCCCAAAACTTTTCATATTTACAAACTTTAATCCCAATCCTTAAATACTTACTTTTGAAAACTTTGATTTTCTGCATGTCATATTCTTCTCATAAGTACTAATCGAAGTCCTCTTTAATCTGGTATTAGAGTCATGTGATCAAAAATGATTAATGGTTAATTAAGCTAATTAACTATGTTGAATGCTTGAATCGTCATCTACTTGTCTTGCTCCTAATTATTCACATATTGTACACTCATTAGAAGGAATCACTTCAGTAGTACCACAATTAAACTATATCATTGATATAGTTTTAGAATTAAAAGCCAAATTATCAAAAATTAAGGCTGAAGTTAAGGAGATAAAAAGAACAACTGTCTATAATCCACCATTTTTAATTAATGAGATTAGACATAGTGAAAAATCTAATTTAAGTGTAAACACTTCATTTCAGTATAAATATCCTTTTAAAAACTTGAAAATTAAAAACCCATTTTCTTTACATGATATAAAATTTCCAAAAGAAGTAGGAGAAAAGTCAACCAAAAAATCAACTGAAAAATCATTTGGAAAGGTAGAGAAATAGGAAGAATTAAAGAAAATCAAGGGCAAAATAGTTGAAAAACTAGATGCAATATCCAATGATAATGAAGAGACAAATAATGTCCAGTTGGAAAAAGAAATAAATCAAGATATGAACCTAATTAAAATAGAGGATCTTAACATTGGTCCTTTAGATGTTAGGAGGAGAATATATAACAATACGGTAAAATAATATTTGACGATAAATCAATGAGTTTGGAAAAGAACTCAATATAGATAAATTGAGTCGAATCTAGTTAGCAATATTGTTCCTATACTTAGGAATTTAGTGAACCTTCTAAAAAAATACCCATTTTATGAGACCTAGATGCGTTTTAGGAGGACGTACAACTAACTTTTCCTTTTTGTTTACCTTAAGAAAATAACGTCATTTGAAGACATTGGCCTCACCCCAATTAGCAAAATATGATGCATCTTAAACATCGATGGAGCTCATAATAGGGAAGAAATATTTGAGCACTAGAAAAGGGGGATGAGTAGTGCCTTAAATATTACGTGATCTGCTGGAAATATCCTAAACTATATCTAATATAGTTTTTCTGGTGCTGTGATTGATTGGTCTGACTCACTAGATGAGGAAGGTAAAAATGTATTAAGAACGATGGAAACACCAGCTGCTATATCAAAAAAAAAACTAAGTAGAGAGATGAAATCTGAATTGATCAGTGTCGAACTTAATTCCAAAGAAAATGCTAGAGAATGGCAAAGAAATATTAATAACATAGAATTCAGGGATATGAGATATTTGGATAACTATATTGCTAAATTTAGTCAATACTATTATAAAATTAGGCATAGTGAAACCATTCTTGGTATGTTTTATGACAAATTACCATATCTAATGAATTCCATAATCAATGAAATACATTACATGGCTTGAAAAAGTAGATGTCATTGATAACCTTGGAACAAGGATCTCTTAGTTCACAAAATGGGTCAATGATCAGTGTCTTAATCTCCAAAAATAACAGAACATAAAGAAACAATTTCTAGCCTATGGAGAAAATTCTCTACAATGGAGAAAGGAACCTGAGAATAGAAGAAAAAGAAAATTTTATAAGAAAAAAGTGTTAACAAGCAAAGGGGAGAGAAACATAAAGGAAAATATTATAACTAACAAAACCCCAGAAAACGAATATTTTTTAGAGAAGCCACTTATTGTCGCACCAGGAAAAAAACTTTGAAGTGTTGGGCATGAAGAGAACTGAGTGAGGCATTATGTAAATAAATGTGAAAGTAGGAAGAATGACAAGCTTATAGAAACTTTAGGCAATCTTGATTATTTTGAGCTTAGTACGGAAAAAACTCTAAATCTAGCTCTGAAAAATAACAAGACATTTGTTGAAATTATATCGGAAGATGAATATCAAGAAAGTGATTATATGATGAAAAGTAGTTCAATTAATCTTGGTAATCTTCAAGGAGAAGAATTTGTTTTAGATAATGAAAACGAAGAAATCAACGGAGATTGAATCCTTCCTATGATTGACAAAGATATTATTTACAAAAAATCCTTCTTTCAATTGAAGAGTAAATACATAGGTGAAATTATAGAAGAAGATCTAGAAATAAATGACTATGAATATGATGTGGGAGATGTTAATCTCAGTAATCAAAAAAATATCCTTAAACATAACAAAGATAGAAAGTATAGGTATATCCACGTTGGAAGTGTCCAAGTGCAAATAACTCAATTACAACATTATGGTAAAGACAGTGATCTTTCTGCTTTGCTCTATAATTTTAGGCATGCCAAATCTAATAATCAAACTATCACAGGGATTAAGACCAATTTATCTAATGGATCAGTAGGATTCAATTGCTGATTTGTATATTATGTAAGCCTACAAGATGGATTTGCCAAAAACTTTTTATTTCTTAAGATAAAAATACTTGACATAGACATGAAAAGAGGGCGATACCCACTAAGGATATTTTGAAAAATAATCTACAAAGTAGATAATACTATAGATCCAAAGACAAAGATAACAATGATGTAGACAAAAAAATTTGAGCGTCCTACTCCAATGCAAGAAATTCAAAGAATAAAATCTAGTCCGTAGGAGATAAAAGTCAATAGGCTTTTGATATCTAGCTTTGCCAATCCCATAAAAACCAACAAGAAAAATGTAATAAAAATTGATGATAATGGTAAAATTACCAATTAATCCTCAATTATTAAGAACCATGAGTGCAAGATTAGAATGGGAAGAAAGATCATAAACTATTAGAGAAGAGCTCAAAGAATACAATACAATTAGTATGACCATGAAGTGAGTAAAATGAGTTTTGAACCCGCAAGACGCAATATGACAAAGAATGGGTCTAGATGGAAAAGTCATTAAGTACAAAACAAGAACCGTTAGTGAGCCAATCTATGAGGATGAACTAGTCAAAACTATGGAGATATGCTAGGAAGTCAGCAATACAAATCCTAGTGGCATTTATATCCCAATAAATGTATGCTTAGAAAGATATAATAAATATGAATTATGTGTCTACGACGATAGTGGTTGTTCTTTTTGTTTTGGAAAAAGGTAATTATTTCTAGAATTTATGTGGAGCCTATAACCCTTTACAATTAAGGATAGCTGATATTACCATAATGAGACCCAATGAAGCCATAGAAGGATTATGCAAAGAAATAGGACGAGTCTAATACTTTATATCAGTCCAATGGGCTATTGATTAACCCTGTCATGATATGATTATTGGAAATAATTCTTCGAGGCTATATTCTTCATGCACACACACCATAAACAAAATAATATTCACAATAAATGATCACTCAGCTCGTATTGATAAATTAAATAAAGCTTGCAATCATTGAAAGTTGAGTTTACATGCATCTAGCATGGTGAGAAAGTAATCGCTACACAACATGAGATAACAATAACAATCTCACTACTTGAGTTTTCTATTAAGGAGCACATGCTGAACAACAAGAGTAACTATACAAAGAACTCTACCAAGATAATCCTCTTAAATTTTGGGATTAAAGATAAGACATTCGCAAAAATCACTTTGTTAAATTCCAATTCTATTGTGCGAGTAGTACAAATGGTGTATACACCCTAGGATATCCAAGAATTTGACAAGCAAATCAAATAACGTTTGAATTAAGAATTAATCAGGCGTAGTAAGAGTCCTCACACTAGCCACACTTTTATGGTAAGAAATCATACTGAAGTAAAAAGAGGAAAAGCTAGGCTGGCAATCAATTATGGAAAAACTTAATGATAATACTATCTTTGATGGTTATTATATTCCTTACAAAATAGTTTCAATAGAATTCAAGGAGCCTTGTAGTTCTCAAAAAGGATTGCAAAAGTAGATATTAGCAAATAAAAATGGATGAAAAAAGCATTCCTTTGCTTGCTTTTGGTGTCCCTCAAGGACATTATGAATGGATAATAATGCCATCTAGTGTTAAAAATTCACCTCAAATATTTCAAAGCAAAATGAATAACATATCCAAAAATTTTAATCACTATTGTGTATTTTACATCGATGATATCCTTGTCTTTTCTAAGACCATAGAACAACACAATGATGATGTGTTCACTGTCACCCAAAGATACATTGATCATGGTATTATTCTTGGTAAGGGCAAGTGCATTTATGCTAAACAAGATATTGAGTTTTTATGTCTGGAAATAAAAACTAGACAAAGTTATCCTACAAAAGCACATTCAAGAAAAAGATAGAAAATTTCCCAGAAAAGATAGAAGATAGGAAGTAATCATAAAGGTTTCTTCGATGTCTTACCTATGCTTCAGATTTTGTTAGAGATCTAGCTAAATTCAGAAAACCATTGTAGCAGAAACTCAAGAAAGAAGTTGAACATGGATCGCTAGTGATCCAAAGATTATTCAAAATTTTGAAAGACGTGTAAAAATTTTCATGTTCTTAATTTTCTGAATAAAAAAAATAATTTAACTACTGAGACAGATGCCAGCAATGACCACGAGAGTATAGTACTTAAAATCCAAGAAGAAGAAAAACTCTGTAGATATTGCAATAGAAGTTTTAATAAAGCATAATGCAACTATCCCATGATGGAAAAAGGAATCCTTATAGTCATAAATAGAAAAATTCCCAATCTATTTAGCCCAAAAAATTTTCTTATTCGAACTGATTGCAAAAGAATGCTTGTGTTTACGAAAAAGAATTTATCAAACATGCAAGCATAAGATGAAGTCTCTGATTGATTATTTACTTCCTTATTGACAAAGATCTTGAATTTGGGTGTCTTTGTATTTGATTTGAGCTCTTATTCGAATTTAGCGTCTTCCAGTGTGATAAAGTTTAAATATGATTTAGCAATATCCTAGTGGTGGTCTCGTGATGTGGGTGCTCTATGGATTCAGTTAGGTTTTTCAATTTCTGATGCATAATGAGCATTTTGATTGAGAATAAGAGAGTTAAGCTCTGATCAGTTCAAGTTTCTTGATAAATCATCTTAAAGTGTCTGGTTGGTGATAGAGAGAGTCTTGATTATGTGAACTCCTCATTTGCCGACCCAAATTTGCTAGGGTAGCCTTTTTTGTTTCACAGTACCCCAACAATTATTATAATTTAAACTTGTTTATTATGTGATATGGTTGCTCTAAGAGGTAGCCCTCCATCTATATGATATGGATCCTGTATATATGGGCAGATATCTACCCAAGTTGCTAGCTGAGTGTCAAAAACTTAGTCCATTTATTCATGTGCGTTCGATAGTGCTATCGGTTGTTAACTGAAGGTGAGTATCCCTTTCACCTGTTGGCATCTCCCAGATCAGACAATAAGATCAGAGAAGAAGTTGGTCCACCTTCTATAGAATGTTCCTTTATATTGTTTTATATGTTGCGCTAACTTTTGGCGAGCTTGCTAACTTGTGTTTGTCTCAATTTCTCTTTGTTTCTTCAGATAAATCAAAATGGATTATCACCGTATGTCTCAGTTCTTCATGCATTGATCAATTGGCCTAACTCAGCTTGCATACTAGGGATTATATTGTTTCTATTAAAACATTTCTAACTTCAATTATATGGTCAAGTAATTATATTCTTGAGAAAATTAGGTTGTCTTTAATGCACGCTTCTAGTCACACAACCGAAACTTTTAATTGTTGGATGTCTCACTTTGTAGATTGATGAGTGTCTGGCTTGCTGGTGTAGACCAGACTTTAAAACATGCTTAATAGCTAATTGGCAGCCATAGCCTCCACCCTAAAATAGTGGTAAGTGAATTCCTCGTTGTTTAAGCCAATAATTTTGACCTTTTTATGACATCCTTAGACGGTTTTTTGTGATAATAGATGTTTGATTTTTGTATGCATGTGCTAGAACATCGATATAGCTCTTGAGTTGCTCGCAATTGTGAGTTAGCCTCTCACCTAAGTACGCTATAAGGCATTGAAGTGTAATAGGCCTAGCCCTTAAGGGATGACTCATGACTATTCTTTGTGAAGGCGAGAAGTGGAGATGATTTTGTGCGTTAGGTGATTGTTTGGATCGCGTGACTATTCTTCATCACACTTTTCTTTCTCTCACCTCTCTCTTTTCTCTTAAGATGATTTAATTTGTAAGCCCGGTAAAGATTTCTGACACCTTGCAATAAAATTTGAATTTTAAAATTTAAAGGTTTCAATCGATTCTTGATATTTGAATGTGATCCTCTAAGATGTTCTTGCGTGAAATTATGGACTTCTATAACCCTATCTATTGTAATTACTTTACACAAGTCCCAAAGCTTTATCCCATCTGGTCCCTTAACTTTATTTTTCTTACCTTCTTTGCTAAATGATAGAAATGTAAAGTCAATTCTAAAACATTTTCTTCTTGCCTACTTAACCTTATGTTTTCTTTCTATAGTTTAGGAGTAGAAATGTAAAGTCCATCTCAGGCTGAGATTAGGGATTCCTTTACTGGCGACTTTAGGGATTCTGTTTTCCCATAAGCAATTAGGTATGCTCAAGTTTTTTCACATCTTCGAGATTCAAACATCTGTATTATATTAAGGGGTTCAATCTGCCCCTCATCCATGTCATTGTAAGGGAGAAGTTAAGCAAGAAGCAATAGGGAGATTTCAAGATAGTTATCCTAAGGCCTTTAGCTAGCTCCTCAACTTCTCCTTACCCTCTTGGAGGAGGAGCTTTGTTGGGGAATCAAGGGGTGCATTCTCACTTGAGAGATAACTATAATGTTCCTAGTTTTGTTCATATGTCCAACACTCTCCAGGTTGGTGGTGAGCTTCTTGCCCCCAAAGGTGAGGTTTCCATCCTCAATGTGAATGAAGTTCCTTACTAGAACTTAGAGGCCTTAGAGACTATGCCCCTTAAGGAGCTTTTCCCGACTTATCTTCAAAGTGTGTTATGGTTTATGCCCCTTAAAAAAGTTATAACAATTTACTTGTGCCTTGCATCATTGCTAGCAAAATTTTCAATATTTAGCCATGATAAGATATGAGACATAGTTATTTCTATACTTTTAGGCTCAAATCATGACATAATAGGAATCTCTTGGTATTTTATTTTCTTATAGCGACACTCTCAGAGTATTATAAGTGTTCACTTTGAGTGCACGATTTATTTGGGGCCACATAAAACTATCCTAAGAAACTTTCATACTAAAACTTTTAACAAGTATTTGAACTAGTATAAAATTATGCATATGCTAGGTCACCTCTTCTTAAGTTGATAGTATCAAAGTTTTTCTTCTGGGACCTTCACTTAGCTGACGCTTCCAGTTGGTGGTAGGCTAGCTTCGAGTAATAGGCTTGATGTCTTGCCGTGATATTGCTACATCTTTGCTTTAAATCCTCTTCCAATCCTCACTCCATATAAGAAGCCTCGTCAAGTTCTTCAGTTAAGAGGACTTCTTCTAGCCAAACGCCTAGTGGAGAGTCAAGGTTCATTGCTTTGTGAATAGCTCATACTCATCCAGGTTATGTATAGATTGCTTGCCTCTTGTTCCTACAAGAGTTTGCTGGAAGGAAATGTCTCCTTGCTGCTTGAAGGTTCTAGATGTGCACTTATAACATCGCCTGACATTCCGAGGTTGCTCCAAGATTTTGGTTGTGAAACCTTCATTAGACTTAAACTATATTCTAGGGCATAAGTTGACATAGTAGCCTTCATAGACTTACGTGCTTGTCTTCCAATGATAATATTGCATATAGATGTTGTATCCACCAACATAAAGTATATACCCACATGATGGATTAGGCCACTGTCCCCTACCTTGTACTACAAGAAAATTGATATTGGGCGGTGAGTTTTTAGAAATTGGGCATCGACATTTATTTTGTTGTCCTATTATGTTCTATGGGCCTCGATACCAAATTTGTCCCATTTTTTCTCTGACGGATGTACAGATAGCTTATTTCTATTTTGATCATTTCTTGTTTTCAACAAATTAGTTATGGTTGATTTCTTATTAGGTTTCTTTCTCTGAAGGATGTACTGATTTCTCATCTTAAACAAATCCACTCTTCTATTAGTTCTGCTAATAGCTTCTTCATATTTTGATCATTTTTTCAGATTCAGTTGTGATTCGAGGAAGAGAAATTGAAGACAGTGTTCATTTCAGAGTAGGTACATAATGTGGAACTTTATATTATTTAGTTGGTTGATTCATGTCTGATGGTGTTTATATTAACACTATCCTATCATATCATGAAGGGGTTTTTAAATTATTTTTGTTTTAAAATTTCATTCAAGGATGGATAGGGATCGAAGTTGGATGAATCACAGGGCAATTAGTGATAGAAGAAAACCCGATTATATAGCAGGCATTAATGAATTTTTAGAGCTTACCTTTGGTGGCAAGGAAGACGGAACTGAGGTGAGGTGCCCATATGTGAATTGTAATTTTTGTTTATTTCATAACAGAAGCACGATTCATAATCACTTAATAGTTCAGGGCACAGTGAGGAATTATAATCCATGGATACATCATGGAGCATATGAAGATCATATCGATAGTAGTGATGAGGGGATAGAAGAAGAAGCATCAGATAGAGCTAAAAGTTTTGTGGCATGTGATTATATGAGGCCATTAGTGTGCGAAGCGACGAATGTTATGAACTTTGGTAATTTTAAGTCTATTGAGGACCATACAGAGAATGAGGATGGTCAAAATGAGGTGCCGAAAGAGTTTCAGACGCTTATGGAAGATGCTGAGGCAGAGTTGTATCTTGGTTGTAAGACATTTACTACGATGGAGTTCATCATCACATTACTTCATATTAAAGTGAGTTGCAAATGGAGTGATAATTCATTTTCTATGTTGCTTAGGTCACTTCAAAGAGCATTTAACAATGATGAGAACTTTCCTGAAAATTCTTGTGAGGCAAAAAAGTATACAAAAGCCTTCGGTTTGGATTATGTCAAAATTGAAGCATGTATCAACCACTACATTCTTTATTGGAAAGAGCATTTAAATCGATCCATGGACATCAATTTTTTGGGTATATACAACAACACATGGTAGCAAGGAGTAGATACATGTTCTTCCTAAAGAATGCAAGATGTCAATTAGGAGCCTTATAGACAAGTGAAAAATCATTTTGCTTATATCACATTGTAATATGTACAGTTCCCACATATATTTCACTTGTCTAGTATGTATCTACTTCTGGTTTCCTTTTTTGGACAGAAAACTATCATTACTTGTTCCATTTTCATATTTTGGGTATTATAAAAACTAAAGTATTCCATAGTAATTAGTAGCAATCAAAGTACTTGAATTTTGTTAACATATATTGATGCTTTATTGGACATGTTTGTATAGTTCAGATTATGATGTATCGAACAACCTAGGAAATCATACATTGGGTAATATAAAAAAATTCAATGCCCAAAACTATGAAGCCAATGTTCTAGTGAGCAATAGGTTTACGAAACAGCAAATTGAGGCCCACTAGAGAAAGGGTGACAAAAAATTTTGTGGGCCTCTGGGCAGACAGGGCCATGAAATGAAAACTGAGGACCTACTAAACGATGGGCCACAAAAACTTTTGAGGTCACACACATAGTAAGGGCCTATAAAACTAAAACCAAAAGCCCCATACAAAAATGGGCCGTAAAAATATTCGTGGCCCTATAGCACTAAAAAGCGAGGCCCCATACAAAAATGGGCCGCAAAAATATTCGGGGCCGTATAGCACATGCAAGGCAAAAATATGAAAGCGAGGCCATATGCAAAATAGGGTGACAAAAATTTTCGTGGCCCATACAACCCATATGCACATTGAACAAGACATTTCATCACCCTTTTTGTGGGCCCCGACATTCAAACGTCGAACTTGGGACGAAAACCATTTCGCTGCCCTAAATAAAAGGCGTCGAAATGTGCACATTGGGCGACGAAAGTGGTCCTCACCCAATATCAGTTTTCTTGTACTATAAGTTTCAATGATGTATGTTTAGCCGGATTCATTGGATTCTTACATCTCTTGATGTTCCAACAAAAATTCCATAAAGTACAAGTCTATATCTTAAGATACATTGCGTAGTAATGAGTATGAAAATGTAAAGGCCAGGCTAAGACATTATCTTATTAACCTAAAATCTCTAGACTAAAGTGTATGTCTCAATTACTCCAACTTATTATTAATTCCATATCAGGTCTCATCAATAAGAACAGTGTCATCCACAAATAATATACACCATGCTAACTCATCTTGAATCTCATTCGTGAGTTCGTCCATAGCCAAAGTTAAAAGAAATGGGCTTAAAGCAGAACCCTGATGAATGCCCATAACAACGAAAAAGTCATTAGCAATCCCTCCTTACGTCGTAACGCTTGTCCTACATCTCTCATACATATCCTTAATAACTTGAATATATGCAAGCAACACACCTTTCTTTTCTAAGCATCTCTATAACACTTCATGCAGATTTCTATCATATGCTTTTTCCAAGTCTTTGAACACCAAGTGAAGATCTTCCTTCCTAGCCCTGTACAATTCCATAAACCTTTTAAGGAGGTAAATTGCCTTTACGGTCAATCTATAATATATAAAACCAAACTGGTTCTTTGATATCAAAATGTCCTTCTGTAATCTTCTTTTAGTTAGCATTTTTCATAACCTCATAGTGTGACTGAGCAGCTTTATACCTCTATAATTATTACAATCCTAAACATCACCTTTGATGACTGTACTAAACCTACATTCTCTGGACATCTTAGCAGTCCTAAAAATAACATTGAAAAGTTCTATTACCCATTTATTCCCTCTTCATCTAAAAACCACCGCACTTCCAGTAATATTTGGTCTGGTCCCTCGGCCTTTCCATAGGGCATCTTCTGATGGGCATCTCTAATCTCTTCTGTGCTGATAGGTTCACACAATTGAGGTTCATGTTACCTCTCACTACTATCTTATTCCCTGCTCCATGAATCCTCGATCTTTGCCATCTTACAGTGATTTCTAACTTCTCGACCAGCACCTTACCATCTTCATCTTTAATGCACCTTACATTGCCCAAATGTCTAGTTTTTCTTTCTCTTGCCATCTCATACTTAAATACCTCCTTCTCATCCTTCTTAGTCTCTAGTTTTTTATATAACCTATCATAAGCCCTACTCTTAGCTACAACAACGGCTTTCTTAGCTACCTTATTTGTTGACTTATAGCTAATTATACTAACCTCCTTCTCTACACCCATTTCATTGTGCAATGAAAGAAGTGTATGCATCTTATTTCTCTTTGACTTTGTTCTTTACCTCCTTATTACACCACCATGCTCCTTTCATTTGGTATCCACCTCTGCGAGATATACCTAAGATTTCCTTAGCTTACCTCCTAATACATTCTATCATTGCTTCCCATATTGTATTTGCATCATCTACCTGCTTCCAGTTCCCTTCCTTGGTAATCCTCTCTGATAACTTCCTAGCATTCTTCTTAGAAAGATATCACCATTTAACTCTAGGGTTCGCAACACTACTCTTTTTCCACTTAAAACATTTGAAGTTTACATCCATCACTAGTAACCATGCTGAGTTCCCAAACACTCACTTGGTATCACTTTAGTATCCTTAAATAACCTGTTAGTAGTCACTCTAATAAGAAAGTAATCAATTTGAGTCTTTGTGATGCCACACTTAAGGTCACTAAGTGGTTCTCCTTCATAAAATAAGAGTTTACAAGTCCAAAATAGAAACCCCTCCATTGTTTCTCACCCTATAATTAAAACCTCCATGTGTCGTATCATACCATTTGCTTTTGCACCAATATGGCCATTATAATCTACTCCTATGAAAAGTTTCTCGCTCTGATGTACATCCTAAATAAACAAATCTAAATCCTCTCAAAATTGCTTCGTGATATCCTCTAATAAGCCTATTTGAGGTGCATAAACACCAACATTTAAGATTTCTAATCCCACCACTACCTTAATAGCCATAATGCGATCATTCTTACGCCTCACTTCAACAACTAGGTCAACAACATACCTACTTTATCTCTTGCCTTGTTTGACCCTGAATATCGGAGCTTATACCCATCAATCTCTCTAACTTTAGCCCCCAACGAGTAGTCTTTTGAACACAAGCTATATTAATCTTATGTCTATGCAAAGTTTTAACTACTTCTATTGACTTGCTAGTAGGTAATCCAATATTCCAAGGCACCAAACGCAACTTCTAAAATCTTTTTCCCCTCCTAACCACATTTTCTGCCCGGACGACCGGGTTTGCGCTACGACATTGCCGCCATTAACTTAAGCTAAACAACACCCACTACCACCAAGCAACAACACCGAATAATAGCACCAACACAATAGTAATACTCATAAAATAATAATAATAATAATAATAATAATAATAATAATAATAATAATAA
>JACYFF010010365.1:53422535-53438972 GCA_017589665.1 Selenicereus undatus | reverse complement strand
AATAATAATAATAATAATAATAATAATAATAATAATAATAATAATAATAATAATAACAATAACAACAACAACAACAACAACAACAACAACAACAACAATGATAATAACGACAAAAAAAAACAAACAACAAGATAAATTTAGAAATTTTTTTTGTAAAGTTAATAATAAAAATTAGAGTCACTGCTAATAAATGATACAAATAATGCAATAATACTAGAGAGCACTATAACAATAAAATACTAAGATCAGCATAAGACGATAGAAATAACAGAGAAATAGCACACAAAACTACCAAACCCAACTAAACACTCTATAGGAGAGGTGCTAACAAATATAGCAAGAGATAATAATAATAATAATAATAATAATAATAATAATAATAATAATAATAACAGTGATAATAAAAATAACACTAGCAATAAAGTAATAAATGATCTACATAATAATACTGAAAATAAAAAATAATAATAATACTAATAATAATAACAATTATAACAATACTAATATTACTACTAATAGTAATATTTATACTACAAACTTGACAACAAAATATAGAAAAACCAACAATAACCCTACTTAATAACAATGATAACAAATAAAGGCAAAAAAAAATGAAACAAACAAAATGAACAACATAAACACTACTTAGGTGAACCAAGATAAGGCAAATAGTTAAAGCACGCTAAATAAAACAGCTTAAAAAGGCACCAGAGTTGATATTACCCCAATTAGGAAATAACTACCATCACCTAATCCCATTTACATAAGGCAGACGCACAAGCAAGTTCACGTAACGGTCGAATTTGGCTCTGGGTGAAATTGAGGGGTGGGTGAAGTGGTGGGGGTGGTTATAGGTTGTCAGAAGGTGGCTTTCGATGAACAAAGGCAGCGAATGGAACCCAGTAGAGGTGGTTAAAAGGGTGGACTGCTGGCCCTGCCTTGGTAGAGAGAAACATAGACCACCAAGAGAAGGGGATATCTGGTGGTGGTCGTATGATGGTGATGTAGGGCTCGACGGCTGCAGACTGGTGACGGATGGGTCTAGTAGTGGTCTAGGTGGCAGTCTAAAGAAGACAAACTTGGAAAAAAAAAACAGGAACCTCAGGTGAAGAACCTGGATAATGAAGGTGACTAAAAAAGCATGAAGCAAACAATGGCATCTCTGAGTACACCTGACAAAACTGACTAGAGACCCGAAACCTGAACCGAACGACCCAGATCCATACCCGACCCGACATCCGAAATATACTCACCCGAAAGTGGACCTGAAACCCGAATTGATCCAAACCGAACCATACCCAACCTGAAACTTTTTACAAAGTTACTTATTTTGGCATGATGAGCATATTTGACCAAAAATTAGTTCACTCGAAATTGACCCGAACCGGATCATACCCGACCGAAACCAAAACGACCCAAAATGTCACTTAACCCGAACATGACCCGACCCATGCCCGAACCGAATGACCCATTTGCCAGGTCTATCTCCAAGAATGACAAGCGACAACCATCAAGCTGGAGAATTTATGTTACAACACTGATTTAGCAAGAAATTAAATAAAGGAATGTGCTTTTTACAGAGATCTAACTACCCACTTTTGAGAAAGCAATCTTCATCAATTATCACAGAATTACGGACAGCTATGATGAATTGAATAAATACGAACAAATCAGAAGAATTATGACTGACCAGAGAGAGCTGTTTGCTTCCTATGACGTTATATGTACGTATGCATGCACGCATGCACTTATGTAAGTATGTATCTATCTATATGTATGCATTTATGTGCGTGTGTGTGTGCGTGTGTGTGTGTGTGTGTGTGTATATATATATATATATATATCACTACAAAAAAAATGTCATTCTACCACTCTTATTTAACTACGCATGGCTAAGTGTGGAGAAAAAAATAGGAAAAATAAACGCTTATAATTTTCCCCACACATAACAAGTGAGGGAAAATATAACTACTCTTATATGAGTGGATGAAGGTATCCCACATCGGTAGTTGAGGAGAACGAACCACGCCTTATAAGTGTGGGGATACCTCAACCCATTGAGGCGCCTTTTGAGGACAAAACCGTGAGGGCAGGGATGGTGGTAGCGTCCCGCCTGCCCAAAGCGGACAATACCTCAATGGCGGGTGGTCGTGGGCTGTTACATTGATGGTATCAGAGCATGGTCCTGCGACCATAGGCCGCGACCTGAGTCTTGCATCTCATATAGGTTCCTAGGAACACTTTGTGGTTATGTGACATATGCCTGCTTCGTGTGCAAGTGTGCTCTATAGTGCGGCCATGCTTGACTTATGTGAGGCTCGAGTAGATCGATTAAGTGAAAGTGGCGAGTTATGCGTTAGTATAGGAGTTAAATAGCTCTCCCCACACCTTCAGGTGACGTTGTGAGTACTTCATTGGTGCCATATGCTCCTAACACGCCAGTTGATTTCATTAATTGACTTTTAGGTGATCCGGATGAGTCGATCGGATGTATGTGAGCGTAATCCATTTCCGTGTTCTTGTGTGCGCTAAATTATGTTTTGAGTGGTAAATGTCTTTTTCGTGCACTCTAGTAAGACAGTCGATAGTTTAAGCACGTCGTTTTGAATTCGAATTATTGAAAAGCCTTTCTGTAAGCTCGTCTTTGCCCCTGAAGTACGATTTGCCCCTCGGGCCCCATAATGGAGTGAGCAGACGTACTCAAAGGATGGTAGAGAAGAAGTTCAAAACAGACAAGTTATTTTCACCTTTGAAATCCAAAGTTTCAAAATGTTAATATCTTTTCGTTGTCGCGTCAAGATTTATTCTACGTTCTTTAGCTATGACGAGCGAGCTTAGGTTTCCGAGTACATGCCATTGTACTATACGTGTCAAGATCGAGTGCTATAATTTTAGTTTATGCATGTAGTAATAAGTGACTGGTATAATAGCTTGAATAGTGAAATGATGTTTTTAAATGTGTTAGTTCATATACAACTCATGTTTATGATTATACTAGCGTATGATTATTTACGTCAATTTCATGTGCAATTGACTTCATTTATTATGCACTTTATGTCACATGTTAGTTCATGCTAGCCCATGTATGATTGCTATAATTGGTTTTTAACATGTCGTGGCCCCTAATGTATTATGTTACCATACAAGTCACATATTAGTTCACAATATGTTAGTTCATCGGATTCATGAACAAGTCACATACTAGTTCATATTAATTGATATTAGTTCATGTAGAATTGTCGTAACTAGTAACCCTATTAAACGATACCTTCCGTTTTCAAATTCTGAATTTCCTGAGTATGCTAAGGCCTGCACTTGTATACATGCTTGAAAGACCTCGTTAATCATTGCGTATAGTGTACCTACTGATTCCCTTCTTTGCCATCATTGCCTAAAACGTGTAGTACTTGCTTTCTATTATATGGATTACGATTCATGAATGGGGTGACAATGTTTTGGCCTGACTGAACCCGAATACACCTAGAAAGCTCAAGCGAGAAAGAACCTAGCAGACTTTGGAATTGTACATAGTAAATAATCCCTCCTAAGGCAAGCGACCCACAATACGACTCCTATGATCACCTGTAAGATAGATGTATCTCATACGACCTCAACGGGTGCCTATGAAGCCATTGATATCAACCATACTCGCACAATTCTAGTCGCTCAACACCAATTCCTCCTAAATTGGATAAGGTTTAAGGCATGCCATTGACCATAGGCTGCAAAAGAGGGGATTACACACATACTTACATGTCTAAGTGTTCCTTTATGTGACAACATGTGGGTCTGCATGTCTTAAAATTTATTATGATGTCATGTGCTGTGTAAGACCATAAGAATACATATAGATATAACCTTTGTATGTAACCATTGACGTGTTGTGAACAAATGCTAATGAAGTGAGTTTGTTTATAGTTGCTTGGCTTGAGTTTGCTTGAACATGTGAGTCTGTGATTGTATTAGTTAGAGCCGTTTGATTATGTAGATAGTTTCGCACCATGACTTTGGGATCACCATTTACAGCCCATCAATACTATTATCTTGTGTTATAGTTGGATTAGTTGAACTCGATGTATGTAATGCGTGACTAGGTGACAATAGAGCTACATTTACATGAATCACATTCATAGACTTATGTATCTCATGTGTATCAAAGTAGCATCATAGGAGCATTTAGGGTCATGTCATCCTATATGTGGGCACTCACGTCTATTATGCGCGAACACTAATGCACTATAGGACTTAGGTCATAACCAGCTATGCGATTGTGAATAAGTTGTACTACTTGGTGTTTGCTTGACTTAAGTTGGTTAGTATACGACTTGGTCATCTAGATAATATAAGCTTTGTAATTCATAGCACGACGTGACCACTGACTCATTCATTGCATTCTGAGACTTCTATAATTCCATGTTTTAGCTAAGTAACTGCATGCGCTAGTATGTGAAGCATGATGAGATGACTTTAGGAGCATGATCATTTATGAACTTCAAAATGAATCATATGAGTTTAAAACTCAATGCACATGAATGTTTAGCCGTTCCATGACCATTCGCTCGTATGAATTTATGACTTAAGAGACGATCAGCCCCAAGCAAGAACCTTAGGGGAAGCCTTTCCACCGTCAAAGTCGTCAACTGGCATTTCTACACTCGCGCCTTTTCTCAAGTTATTCTTACCGACATGATACACTAGGTTGTGTTAATTCGTGGTCTTTGAATTCAGTGCTTCGCTGTTAACCCCTACGTGATGCCAATGTGAATTCAAGTGTTACCCCGAGTTCTTTCGTTGTCCATGTGATGTAATTTGATGTCTTTGTTGTCCTATGGTGACGTGGTAACCTCTCGTAAAGGATTTAACCTTAGATTGACTCAATGTCTTCATGTTTTAGAATGAACCTGATTATGTAACCTCTTCATGCGAACCTGGCATGTCCTGTCTAAGTTATCACGCAGGTAAGGCTCATAAGTTAGCTCGAACTAATGTAAACACATAGGATTGTCAAGCATCCATGTTTTCATTTGGTGAGTTGCTTGCTATATGTATATTAACCGGTTTCATGTTGCCTTCAATTACTAAACTTGAGAATGCTGAATTTGCTGATGTTATGCAATACTATGTCATGCTACTATGCGTAAATGATTCTATGTGATGCTATTATGCTTAAATGATACTATGTGGTGCTGTGTGACATTTTTGTTATTCTAAATGAGTTATAAGAGTCTCCATGTTAATCATTGTGATTTCAAGTGACCTGACTTCATGTTTTAGTATGATACCACTAGTGTATGACCTTACTATGTCATTGCCCTGTTTGTCATGCCTTTAGATGCGTACTTATAGATGCCTATGTCTAGCATTATTGCTTGTCATGCGAATTGAGCTTAGACCATCGAAAATCTATGTTTTATGCTCCAATATGGTTGTCCATGCCAACTCATTTGCCCCTCTTCAACGCGATTTGCCCTCGGCGCCTAAATAGAGTGAGTAGACGCTTGAAGAGGATTGGCGAGGAGGAGACTGGAAACCATAAGCGATTTTCTTTCGATTTAAAATAGTGTTTCCAAAATGAAACTTTTGTTTGAAAACCCGTCACGTAGATCCTATTTGCGTACATACATTCTAGGAAAGACCGAACTTAGATTTAGAATTTCGAGGGCGAAATTCTTGTAAGGGGGGAAGAGTGTAAGACCCGCTTTCGTTATTTTTATATTAAGTTGCCTGTCTTACCTTTTTACGTTATAAAATCGTATTTTAGTAACTATATGAGTTAAATGATTATCGATTTGGTTTTGGAAGCTGTAATTTTATTAAAAAGATTCTTATAGCTATTATTGATTTTAAAGTTAATTCGTGTTATTTATGTCTTTAAATTATATTGATAGTTTAATTTAGTCGTTAAACGATTAATTTTATTAAAAAGAACGCCTATTTGATTTACGTTATTATTGATGTTACTTATTTATAAAATTATTGAATCGATGCTAACTGGAGTTTTTAAAATCGTCTTTCGATTTGTTTAGTCGATTTCCAAAGTGTGATTAAGGGTGTTAATTGTAGGACGTTTCGACTCGAGTTTAGACTCATTAATAAGTTTGGAGTTGGAACCTGGCTGAAGCATGTTATTAAGCCAAAAAAAAAAAAAACAAAAGGGGGGCGAAGCCCTTCTCTTTCACGGTGGAAAACCACGACAGGAGGGGTTTCCTTTGGTCCCCAGCCCCGTGAACCACCTGAAGAGAGAGAGAATGAGGAGGAGAGGGGCAGAGGAGGGGCAGCCACGGCAGCAGCGGCACCACCCCAGCGCGCACGCCAGCCTGTCGCCTCCTCCACTGGTTGTTCGCCTCCGGCGAGCAGAGAAGAGAGCGGAAGGGAGATCGAGACGGCGAGGGGAGGAGCCGTGACCATGGCGGTCACAGCGGCGGTCGACGGCTAGGGTTCCGGTAGGCTCGAGTCTGGCGACCACTAAGGCCACGAAGATGAGGGTTTAAAAGTCGGGATTTTGAAACCGTAACCACACCACCACCACCGCGAACCCCGAGTTGCGATTGGGCGTGATTCAGGCGAGAAGGCAGGACCGAAGGAGCGCTAGAAACGGGCTTGGGTTGGTTTGCTTCAAGTTTGAGTGTGGCAGCAAAGGGGGAGGACGGATTTTGGGTTCTTAAACATCCAAATTCAGCCCCAAAACCCCAAAATCGGGTCCTCTAGCTTGGAGTCCAAGTGGGTGTTCCTCCCTCCTAAGTAATATTAATTTCGAAACTGATTTTCGGTAATTAGATGTTGCATGACGAATTAGAGTTAACTAGTTTTGCTAGAAATGTCAAGAAAAGGGTTGTGCATGTTCAAATTCGAATTATTGAGTTAGTTTATGCTTGAGTTTGTAATTCGATGTAAATTATGTGCGAATAAAAGGAACCATGCATGTAAAGAGATTAATTTGAGGTTATAAAGATGTAGTTAGCTTGAAATTGATTAGAATAAGCTAAGGTTTAAAAAGAATCGGAAATGAAGTTGTTTTGATATGTTTAGCGTTGATTCGATTAATTAGCGATTCCTGAAAACGAATTAATTTTGAGGTTATGAAGACGTAATTAGTTTGAATATGATTAAAGAGAGCTATGGTTTTAAAAGAATCGAAAACGAAGTTGATTTGATGTATTTAGCGTTGATTTGAGTAATTAGCGATTCTTAAAAATGGATTAATTTTAAAGTTATAAAGGCGTAGTTAGCTTGAACACGACTAAAGTAAACTAAGGTTTAAAAAGAATCGGAAACGAAGTTGTTTTGGTATGTTTAGCCTTGATTCGAATAATTAGCGATTCATGAAACAACCTAAAAATGTTTTAAATCGATATATGTTTAGTTGATTGCTTATGTTTTTGAAGATGACATGAAGATGACATGTTTAGTTGATCTATTATGCCTTGATTAGCTTAAATTGGTTCATTAAGCGTTATTTCAAGTTAAGGCAACAAGGATGTATATGTATATGTAGCTAAAAGGTGCTGTATGCACAGTTAAGAGCCTAAGCCTCCCACTTTTAATAAGTCCTTGTGATAACTTATTATGCGAAAGAAATGGATGAAACGAGCTAGTAGTTGGATGGTTCGAGGATAACATCATGAGCGTTTGAGGTCTTGTGTGTATGGTGAAAGTGAGGAGGGAGACTGGGTTGTGAATTAACCGCAATCGTGTGGATTGCGAGGCCATGTGTGGCTTATTGTGTTGAATTGATGTGATTGATATGAAGTGCTTAAATGTGATATATGTGATGTATGTGCTTAAATGCTTAAATTGCTTTATGTGCTTAAGAGTGGGTTTTTCAAAGAAAGATTTCATGTTTTGAAATGATAGTAGCCATAACTATTAATGCATGATGGCCTATTTTAATTAAATGAAAACAGTTTTGGGAGTGAACTCGCTTGAACGGGGGAATCCCTAAAGAGTTTTCATAAAGGTGTGAGTTGTACGTTAAATGATTTTACGATTTGAAACGCAAAGTTATAGCCGTTATGGCCGATACGCTTTAAGTGGCTAAGATAATGTGCTGCGGACAATATGAAATGATATGAATAATGTTACCTAGGGGATAAGTCCGGATAAACCCTAGAGGCCCTGACGAGGGTTGATGTAAAGGTCCGATATGTTATATGTAGCCATCCCGGGAATAAGAGCTTAAGCGTGAGCGTTAGGTCTCACTATGAGGTCGAGAATAGTTCTCACCTAATCAGCACCCTGTAATGATCTTATGCCAGAAGTACTTTGTATAACGATAAGAAAAGCAATTGGCTTTTGCCATTTTATATGTTTTAAGGTTTTAAGGAAAAAGAATGTTTTACGGGCCCAAAGAGGCCAGTTGAATGAAATGTGAAAAGTTTATAAGGGTCAATATGCGACCGATATGAAAGAATATGAGCCGCAAGGGGCTAAGAGAAGGGTTTTTATGGGCCTCAAGAGGCTAAATGAAATGTTTTCAAAGAAAGGAAAGAAAGTTTTCTTTGTATGTTCTATGCTTTTCTTATAAATGATAATGGAATGTAAGTAAGATGCGATTACGAAAAAGAACGCCTTATGAGCATGTTTTATGCATAACCTATGAATGAGACTTGGCATCTGTGTATGTCTTAAGCATATCATATGAATACGAAATGAAATCTCTTTTAAAAAGGGGAATAACCTCAGGAGGTTCAGGAAATGTTTCAAATAAAAGAAAGAACGTACTGAATGAATGCTTTATGAAGTGATTCCTAAGCATGTTGAAAGTGAAGCTAGGTTTAGCAATGTCTTCATAAGAACTTCGTAAGTGCCTATTATGATATTATAGTATGAATACGTGTTATGTGATTAGTAAGATATTATTGCCTGCAATGGTTTTGGTTTTAAGGGGGTTGGGGGACACTCACTGAGCGTGTGGTTGCTCATCCCACTACTTTTTCCCCCTTTCCCCCAGGTTCTCTTTATGACAGGAAGAAGTGGAGTCAGCTGGAATTGATTATTGCTTGCAAGATGTCATTTGTGCCAACTTATGTGTTTAATGAAGTCATGTAAAGTATTTTTAGTTTGTAAACGCTTGTAAACAGTATTCGAGGTTCATGTAATGCATTTTGGTTATGAGTCGCTCTGTATGGCTATATGAGCCAACCATCCAGTCAGTTAGATGTCTTTTGATTGAAGTTGGTTATGTTTGGGATGTAAACCCCATACTCCGGTTGTGTGAACCGTTGAGTTGTATTTGTTACTGTTTCTGTATTAATGAACTATTCTGTTTGGTATACTCCGAGCGGGTGGCTCGTCGAGTTATGAACTCCGGCGTGTGGCCGTTGAGTTAGGTTTTAAATGTTTACGCTTCCGTTGATTTACAGGGACTTTTGTAAGGCGTTTAGCCTGGGAACGTTCAGTTTTCAGGGGAAATGCTGTCCGTTTCGTCCCAGAATTTAAGTAAGAAGTTAGGAAAACGTAACGCTCTCGGCCCTAGGGGCTGGGGGTGTTACAGAGTGGTAGTATGTAATTCAAGTATGACCACGCATATTAAGCGTGGAGAGGTGTTTTTAAGTAAATACAACATATTACGCACGGACAATAAGCGTGGCAGCGAATTTTTTTAATTTAATTGGTTGAAATAATATAATTAAGTAAATCAAAATTGCCTAAAACAGGGGGGAAAACGCGCCTCTGCCTCTTCGTCTTTCGCTGTTTCCTCGCTCAGTGAATTCGCTTGCCCGGCCAGCCCATATTGCAACTCGCTCTCACAAAACCCTAGGTAGTCGATCGGGACTTTCGGCGGTCGACGGTGGGATTTCCGGCGGTTGACGGCGACAGTCCGGTGGCCTGGTTGTGCTTGGTTGCTCGTTGGTCACAATTCCACGCAGACAACTCGGAATTCGCACTTGCCTTGCTCTGGTTTTGGAAAGTTTCATCTAAATCAGACAATTGTGGTGGTCTCTGATTCCGGCGTCTCTCCGGCGACGGTTGTAGTGCATTCCGGCGTCTTGCCTACTCCGGGTATGCTCTTTCTCTCACCTTCCATTGTCCATGTTTCATACCCGACCACCCCTTCTTGCTGTCTCAGAAAACTGCATAATTGTATTGAGGTTTTTACATGCTCCAGTAGACATGAATTTGCTTGTTTTTGTCTTCTCAGTAGAATTGAATCATGGCATTTGAAAAACAAAAGATCTTCTCAGAGTATTAAAGGTTTCCATTTTCCTCTGTTCCTTTGGCTGTTATTGTCCATGAAGTTGCTATTGAACGGTTCCTGGCTGTTTATTCCATTTAAATTTTGGGCAAAATTAGAATCAAACGACACTTCTGGGCAAAATAAACACTTTCCCATATTCCACTAACTAAAATCTAGAACCAGAGGTTATGCTTAAGGGAGAATACTATAACTGTTGCACAATGTTTATGGTTGTCTATCAGGAAGATCTCTTTACCTTTGTACAGCTAGCCCTTTGATTCAGTTGTCCCATACACAGGGACTTCATCTTAAAGTCTGCTGTAAAACCTGCCTGAAGTGTCCTTGCTACAATAGAAATAGGAGAACATTAACTAGCTGCAATTGATGAACCTAAGATGACAATAAAGGACATGGCTAATGGGAAGAATGAAAAGGAGATGAAATTAAATAGACGAAAAGCCCAATCACAAAACCTTAAGTAAAATAATTCCACATCATGATCTAAAATATCAACTGAATAACACAAAATCAGAATTTTAGAGTCAAGCACTATACAAAAAGGAAAACGTTTTTCTTTCAAGGAGGGGTATTCAGATGATAGAGCCAAAAGAAGTAAAAAACTAAAGAGGAATAGGAAATGGGGAAAAAAAGAACCAATGAATGCCAATTATTTTGTTGAAGTTTAATCCAACACATGATGAATATCACTACAAAAGAGGAGAGAGAAGAGGAAAGGGAAAAAAGGAAAAAAATACATAGAGATAGATAGACTAACATGTAAATTAGATCCAGTTGCTAAATGGCATAGGAATACATGAGTCAACAATTAAAAAGCTTCAATTATTTACTTGGGAAGTTATCAGATCCAGTTTTGAAGAGCAAAATTAGGGGAGATAAAGGAGAACTAAATATACCGGGCTATATTTCCAAGAGATAACAAAAAATATAGAACAATATCAAAGCTTTCCTATGTAAAGAAGCTAATAGAATAATCACTTTCCCATATTCCACTAACTATAAACTAGAACCAGATGATATGCATAAGGGCGAATACTACAACTGTAAAACATGACTACATAAATCTGCACATGAGATGAGACCTTAATCATAAAAAAAGCGCCTCAAATCTTTTCCATCCATTGGGAGAAACATCAATTGAACTACAAGCAATGTCGAGACTCCGTTCTTATGGACTTGTAGTAGCTTGGGAAGGATGAGAATTAGTATCACTGTAGCAGTACTCATAATTTTTTAGTTTCCAATATTATTCTTGTTTATTCTTTCTTATTATTTTAATTTTTGCGTAGAAGGCTAATTATTTTAACTGGGAGTGAAATTGTAATTAGCTGCCTCATTTAAATTTTTAGTCTGCAAACTATATGTTGTTTTAATTTTTACCTTTTCTCATTATATTTATTCTCCTATCATAAACCTATGACAGTAGCTAAAAAATGATGTAACTCAGCTGTTTTGTTAGGCAATAGAGTGATTGATGTCATGCATGTTGCTACTTAACATGTTTAATTGATCTTACTTGCAAATTAAGCAAAAGCGCAGAATTAAATATCCACAAAATCAGCATAATTGACCAAATCAAATCCAAATATTCTCTCTATAATGTTATGTGAGTCCTAATACTATTTCAAACAATTACTTTTTAACTAATTGAAATAACTACTTTCTTTTCTTACTCCTAATGACAGAAATGGACAAAAGTTGGATTGATAAGGATAGGAGATCTGCGGAATATATAAGTGGAATTGAAAAGTTTTTAGATTTCGCTTTTGCCAATGCCGAGGGTAGTTACATGATAGTTTGTCCATGTAATCGATGCAAGCTTGGGCGGAAATGTTGGTTTACTAGAGATGTTTTGACTCATCATCTCATGTTCAATGGATTCTTGCCAAGTTACAAAGAATGGGTGCATCATGGTGAATCAATTTTCATGTCGTCTAGTTCGGAACCACGTAGTGGAAACCATAGCGACACCAATGCTGAGCCAAATTTGATGGGTCATATTGATACTATGGGAATGTTGAATGATATTTTTGGGGTACATGAGCAAGAAGACGTTCTAAATGACAATGGGGATCCTATGATTGGAGAGTATGTTGAATTTGATGATGAACCTGAGTTAAATGATGTACTGAATGAGGCAGAACACATTGAAGATGCCGGATATAGAAGACTAGTTGACCAAGCTGAGCAAGAATTATTTTTGGGGTCAAAATTCTCGAAATTGTCCTTTCTTTTGCATTTATTTCATTTGAAATCCATGCACGGGTGGTCAATTAAGTCCTTTGATATGTTGCTTGAACTTCTATCTACCGTTTTCCCTCAGATTAATCCATTTCCGTCATCTTGGGGTAAATGTAAGCAGTTAAAAAAGGATTTGGGACTTTACTATGAAAAAATTCATGCTTGTCCTAATGATTGCATTTTGTATTGGGCTGAGAGGGAAAATCAAGAAGAGTGTGATAAGTGTCACACTTCACGATGGAGAGACAAGGGAAAAAAATTACCGTATAAAGTTTTGCGTTATTTTCCACTTATTCCGAGGCTACTTAGGATGTACAAGTCCTCCAAAATCGCTGAAGGTATGATTTGGCATCATAAATGTAGGGTAAAGGATGGCATACTTAGGCATCCTGCAGATGGTAAGGCATGGAAAGATTTTGATGAGAAAAATCCTACTTTTGCGGAAGATCCGCGTAATATTAGATTGGGGCTTGCAAGTGATGGATTTAATCCTCTTCGTGTTATGAGTAGTACTCATAGTACTTGGCCAGTCCTGTTAATTCCCTATAATTTTCCACCATGGGTTTGCATGAAACAACCCTCTATAATTCTTTCCATGATCATTCCTGGGGAAAAGGCACCAGGCATGGATATTGATGTTTTCCTTCAACCACTAATAAAGGAGTTGTTACAATTATGGAATGGTGTAGATGCATTTGATGCATACACTAGGACGCAGTTTAAATTGCGGGGGGCTCTTCATTGGACTATTAATGACTTTCCTGCATATGCTAATTTATCCGGATGGAGTACAAAGGGTCGTTTTGCTTGTCCATCTTGTGCAAAAGGTACACAGGCTGTTTGGTTAGAAAATGGACGTAAGTTTTGTTATATGGGACATAGACGATGGTTGCCTGAAGACCATCCATTTCGATATGATGCTGTTGGATTTGATGGGAATGTTGAGCATGGTTGTGCTCCAGAACCTCTTAGTGGAAGTGATGTGTTAGCAGAGTTAGAGGGAACCACATTTATATATGGTAAGGGTGAAACTCAACTTATGGACACCGCTGAAAAGGACGATCAACAAATATGGAAAAAAAGGAGCATATTTTTCGATTTGCCGTATTGGGAGTTCAACACTCTTCGCCATAACTTAGACGTGATGCATATTGAGAAGAATGTATGTGATAATTTGTTGGGGACATTACTGAACCTCGAGGGGAAATCTAAAGATAACTTGAAGGCGCGAAAAGATCTTCAAGTCATGAAAATAAGGCCAGAGCTTTATCCCATTCTTCTACCAAATGGCAAATACAAACTCCCAAGCGCTCCTTATACTCTGTCATCTGAAGAGAAGACACGACTACTTAGTGTGTTAAAGCATATAAGAGTCCCAGACGGGTACGCAAGCAACATATCCCGTTGTGTTAATTTGAAGGAGCGTAAGTTGTTCAATTTGAAAAGTCATGATTGTCATATTCTTATGCAAGATTTGCTTCCGATTACATTAAGGGCGACAAAGGACAGTGATCTTGTAGATATTATTTGGGCTCTATCAAAATTTATGAAGGAGTTATGTGCCAAAGAGCTTACTATTGAGAAGTTAGATGAAGCTGGAGCTAATGTGGTTGTGACACTATGTAGAATGGAGAAACTGTTTCCGCCTAGTTTTTTCACTATTATGGTGCACCTAATTGTGCACTATTATTTATATAATTTACATTACCTCGTTGGAGTTATCTATGTGTTCTCATTATTTTTTCGATGTGCAACTTAGGTGTCAAATATGGAGGTTGATGAGCCTGAATCAAGATCCTTTAGAGCAGTTGCTGGTGGTCCTCACCTAATTGTTAAGAGAATGAATGCATTTGTCACCAATGGATATCGATTTCACACTCAGAAGAGAGATGAGTCAAAGAAAACTCAAAATTTTGGGGTTATGGTGGAAGCTAATAGCAAGACATATTACGGAAAAATTGTTGATATCATTGAGTTAGATTATTATTCTGAGTGTAAAGTGGTATTATTTCGATGCGATTGGGTGAATGTGAATTCACGGGGTCTAAAGAAGGATAAAAGAGGTTTCACTCTTTTAAATTTCTCATATAAGATACATGAAGGAGGGGTTTTAAAGGATGATCCATATATCTTTTCATTTCAGGCACAACAAGTGTTTTACATAGAAGATGAGAATGATAAGGGATGGGAGCATGTGATCAGGGTAAAACCAAGGGATACTTACCGACTAGGGTCATTGCAAGCAGATGAAGAGCTTTACCCCCAATGCATGCCTCCTAACATTTGCAATGAGGATGGATATAGAGACCCAAAGAATTGGGCTACGGTTGAATGAGGGTTCTTAAAATCATGATGGTTAATTAGCTTACGTTTGAGATTTATGCAAGATTGAAATGTGACGTTATCTTTTTTTGTTTTTGGTTTGGAAGACATTTTATCCCTTTGATATTATTGGCTGTTGTTGTCAATGACTTTGGTTTTTTGGTACTTTGGAAAGAAATATTTGTTTGGAGTTGTATATGATTCTTTTATTTTGCAACGAGTTATATATGTAGGCCGAGTTATTTATTTCAAAAAAGATATACGTAATCTAGTTTACGTTTTGTTATATATGTTATTTGAGCTCTTTCACTGCCTAATGCGTGTGCTTCTTGTTCAGGTGTCAAAGATAATTTGCAATCATGTTTCGTTCTAGGCGCACTTACGAAGAGTATTTGAACTCTGTGCAAAATGAAGCAGCAGCCCCTGAGCACTTGACTTTGGACTTAGAGAATGATGAGGATATTGATGGCGATGATGTCAACGATGATGATAATGTGTCTCAAATGTATTTTGATCCAGATCTTGTTGATATGCCAGAAGGCTTTAATGATGATGAAGAGGTGTTGGTCATAGGTAATTGTTGATATTGATTGTGCATTCGATTTTTTGGCTTTATTCATGGCAATGGGTTGGATTTGTGTTGGGTACTCCAGGCGTGTGGCCTGTTGAGTTGATTTGCTCCGGCATGTGGCCGTTGAGATTGTGAATAGATTGTTGTTGTATTTATGACATGTTGTAAAAGGAAAATAGCCAAGTTTTAGGCGGAACTCTGCCGAACTTTTTTCAAAATTGGGGAATTTACTAAAAAGAAAACACTCACCATAAGAATATCATACAATGTTTTTAGAGCATGGGTACATAATTATAGTTATATATTATATCTTGCAATCTTCTTAGAAGTTTTTTCTTGTTAGTGGCGTTGTTTGTTGTACTAATCTCATATATATGGACTTGGCGATTTCAGATTGAAACGAAGGGCAGCATGTTACAACATCAGATATGAAGCTAATATCGGTTCGTGAGGTGTTCACTTGAAGTTATGGAGTATCACATATATCAACTGATCTGTTCTGTTTTATTTCAATCTTATAGATGTTATTTCAAACAAATGCAACTTTTAGGTAGTGGATGCATACTTTATATGCATGTTGAACTCAATTTTGTACTTTTCATTATGTACTTGAACAATAGTTATTTAGGAACTCAATTGATAACAATTTATTATGGTTATAAAGCTTATATACTTTTTGTATCATTTATGCTAAAATCAAATATTTTCAATCGCTT
This sequence comes from Selenicereus undatus, assembly GCA_017589665.1. Taxonomy (NCBI): domain Eukaryota; kingdom Viridiplantae; phylum Streptophyta; class Magnoliopsida; order Caryophyllales; family Cactaceae; genus Selenicereus; species Selenicereus undatus. The sequence continues at coordinate 53,422,927 of JACYFF010010365.1, read as the reverse complement.
CCTCTACCTTGCCCCTCTCTCTATATATATGTATATAGGATGTTAATGTTAGTAAATATAAACTATTCACATTTTTAAATATAATGATTATTTGGTTTTTCATTAAGAAAATTTTCCCGCCAAAATTAGTTATGCGCTTACAACATTTGAAAGTTAGTTATCACATGCATAACGCCACACTTATAAGCGATGGAGTGGTCAAAATGATTTTTGTCCCAAAGGATACTCTAGCCATGGATACAAGCGAGGGTCATCTACCTACACATATAGGCGTGGTAAATAACGCAGTCTTCCACGGATATAAGTGTGGGTAGTGCACAATCAGCCACGCTTATTAAGCGTGGCGAATTTTTTCCCACTGATACCCTATGCACGCTTACCTTAAGCGTGGC
>JACYFF010010365.1:53385346-53412535 GCA_017589665.1 Selenicereus undatus | reverse complement strand
CCATGGAAGTTAGGTATGTGCTTGAATTAGATATATGGTGAATTGAGCTGTGGGAAGTAGGAAGGATCGAATGATTTGGATGAGATTATTTGAAGTTGAAATTAATGTGCTTTTAAGGTTAATGTGTGGGTGGTGTTGTGACAAGGGAGATTGAGCATGTATGTGTTAAACTGATGAATTTTATGAACTGTTATCTGTTGTAATCTTATCTTTGATTTCAGTAAATTAATTAATGCCAAATTATGGTTGTCGTTAATGAGTAAGTTATGGTTGTTCTTGTTACTTTCAAATCATGTGTGAAGTTGATTTCCCTTAAGACTCAAGATGCTGACAGGGGGTGGGTCAGCTGACTGGTTAAGCTAATTGTTGCAGCTGGCTGGTTCAGCTGATTGGTTCAGCTAATTAGTTATACAATGAACCAGTCCGTGAACCTGGTAGTCACTCACCATACTCAGCATTAGCCCTTGTCATAGATAACTGCATAAATTGTGAAGATATTTGTTGTTGGCGGATGCTCACTACGGGGAGGGAAACAGAAAAACATGGAACTTGCTAAGCTTAGTTGCCCTATTTTTACATGATTAACACCATCAATGTCATTGTGTTCTTAGCGTGGGACATTGACTTGAACCTAGTGAATATAGAAGAGGTAGGTGGTGGATTGAATTGTTGCATACGTCATTAAACAGCACCTTTTAAGAGCATTCCGAGTAGGAGTTCCGAATTTTGGAACTCTACCTTGCCACATCAGCAAAAATTCTAATTTTTTGGAACTTGAATTCTATCACTTCTCTAACTCATGAAACTCCAATTGTAATCATCCAATAAAATTATTTGCTATGGACCCACCTTATAACACACAACTTATTTTTTAATCATTCAAAAATTATATATTTACTAAAAAAAATGAAAAAATATATTTAAAAAATCAAATAAGGACAAAACAAGAGGGAATGGGGGAGGCATGGGCAGACGTGTTGCCATGCGTGTTCCCCCCATTTCCCCATGGTTGCCAGCTACCTTGTAGAACGCGTGGGACACGCAGGCCTACATGGTCACATGCATTCCCACGGTTGCAAGTGTTATAAGTTAATAAAGTGACATGTAAGGATTTGTTGCACAGGTATTTAAACAGCACCTTTTGATTTACGCTGATGTAATAATTTGGTAAAGTGCGAGAACCTTTTAAATGACTCTTATTAACTTGCCAATGACCTTCTTAGAGAGAAGTCGATTTATAACAATTTACATTAGTTTAAGTGAAGCCCCTTGTCGTTTTACATTTTTTTTTTCTTACTAAAAAACTCAAGCAAAGCATTTCTTTGTTATTAAATAGTCAGTTGGAAGCTAAATAGTGAACCATCCTCAATGTTTGAACAAGATGAAGGATAACTTGACATTATAGTCTTGTGTGCATAATATATTAATATTAAATACCATTTCTGTGTGTCTATTACATAATAATATTGTACACAACTGTTTTGCTTTCCTGGGATTGATGTTTAGTGATGGGATTAATGTTTATTCACTAAGCGTGTGGTTGCTCAACCCCTCTTTATCTCCCTTCTTCTAAGTTTAGATTGAAGACGTCCAAAGTTGTTTCATGCTCCAAGATTTTTCGTGCTACAAGATTTTCCAAGTTTAGATTGATAACGTCCAAGTTTACTTACAACTAGCTCCAGTTCAAACCACATGCACACTACAGGATTTTTCGTGCTACCACGTTACCCTTTGTAAATAAATACGCATGTTGTAATACAAATAAGCATATAGATGGACACTTAATATGTTTTCTGCATATGTATCTGTTGTAATTTTATGTGTATAGCTATTGTAAGATGGCGTGAACCTAAGTTACTAGGTTGGGTAACCTGGGATGTTGACTCCATTGCTAAGTTTTAATTCCTTAAGACTTCTACGTACAATAAGCTTCAGTTGACCGTTCTATGTACTACAGTTTTAGGTGAAACTCTTATAATTTTATTTCAAAACACTTAAACATATCTCAAGTTATGCTTTATAACTTATTGAACCACTTTGATTAACTCCTTTCTAGCCTCAAGGGTTCTTCACCAAGCCCTAGTGACATGACGTTCTTCTAAGGAGAGAGGAGTGTTACATTCGACAGTATTAGAGCCATAGGTTTGCATTATGCATCCAACCTATAACAAATGTGTCTAATAAGTGTACTTGAATTATTATTATTGTTGTTATATATATATATATATATATATATATATATATATATATATATATATCTATATATATACATATATATATCTATATATATATGTATATATATATATGTATTTATATGTATATACATATATATACGAGTGTGTGTGTATATAAATAAATATATATGCTCACTTTTATAGCGTCAGTGTAGGAAGGTATTCCATATCTCGGAATTTGTCTACTTTGTTTTTTAGAGGACTTCTAGGAATGCAGTCAACTATGAGAGGGTTTAGGAGTTCAGTAACCCAGGGGAACTACGTCGGGTCACACATAATCACCGGGTGATTAGGTTTATTCGAAGAATGCGTGTGACGATGAAGTGGAGGGAGGTAGTATGCACCGTCAGGCAATGGACAGTACGTGTGAGATCGTTGACCCCTTTTACCAATTGGAAAATGGAAAACATATTTTAAATCATGGAATGCCACGAGAGAATGGCTTAGGAAAATGGCTTAGGTTTATTCAGCCTGATTTCTTACCACGAAGAATGGCTCAGGGAAATGGAAAACATATTTGAAGTCATCGAATGCCCAAGAGATTTAAGTTACGTATGGCCCGCTACGATTTCGAACGGGAGGTTGAATTCTGATCGAGAACAGTGGAACCCCGAGCGGCTGCAACACAGCAATCTGGGATCAGCTGAAGGCTCTTATGGATGCCCAATACTACTCCCAAGATAGGAAGATAGCTCAGGAACAAGAATTCCTTCGCCTTAAACAAGGGAAAATGAGCATATTGAAGTACGCAATGATGTTTAATGAACTCAGCCATTTTGCCCCAGTATAAGTAGCTACTGTAGACATGAGAATGGATCACTTTGAGTAGGGACTGAAAGAAAGTACAAGGCAAATGGTGGATGGGCATGCCTATGCCAACTTTCTGGAAATATTCCAGGGGCTATGAAAATAGTCTGAGAAACAAGCTAAGCAAAGAGGAAGTTTGGTCCTAATGGGTCCAGTTCACAAGGAGTGTAATAGCCCGACATTAAATCACGTTTATTTATTTAATTACGCCACGTTATTAAATTTTCACGTTTATTTATCTCATTTAACCATCCCGATTGGGAAAATTCATTTTGGGCCAGATTTTGCAATTCGAGTTTCATTTATGGTAACAACTTTAGGTGAATCGATATTAGGCCCCGGTAAAGATGCTTAGGTGACAAATTATTTTTCATAATGTCACAAAAATTTAGTTTTTAACCATGCAAAATTTTGGGCCGAAATTCATTAAGTTTGGCCCACTCATTTGCGCCCGAATTGCAGCCTGATACATTTTTGGCTAAAATTGTGGCCCAAAAATTTTGGTGTAATTAAATTAAGTTAGTCACCATCATTTGTACTAAATCTTGATTAACAAAAAGCAACTTTTTCAAGCTTGAATGTCAACCAAGAGAGAGATATAAGGTTAAGGAAAAAAAAATATATCAACCAAGCTCTTCTTCTTCTCCTTCTCTTCTTTCCCCGCCAATGGCAGCCCCTGTTGTGGCTGCTACTGCTACTGCTGTCGGATTGCTGGCCACCGGCCACCAGCTCAACCACTGACTACCACCTCTCCTAACACCTCCAACATCAAACACCATCTCTATCTTCTAGTATCCAAGCTCAAAGTGCGTGAAGTCCTAACTCTATCTTGACGTATTTTTGAGTTTTATTGATTGGTTAAGTTATTGATTATGTTTATAAGAACCAAGTGATGGTTATTATGCAATTTTTATTGATTTTAGTGACGTCTAAAGCTGTGGGTGATGAATTGGAAGTGTGATCAAATAAGTTTAATCATGGAAGTTGAATCCAAGCTTGCTTGTTTCATTTCTTGTGATTTTGATATGGGTTATGTATATGAGGCCTTAAATGATCTTTGTATATTTGATTGTGCTGATTTAAATGATTTCAAGAGAGGATTTATGTGAAAAAGAGGAGAACGCAAAAATAGTGAGGGCCGAAAATGACAGAAAACTGAGGTGACTTTGGGATTAAATTGGTAATGATCCTACCACTACAAAATTATGATTTTGGTGGGTAGATAGGTCAGTGTATTAGCTTTCAAATTCATTTTTAATGGCCTTAATCTGAGCTCTGTGAACAAAGTTATGACAGTTTTGCTAGAATTGCGTAGGTTCAACCAAAAACTGACACACTAGTCTTCTAGTCCCATTTTGGGAACCCCATTGTCGAAATCATGTTTTGTGTTGTAAATAAAAGATTTTCAGGAGTTCTTAAGCTTTCAATATTGGGGTTTTAGGTCACCATTTCAGGTCAGGGGTGAAAGTTATGAGTTTTTCAATTGAACTGACCTGCTTTAGTGCAAATTGGGTTGTCGTTGCAATTTCTATGCAGCGTATACTTGGAGAAAAATTCTAAAAACTGTATTGTAGGTTATCCATATTATTTTCGAGTTTCCTATTAGATTTCATGAATTTTGGTTGAGTATTTTCAGTTTGGTGATTTTTGAAAGCATTTTGAGTAATTGTGTAAAGAGCAATAACAAAGATTGAGTGAGATTGATCATGCACTCATTTTGTGTATTTTGGGCCAAGTAAGGTCATTTAAGAGGGAAATGAATATTCACAGACTTTCATAGAGGTTTTAGCTTGATTAATATGAAAGAAGAAGACAAGTATACAATTTGGGAGCTTAATAGCTTGTATTTAGTTTAGTGACTCATTGAGGTGGAATTCTATATCTAATGGATTTATGAATGAAATATGGGAAGTTGGGAGAATTTTTGACTCAAGAAACATATTTAGCAGACCAAGTTATTGAAGTTTATGCTATTTTAAACCAAGATATATCTCTCTTTGTGTCAAACCTCTATTACTTACTCAATTCAAAATGTACCAAATGTATTTATCAAGCCACTCTAGTGTACACGCTATTATGTCGAACCAAGCTATACAACAGCAAGCCTTAAACCCGCATCAGCAACCTATTTCAAAAAAGGCCAAAACCACTCTACCATTTGTCACCATCAAGCTCTTTTCCTTTGCATTCTCATTTATCTCATTGTAGTCTATTTTACTGTCATTTACTTTATATCGAATTTAATTACCTTCATTAATTCAGCTTTGAAGTTGTATTGAAATACCCAAGTTATGCATACCATTTAATTACTCAATTTCTATAACACATACTTTTACTTAATTATGTGAGTAAGGATCATTTACTGACTACACATACCTACAATGACATTTATGAAATAGAGTCGAGGCCTAGTTATTGTTTCCCATTATGCATAAGTCTTATCAAGTCACAACATATGTATCAAATCAAAAACATGTTTTGGAAGTCAGATTACATTCAAAAGATCACAGGTACATTCATTGTCTAGATCTTTAGAAATCAGCACATATTTATCAAAATTATAATGTTTTGGTAAGTGCATTAGTGAATCAATTTATACAGTGATTTACCATTTAATTAGTGACCCCGCAAGTTATGATCTATAGGGCATTCGCCCTCTAGTATCCCACTCACCTTCAAGCCAGGTCCCCGATCGGCTTGATAGGTGTGCTTTTATCTATAGATCATAACAGTATGAAGGAGTTCGCTATTAGGTAATAACTAGCAATGCAACTTTACATTCATCTCATTCACTGTTTTAACTAAAAATGATTTGCAAAGCGCGGGTCCAACCAATGTTTCAAGGTTATTTTACAATACAGTAATATATTTAGTGAGCTTCGGCTAGCCATTCAAAATGTTTTCATGTTTTGTTTTAGGCAGGCTTATGATTTGCTTTATTCCACGAAGCCAATTGAAGAAATTGAAGCTCCAAGCACATCTGCATGGGTTCATAGTGGTGGTTGTTCGTATTATATGAAGACCATTGGATAATCACTTAAGTAGATAGTGATGTAAGTTTATGGTGATGTAAACTTTAAGTTAGTCAGATATTACTTGTATATGATTAGATGAAGTTTGAGGATTTATATAAGTGACCTATGTTATATCTAGTCATGGTGCATAAAGCCTTGTCGTTCGGGATGGCAGTAATGCCCCATGCATTGGGTTTATCAGTTGTAACAAAGATTATGGAGATTAACAGTGAAACAGGTACAGTGGGGGCATTACAATTTTGGTATCAGAGGAGGATTATGAGTTTATTTTAATGGGATTATGAGGTATGAAGAGTTTGGACGGGAGGTTGATGAGATAGGTTAGTGAGATCTATTATAGCACGGTTAGAGATTTGAGACCACGAAAATGGATGTTTACCCCTTTCATGTTCATCTTTTACGTTTGTATGGTCGATAGATCCTTCTGCACCTCACAGGATGTTACGTATTGTTGTGACCACCCATGTTTCTTTACCACATGTTAGCATGGTATTCCACTTGTATGAGCTCTATTACAAGTTTAATAGCCATAGTTGTGGTGCATACTTCTATAGACAGTTGTGGTCAGTACCTAAAGTTGCCCCTTGGAGTTCGTTATTAACATTATAGAGTTCATAGCCCTAATGGGCACATTCCAATAAGGTTTATTCATATCATGATAATCTATAGGGAATCCTCCTACGATATATGAGCATAATTAACATTGGGGTATCATACGGTGCAAGAGACGAACCCTTGTGCACAATCCTAGTTTGACTGTTCCAGTATTGGATTATGTGCACCATCCACGAACAAAGGAAGGATTTGATGAGGGCTACATTAGGACATGGAGTTAAGTGAACTGGACCTTACCACAGTGAATATGTATGAGCAATTGGGCATAGGTTACCAACCTAATATGAGTAGAAGACTCCATGTTATTACGTTTTCGCAAGCATATCAATGATTCTATGGAACCAATGTAGAGAGCATAGCAACATTACAAGGAAACAAGGTGGGAAGTAAGTGAGATACTAAGGTGGTGGAACTATTCCAGTATTAAGAGCAATGGAAGTAACTTATAGAGTATTCATTTTAACAAGACTTTCTATGGGGGCATGTAGAATGTAAGCGAAAGAACCTGAAGAAGTGATATGTATGTACACCTATTACGTCCACTTCGCTAGTATGCACATCATACTCTTAAGAGATTTTTGGAGATGCAGTACGTACTTTAGTTGTGAGTTATTCAATGACCCAGTATTGGGTGATGTAGAGAATCGAAGAAGTATGGCAGGCCATATCTTATATTACTTGAATCTTGTATCCTTAACCATGGTTACTTGCCAGCTTCCGCTATAGCATTCTCCATAAAAGACAGTGATACAGAGACCATTTGGAGAGAATATGGGATTAGATTGCTCAGTTTAGAAAGGTACTAATTTAGCTCAACTCATGACGTGGCAGCAAAGTTACAGAGCGAGTGGATCACATGAGGTTCCAGTTTAGCCCAACACTTGGGTAACTTTTGTTGTAAGTAACTCAAACCAAACAATCATGATCATTTACTTCGCTGGCTATATAGTGGAGCCTATAATGATCCCCAGTGTGCGTGCCTGTGTAATTTGCAAGAATATTTGATCCTCTCTGCTTATAGTTAAGTCATTGTTGTGTTCATATTTCACTGTCGCATACTCTAACTCCTTGTTCCTAGTCACTTATTGTTTGTAAAGCCTCCTATCTTATGACCTCAACAGAGTTCAACAGAGTTAAAGATTTAAGGGTCATTGTGAGCCATAAGGTGTTTATGAGCTATGCTGGACAAGTTGAATAAGTTGTTGGCCATAAGTTAATATATATGGATGCATGCTTTCATTTATTTAGGAGTTGTATTGTATGTTCATTTCTCTCATCTGTTCAATTCTTGCAATTGTGTACTCTGAGTGTCTACAACATTGAGTTATGAACTCCGTGTGTGTGGCCGTTGAGCTATTGAAATGTTTCTTTCCAGTTTAAGAATCTATTGTAAGGCTTTAAGCCTGGATTTGGTCAGTTGTTGGCAAAACTCTGTTCGTTTTGTCCTAGGATTTAAGGGTTTTACTCAAGCACATTAGCATATTTCATGTCGGATACAATGATGTTTAAAACCCAATGTGGGAATGCCTTTTGCACCTTCCTAAGAGATTATTACATTGTCAAGGTACATATACCCCTCTAGATAGGGAAAATGCCTTGTGGGGCTATATCTTTGGGTCGAATCGATATGTAGTGGAAATTATAATGAGTACTTATGTCTGTTGATGACAGATTAATAGCTTATGGTATGTTACTCGATATTATTTGGGTTGTATGTAATGTGACAAGGTGTCGTGCAAAGGGAACAATTGTTTTTGTCACTAAGACCTTACATTGGCAATGCTCCTATTATATCTAGTCATTAACCTACCTTTGCCTTATCTCTTGGATTGTTTAGGGTATCATTTCGGTGCTCATAGCACTCACTTGCTCTATAGTAGTTCCTTCTCTAGATCATTGCTTTAAGGCCCGCATCTAACATCTAAACCATGCCAAGTATCACTTATCTTTTGCAAGAATGCTTGTTATGTAGTATTTCTTGTAATGGTTGTTAATATTCTAATACCATTGATTGTTATCATCTTTTATTTTCTCTCTTAGGAGCGTACTCACGCATGTATCTTATATATCTTTTATTCATTGTTGAATACCTATATCTCGTTCATTTGTTGAGAGCGTGTTCACGTATATACCATACACTCCATTTATGCGTAATGATACGCTCGTATGACTTGCTCTGAATTCATAAGGTGATTCATCTCTCATTGGTGTAGGTGATTGTTATAATCCCCTTACTCTCGTTATTTTGAACTTCAACTCCCACAGATATATCTTACATGCTCCTAAGTAAACTCCATCTTTTCTATTTAATCTTATTGTTGGACTTAAACTGATTTCATATGAGCAAAGGCATGTTTCTAACGTAACTTGTTCAATCTATTTACTTATCCATTGCACTTTACTGATCCAATCTATTGATCTATTTATTGCACTTGTAATTCTCACACCTAAATTTTATATCCTCATAAGTAAATTTCAGTAATCCTTATTTTATCCTATTCCCGTACCTCCATATGAGCAATGGCATGTTCCCACTGCAACCTATTTAATCCATTTATTTGTTCATTAGATCTTGCTTGGTCAAGCTATTTATTTATCCATTGTACCTTGTTTATCAAATCTATTTCTCTATTTATTGTATTTTGTTTGTCCAGTCTCTCGATTGCATTTATCCTGTCAATGGTATCTAGAAAGTCACCCTGTTAGAACTCAGTTGTTAGCCATCTTGTTTTTAAATCAGCTGCTAAAACTCGAAGGTAACCAGGCCATATTTTTTCTTGGATAATTATGTATTAGATCCCTTATAATTAATAATTATAAAGCATGATTCTTGTGGTATTATGTTTCAGAATTCCAGATAGAGTCATGATTATCTTTATTCTAACCACCCTATGTTAATCTCTCCATTATTACCCTTTTTCTAGTCTCATTGTTCATTTCTTTTGTGTGTAATAATTCATTTGGCTAAGAATTTCATCACTCTCATCCCTAAGCATGGTCATTTCATTGCCCATTATCGACCGGGAGCAGATCCTTGAGTACTCTGACGAGGGGAGATCATGTGATGCATTAGAAATATCAGACGAGGACATTTTGATAAGGGCATAATCTCAAGCACTCTCTAATTATATTGGAGTGAGCCAGAAGAATCATTGAATATAAGGTCAGAGCTAACCCAAGCAAGCATTAAGAGGGAAAATTCAAATACATGTTGAAGCGATACAAGGTCAACAAAAGAGTTGTGCTAGCAAAACAAGGAAATAACCAAAGTCTCATATGGGTTATGAAGTATTTCAAAAGGCTTTTCTAGTCGAGGTAGTAAGAGGCCGACTATCTAAGGACAATTAGGGACTAGTTACATGGGGCCTTATGATTCATTAAAAGGTTAAATCCTGTAGCTTCTTGACTTCACCTACCTGTTGAGCCCGGACACGTACATAATGTGTTTTATAGCTCATAATAGTATCAGAGTACTTGTGAGGGTATACAATAGTTTTCATTAGTGGACAAGGTGATGAACCAGTGGTGAGCACCTCCTCACTAGTAACAAGGTTCTTTTCTTTTGAAGAGAATATCAATTTTCAACCAAAGTAATTGAGTTCATTGAAGCATTTAAAAATATCAATGGATCCAACTCTGTTAAGTTTGAGACTGTAGTACTTCACAACCTAGGACAACATTTGCATTTGCATGGAACTCCCAGCAGTCGATGTGGTGAAAATACTAGTAGAGAAATTTGCATGAAACATCAAGGTAAAATGACGCAGACATTGACGATAAAATCATCTTTTGGGTCATGAAGATCTTCTTCAACATTCAAAGAGGTGACTCACATCAAAAGACTCTTGAAAACAGACTATTAGAACCAACAGAAAAGCTATGCTGATAAAGAAGGAGATTCATGAAGTTTCAGGTAGATGATAAGGTTTTTCAAAAAGTTCTGCCAACTAAGGGTATAAGAAGGTTAAACTACGAGCTTAATCGAGGCCAAGATCTATTGGACCATACAAGTTTATTGAAATGTTGAATCCCATAGCTTGTTGGCTAGATCTGCTTATATAACTCAAACATGTGTGCAATGTGCTCCTTACCTCACAACACAGGCAGTACATTTCAGATCTTGACCATGCTCATTTAACCAAACCCATTGCGGTCAATGGGGGTCTACTCTTTGAAGAGCACCCAGTCTAGATACTAAGTCGTAGGATTAATCAGCTATGCATCAAGCAGATACCTTTAGTCAAAGTACATTAGGCAAATCATACCTCTTCATAAGCCATATGGGAAAACCGAGGATGAGATGCAAGCCAAGTGCACACATCTATTTGAGATAAACTTGTATGTTTTGTCAAAGCTCATAAGTTTCGAGGATGAACTCTTTAAGGGGGGAAGCCTGTAAGATCCCGATCCTAAATCATGTTTGTTTATTTAATTCAGACATGTTATTAATTTTTCACATTTATTTATCTCATTTAACTAACCCGGTTGGGAAAATTCATTTTGGGCCTCATTTTGCAATTCGAGTTTCATTTGTTGTAATAATTTTGTGTGAATCAATATTAGGACTCGGTAAATATGATTAGGTGACAAATTATTTTTCATAATGTCACAAAAATTTAATTTTTAACTATCCGAAAATTTGGGCCCAAATTCATTAAGTTTGGCCCAATTCATTTAGGCCCGAATTGCGGCCCAATTCATTTTAGGATTAAACTGTGGCTCGAAAATTTTGGTTCACTTAAATTAAGTAAATCACCATCATTTGCACTAAATTTTGATTAACAAAAAGCTACTTTTTCAAGCTTAAATATCAGCCAAGAGATAGCGATAAGCTCAAAGAAAAAAAAAATAATATCAATCAAGCTCTTCTTCTTCTCCTTCTCTTCTTTCCCCCCTAACGGCAGCCCCTGCTATAGCTCCTACTGCTGCTACTGTCGGCTCTACTGGCTACCGGCCACCAGCTCACCACCACCTCAGCTACCAGCTACCACCCCTCCTAACACCTCCAACATCAAACACCATTTCTATCTTCTAGTATCCAAGCTCAAAGTGAGTGAAATCCTAACTTTATCTTGATGTATTTTTCAGTTTTATTGATTGGTTAAGTTATGGATTATGTTTATATGAACCAAGTGATGGTTATTATGTAATTTTTGTTGAGTTCAGGGATGTTTAAAGTTGTGGGTGATGAATTGGAAGTTTGATCAAATTAGTTGAATCCAAGCTTGCTTGTTTCATTTGTTGTGATTTTGATATGGGTTACATATTTGAGACCTTAAGTGATTTTTTTATATCTTATTGTGGTGATATAGAATGATTTCAAGGGGGTTTATTTGAAAAAAGAGGAGAAAGAAAAAACAATGAGGGCAGAAAATGGGCGAAAATAGTGGTGAGTTTGGGATGAAACTGGTAATGATCACCCCACTAACAAATTATGATTTATGGTGGGTAGATAGGTTGGTGTGTTAGCTTTCAAATGCCTTTTGAATCTCCTTAATCCGAGTTCTGTGGACAAAGTTATGGTCGTTTTGCTAGAACTGCGCAGGTTCACCGAAAAACTTGCACACTTGTGTTCTATTCCCATTTTGGGAACCCTATTGCGGGAATCATGTTTTCTACTACAAATAAAAGTTTTTTGGGACTTCTTAATCTTTCCATATTTGGGTTTTAGTTCTCCATTTCACTCAAAGGTGAATGTTATGAATTTTTGAAGTGAACTGACCTGCTTTGGTGCAAATTAGGTTGTTATTACAATTTCTACGCAGCGTATTCTTTGAAAATTTTACTGTAGATTGTCCATATTATTTTCGAATTTCCTATAAGATTTCATGAATTTTGGTTGAGTATTTTGAGTTTGGTGATTTTTAAAAATATTTTGAGTAATTGTTTAAAGAGCAATAATAAGGATTGAGTGAGATTGATCATGCACTCATTTTGTACATTTTGGGGCAAGTAAGGTCATTTAAGGGGGAAATGAATGTTCATGGACTTTTGTGTTGATTAATGAGAAAGAAATAGACAAGAATACAGTTTGGGAGCTTGTTTATGAGCTTTGAATCAATTATAGTATTTACAAAGAAAATACTAAGTTTAGTGAGCTTAATAGCTTCTATTGAGTTCAATTACTCATTGATGTGGAATTCTATATCTAATGGATTTATGAATGAAATACGGGAAGTGGGGAGAATGTTTGACTCAGAAACCATATTTATCAGACCAAGTTATTGCAGTTTATTTTGTTTCGAACCAAGATATATCTCTCTTAGCCTCAAACCTCTATTACTTACTCAATTCAGAATGTATCAAATGTATTTAGCAAGCTAATATAGTGTACTTGCTGTTATCTTGAACCAAGCTATACATCAGCGAGTGTTAAACCCGTATCAGCAACCCATTTTAGAAAAGGCCAAAACCACTCCCATTTGTTACCATCAAGGCCTTTTCCTTTGTAATCTCGTTCATCTCATTGTGGTGTATTTTACTTTCATTTACTTCATATCAGATTTAATTACTTTTATTAATTCAGTTTTGAAGTTACATTGAAATACCCAAGTTACATATAGAATTTAATTACTCAATTTCTACTACACATACTTTTACCTACTTAATTATGTGAGTAAGGATCATTTACTGACTACACATACCTACAATGACATTTATGAAACAGAGTCGAGGCCTAGTTATTGTTCCCTAGTATGCATAAGTCTTATCAAGTCACAACATATTTATCAAATCAAAAACATGTTTTGCAAGTCTGATTACATTCAAAAGATCCCAGGTACGTTCATTGTCTGTATCTTCATAAATCAGCACGTATTTATCAAAATTATAATGTTTCAGTAAGTACATCAATGAATCCACTTATACAGTGACTTATCATTTAATTAGTGACCCCGCCAGTTATCATCTATAGGGCATTCGCCCTCCAGTTACCCATGCGGCCTCAGGCCAGGTCCCCAATCGGCATGGTAGGTGTACACCTATCCATAGGTCACAATAGTATAAAGGGGTTCACTATCAGATAATAACTAGCAATACAGCTTTACGTTCATCTCATTCTTTGTTTTATCTTAAAATAAGTAACAAAGTGTGGGCCCAACTAATGTTTCAAGGTTATTTTACAATATAGTAGTGTATGTACTGAGCTTCGGCTCACCATTGAAATGTTTTCATGTTTTATTTTATGCACGCCCATGATTTGCTTTATTATACCAAGCCAGTTGAAGAAATCGAAGTTCCAAGAACATTTGGATCGGTTCATAATGGTGGTTGTTCATACTATTTGGAGACCATTGGATAAGCACTAATGTAGACATTAATGTATGGTTATGGTGATGTAAACATTAAGTTAGTCAGTCATTGCCTATATATGATTGGATGAAGTTTGAGGATGTATATAAGTGATCCATATTATATCCAATCATGGGGTATAGAGCCTTGTCCTTCGGGATGGTGGTAACGCCCCATTCATTGGCCTTATCAGTTCTAACAGAAATTATGGAGATAAACAGTGACACAGGTACAGTGGGGTGTTACAAGAAGGAAGAAACTTCAAAAAGATTTAACCACAAGAAGACTCAGGACAAGGGAAAACAACTTGTTTAGTTGTAAGAAATAAGGTCTTGTGACAGATACGATCGCTGACATCTCGGCCCGTGCAGAGGTGCCCTAGGCCAATTCTTTGTCTTTGCGAAAATTGTCTATAGAGTCACTAACTGTCCAAAAGTGACTTGGAATAATTAAGGAACCCTCAAAGGTTAGGATCCGGGGGGCAACTTATAATTGAACAAGGTCATCCTCCAGTACAGGAAGAACAAAAGGCACAGACAAGAGATACAATGTTCTGTTGGGATGGGAAAGAGGCTAAAAATCCTACTACTATGGTGAGAGGCACTATCCTTGTCAACAACCTTTATGCTCATGTTTTATTTGATTCAGGTGTTACTCATTCATTTTGTAAACCCTAAATTTGCAAAGAAGCTCACTAGTAAACCTGATGAGATGGATATACTATTGTGTGTGATGGCCTCCTTAGGATTTGTTTATCATACACATATCATATTTAGGAACTGTTTTGTTAATATAGGGCCAAGAATCCTCTCTGCTAATTTGGTGCAATTAGAAATACAAGGATGTGATACGATTTTGGGGATGGAATGGTTAGTTAAATAAAAAGTAAACACAGATTGTGAAGAGAAATTAATAACTTCGCTGAACCCTAAAAGAGAAAGGATGAAGTTTAGAGGAATGTTGAAGAAAACTATCCCAACCATATCATCCATGCGAGCCTTTGGAATGTTGAAGAAAAGATGTCACGGCTACCTATGTGGAGTCGAACTGGCAGACCAAATAGATCCAGACCTGAATGTGATCTGAATAGCAAGGGACTTTCTAGACGTGTTCAAAGACTTAGCAGGATTGTGACCTAATCAAGAGATTGAGTTTATAGATGACCTTATGCGAGGCACAACCTTGATATCCAAAGCTTCTTACCGTATAGCACTTGCTGAATTGGCTAAAATGACGATACAACTATTGGAGTTTTTACATAAAGGGTTAATCAAACCTAGTGTTTAATGATAGGGAGCCCAGCTCTCTTTGTAAAGAAGAAACATGGAAGTTTAAGATTGTGTATTGACTATTGGGAGCTAAATAAGGCAACTATTAAGAACATGTATCCCTTCCCCATAATTAATGACTTGTTGGATCAACTAGCAGGATACGCAGTGTTCTCGAAGATTGATTTAATGTCAGGGTACCACCAATTCAAGATCAAAAAGAAGGATGTGCCTAAAAGCCTTTCAAACTTGGTATTGGCACTTCGCGTTTCCAGTGTTACCTTTCAACTAACCAATGCTCCACCTTTTTCATAGATCGAATGAATAGGGTATTTAAACCTTCCTCGATAAGTTTGTGGCGGTATTTATCAATGACAACTTGCTATACTCTAAAACCAGGGAAGAGCATGCAAAACACTTATGAACGATGTTTAAAACCCTAGAAGAAGACAAGTTGTGCGCTAAGCTTAAAAGTTTGAGTTTTGATTGGAAAAGGTTTAATTTTCGGAACACGTGTTGTCCCAAGAAGGCATATCAATGGACCTCATGAAGGAGGAAGTTATTGTAAATTGGTCAAGCCACGAATGTGTCTAAGGTTCAAAGCTTTCTAGGTATGGCTATTTATTATAAGAGGATCGTAGAAGGATTCTCCAAGATGGTCTTACCTATTACTAAATTGTTTCAAAAAACAACAAATTTAAATAGAGTGAAGAATGTGGAAATAGCTGCCAAGAGCTAAAGAGACAATTAGTGTTAGCTATACTAGAAGGCAATGAAGTTTTCGTGATTTACAGTGATTCATCCAAGAAAGGGTTAGGATGTGTCCTAATCTAGAAGGGTCAAGTTATTACATATGTCCCATGGAAGTTGAAGCGATACAAAGAAAATTACCTCACTCATGACTTACGGTTCACTATAGTTTTATTTGCTTTGGAGACTTTGAAGCACTACCTTTATGGCGTAAGATCTGAGATATACACTAAAAAAATTTTTTACTCATAAAGAGTTGGACTTGGGAAAGAGAAGATGGTTGGAACTTCTGAAGGATTACAACATGTAAGTCAAGTATCATCCTAGCAAAGTGAAGTTAGTGGCAGATGCTTTAAGTAGGTAGTCAAACAAGTTCAGTAGCTTGCTTGTTTGCTTATGCAAGATAAGAGACTTATTAGAGAACTTTACGCACTCCAAATGGAGATAGTTCTTCGAGGAAATTAAAGTTACCTAGTAGCATTTCACATGATATCCTCTCTAATAGAGCAAATCAAACAGCATCATAAAGAAGACCCTGAGTTTATGAAACTTAGGAAAGGAGTAAAAGAGGGAATAATTAAGGAATTCTTGATCCAAGAAGATGTGCTTTAGTATAAAAATAGGTTATGTCTCCTTAGTATACTAAACATGAGAAGGGATTTAGCAAAGGCACGTAACATAGCACTTACCACTTGCCTTGAAAGTACTAAGGTGTGCCATGATCAAAAAACTCATTTTTGTTGGGTAGGAATGAAGAAAGATGTTGAAGATTATGTTGCTCATTGCCTCCCCTATTAAAAGGTAAAGAAAAAAAGCATCATAAACCTGGAGTGTTACTCTAGCCCTTCCCTATTCTAGTATGGAAATGGGAATATATCACAATGGATTTCATTACCAGATTACCAAAAACCACCAGGTAGCATGATAGCATCTAGGTGATTATCGACAAGTTAACTAAAGTCGCACACTTTTAGGCCATCAAAGTTATCTTCATCTCTAAGCAGCTGGCTAATTTATATATATCAAAGAGATGATTAGACTCCTTGGAATATCGCTCAACATAGTGTCAAATCGCGATACTAAATTCATGTCCAGGTTCTAGCACGGATTTCAAACAATAATGGGCATAGAATTGTGCCTAAGTATGGCCTTTGATCGTTAGTCAGATGGACACTCAGAAAAAAAACTATTCAGACCCTAAAAGATATGCTGAGAGAATGTGTGTGGGATTATACTGGAATGCGGGACCATAATTTACCTTTGGTTGAGTTTGCTTATAATAACAACTACCATGCGAGTATGAGCATGGCTCTATTCAAGGCATTGTATGGCTGATATTGTGGGTAACCCATTTTGGGGTGAGGTTAAGACCATTTGCGAAAGACTCTAAGCAGCTCAGAATAGGTAGAAGAGCTATGGTGATATCATAAGGAGGCCTTCATAGTTGGTCATTACAGGTTATGTATTTAAGAAGGTCTTCCCACTCAAGTAAAACGTAAGATTTGGTCAAAAGGCCAAATTGAGCACAAGGTTCATACCACAGTTTGAAATTTTACAGAGGGCTGACCGAGTTGCAAACCGATTGGCATTACCACCCTTTCTGCAGGGCGCATGGTGTGTTTTGCATCTCTAACCTCCACTAGCATATATCATATGCAGATCATGTTATTCATTGTGAACCATTGCATATCAAGAAAAATCTTATGTATCTGGAAGAACCTATACAAATATTAAAAGTAGGAGAGAAGAACCTAAGGAATAAAATTATTCCTTATGTTCAAGAGCTTTGGAACCAACTTAAGGTTACAAAAGCAAGTTAGGAGCCTGAAAGAAAAATACAAGAGAAGTATTTAGGATATCTCTCAACAGGTAAGTGAATTTCAAGGACAAAACTCCTTTCGGGCGAAGAGTGTGATAGTCACGAAGTTTTTTAGTTGAAGCGATCTAATTCGACTAACAATTTTATCAACCATAATGTTATTATATTATCTTTCGCTAATATTTGCGCATTTCTTAAAATGAATAATTTTATAAAGTTTAGGTTTGAAATTTCATGACTTTTTATGTGAACGCTTGAAATTAACAAATAGTTGAGAATTAAGTTGTACGAGATTAGCGAGATTGATTAGGCAGGCGGATACTCGACCCTTATTAGCTTATATATTTGGGCCAAGGTTGTTTCGTGTCTTTGGGTTAATAGATGAAACAGAGGAAAAAGTAACAATTTGAGTAAACTGCCAGCACCTCTCCCTCAGCCTAAAATCATTACATCAAGCTCCTTCTTTCCTCAACATCTCATGCTATCTGCCTTCTCCGTGCCATCTCTATTGAGTGGGGGAGAAGGAGATTTTGATATCAACAGCACTGCACAAAAGAAGAAGGAAGTCAAGCAGTAGCAACACCTGGGAAAGAAAGACCGCAACAAGTGGCATTGGGGATGCAAAAAGATATGACCCCAGCTTCAAATCTACTGATTTAGCCCAGTAATCGGGTCCTCAACTTGGTTAAGTCGGTTGATTCTTAATTCGAAGAATTTACTGGTAATTTTGGAACGTTCTGATTTGGCCAAGTAAGTTGGGTATACACTTGAATTGAATTTATGGAGAATTGAGTGGCCATGGGTGCCATGGGTAGAAGGATGAATCGAATGACTTGAATGTGATTATCTGGGGATGAAATTGAGATGAGTTTGAGGTTAATAAGTGGGTGGTGCTGTGATGAGGTAGATTGGGTATGTGCGTTGAACTCATGAATTTTATGAAGTGTTATTTGGAGTTATCCTATCTCTGATGTCACTAAATGAATTAATGCCAAATTCTGGTTGTGCCGCTAATGAGTAAGTTTTGCTTGTTCTTGTTAGTCTCAAATCATGCTTGGTTTTGATTTTGATTAAGACTCAAGATGCTGACAGGGGGCGGCTTAGCTGACTGGTTAGCTAATCGCTTTAGCTGATCGGTTCAGCGGTGAACCAGTCCATGAATCAGTTACCAACTCACCCTACTCATTCTTAGCCCTTGTCAAACCAACTGCATAAATTGTGAAGATAATCATTTTTGGCTAATGCTGACTACGTAGAGGGAAAAAGAAAAATATGCCATGATTAAGACCGTGGATGTCATTGCATCCTTAGCGTAGGTCATTGACACGAACCTGGTGAATATGGTAGAGGTATGTGGTGGGTTCAATTGTTGCACAGGTTATTAAATAGCACCTTTTAAATTAAGAAAGTGACATGTAAACGTTGCAACTGTGAACCGGTCGATGAAGCACGTAGTAGCTCACCTTACTCATTCTTAGCCCTTGTCAAACCCAACTACATAAATTATGAAGATAGTAGCTGTTAGCTGATGCTGACAATGTGGAGGAAAAAAGAAAAACATGCCATGATTAAGAACGTGAATACTGTTGAATCCTTATTCCTTAGCATATGTTATTGACTTGAACCTGATGAATATGGAAAAGGTAAACGGTGGGTTGAATCATTGTACAGGTCCTTAAATAGCACCTTTCAATTAAGAAAGTGACATGTAAAGGTTGCCAGCATGTTTTTAAAGTTCTATTTCCTGTAAAATTTGAATGAATTTGGCAAATCTAGAAGCATATGGTTGTTTTGTAGAACCAAACTGCTGAATTCTTTTTAATGAAACTAACTATGAGTGAGTTACAAATTTATGGCTTCTGAAAAATGATTGTAAGAGCGTTTTTATATAAAATTGGATGTGTACGTGGCTAATAAATTATTTAACAATTTTGTTTTTTAAGCTAAAAATCACAATGCTTTTCAGAAGTCAACTTTCTCCATTATTAAGATGTTATTAGGCTTCTTGAAATTGGAAATGTCATTGTTGTGATATTGCAGGCATTTCACCAGCAAGTGTGCTTGAAAGTGAATTGAATTTGAATTGGTTAGGCTGGGCGGAAAGTCCTAACAAAATGGACATGGTTTAGTAAGTAGACACGATATGCAGGAACCCTAATTCCTAGGGAGCATACCTAGAAGAGGGAATCCTAATTGACTCTACCCGGTTGAGGGTAAAAGCCCATTGACTATGAGAGGCCCTGGGGATAACATGAGTCGCGAGTTATGCCACTTACCTAATGAGAGAACAACGTGTGAATCCAATGCCTCAAAAATGATTTCATTACTTGTTATGATTTGAAAACGTAAGTTCTGAATTATGCTGGAAAAGTTGAAGAACCTTTTAAGGGACTCTTATTAACCTAGGAATAACCTTCTTAGACAGAAATAGATTTATAACGATTTAAATTGGTTCAAGTGAAGCTCCTTTCCCTTTTATTTTTTGCTTCTTACAAAGAACACAAGTTGGCATCAGTCAAAGCGTTTCTTTGTTGTTACATGGTCATTTAGAAGCCGAATAGTGAACCATCCGCAATGTTTAAAACAAGGTGAAGGATAGCTTGATATTAGCATCTTGTGTGCATAATGGACTGATATTAAATATAATTTCTATGTGTCTGCTAGTTAATGGAATTGTATACGTTTTGTTTTCTTGAGGTTGCTGAGTGTGTGGTAGCCCATCCCCTCTCCTCTCTCTTTCTTTACATATTCACACTGACAATGTATGAAGTCGTCTTGGGTGACTTAGTTACAGCTAGCTGTTTGAGCTAAAAATGTGCTATTTTTAAGGTACTTTTTCACCGGTTTTATGCTCGCTTTAATAATATTTTTTTAGGTTTTTAATTTAATTTATTTTATTTTGCAGATTTTTAATAAAAGTGGAAAATGCGAGAAAAATGCGAGAAAAATTGAGAAAATGTCGGAAAGTGAAGAACCGGACAAATTTGTAAAAAAACCGGTCCGAAATCTAGGCGAACCGGCCCAGTTAAAAAAACCTGACCGGCCCACGTGTGAACCGGACCGGTTCAGCTTAAATACCCCCCCTTTTTCTTCTTGTCTGCGTTCTTCTTCCTTCTTCCTCCCCATACCCAGAACCTCGACCATTCATCCCTCGACCCAGAAATCCTCCATGTCGTTCCATCTCGATCTCGCTCCACTCTCTCTCTACCTCGTCATCTCTCTCTCTCTTCCAGCACATCCCCTTCCCAAACATAGAAACCACTCCCCAACCCACAGAATTCCCAAGCCCAGTAATCCCTGAAACCACTTCGCACCATCCCACCACCAGGACACGTCTACCTCCTTCGCTGGCCACAGAATTCCCCGCTGATGTTCTGTTCTTCTGCTTCGGTTTAGTTTCCCCCTCCCCTGTTTTTGCTGCTGCTATTCTGTTTTCTCTGCTTAGGTTATGTTTGGCTTGAAAATGAATGTTGGATGATTGAGTAGTAAGGATGTTGGTTTAGGTTGCTTGCTAATTTGCTTCATTTGGGTCCTTTTAGTTTGTGCCTTGGTTTTGATTGCTGGTTTGCAAGATTGGGTTATGTTCACTGTGTTAGTTGAAATCATGTGGTTAGTAGCTAAATCATGCTTAGTTCAATTTTAGTTTGGTTTAACTTGGATAATCAATACAAGGTTTAGTTTAGGTTTAGATTGTTTAGGTTATTAGATTGCTTTCAGTAATTCCATTTAGTTTAGTTAATCAGTTAGTGACCAAAAATCTCACATCTTCCCTGAGGACCGACCCTCTAAGTATTACAATGATATTGTATGCTTGAGGTTTAAATTCAGTTCAGTTCACGTTCCCTAATAAAAAAACCGTCAACAAATTTTAGCGCTGTTGTCGGGGACGACGATGCGATTTGGTCATATTTTATTTTCTTAGTTGCTTTTGTATTTGTTTTGTTCAGTTGTTACCTTGCCTAGTGTTTACTTAGTCAATTCTTATTTTGTTATTCCATACCTTTAGTTTCAAATCGATTTTTGTTAATTTTTCTTTTTGGTATCGTTTTCGTTTAGTTTAGCCATTTTTATACCAAAAATCCAAAAACACTTTGAAAACTTGAAAAATCCAAAAACAAAAATCACTTTATGATTGTGAAGGTTGGGATATGCATGACCAGTTGGATTAGGGACCCCGAAAGTGGATGATTAAGAAGGAGTGAATTTGAGCCTGACTTAGTACCTGATATTGAGCCTCGACTTGACTTAGGAGAAATGGCACAAAAAAGAACTTTGAGCGATATTTTCTATCCTCCTAGACCTGCTTTGCCATCGTGTTTTGTTGTGCCTGTTCTTCCACCTGATGTCACCTTCGAATTGAAACCTCATTACACCCAGATGCTCCCTAAATTCGCAGGTTTAGAGGATGCTTATCTGTTTTTAAGGGAATTCGAAGAAGTTTGTTCTATAATGCAGTTTCCTAATGTTCCCATTGATGTTGTACGAATGAAATTAATTCCTTTTGCTTTGCGAGATTCTGCTAAAAGATGGATGTATGGCTCAACTGCTAATTCTGTGACTTCTTGGGATGATTTTGTGAAATTGTTCCTAAGAAAGTATTTTCCTAATGTCGAAACTGTCAAGCTAAGGAATGAAATCAATCAGTTTGTGCAACTTGATAGGGAATCATTTTGGAAATATTTGGATAGGTTTAAGACCTTATTGGCTCAATGTCCTCACCATGGTCTAGACCAAGCTCGTTTATGTCAAATTGTATATGAAGGACTTGACCACCAAAGTAGGACCCTGGTAGAGTCCATGTGTCAGGGGGGTTTTCTCTCTAAAAGCCCTGCAGCTGCTTGGGAGTTCCTAGAGGACTTGGCTGAAAAAACCATGCAGTGGGAAACCGCTCGTGATGACAGCCTAAATTCTAGGGTAGTAAGGGGTGGTTTACATACGGTCTCTGATGTGAGTCACTTAGAATCTAAGATAGCTGCCTTAGAAAACATGTTGAAGGGATTATCTCCCCAGTTGTCCTCACTATCTCAGACTTCTATAGTGTCTTGTTCACATTGTCAAGCTTTAGACCATACACTGAGTGTTTGTCCTTATTTTGCTCATCAATTAACAACTGAACAAGAACAAGCAAGTATGGTTTTATAGAGACCAAAGAATGACCCGTACTCCCCTTATTTTAACCCAGGGTGGAGGAATCACCCTAATATGTCATGGGCTAGTGGACCTAATGCTGTTGTACATAATTCTTAACCAGGGATGTTTCATGGAAACAATTTCCAGCCTTCGGCTCAGCCTCCACAGTCTTTTCCAAGACGCACTGCCCTTAGACCTCCACCACCTATAGCTCAAATGCAACCTCCTCCTGGTTATACTGAACTTGACAAATTTGAGAGGAAAATTAATAATGTGGAGAGAATGATTAATGCTAGCAATGCTAACATGGAAAAAATGATGAGAATGATGACTGAACAATTCTCCCAGTTAGCATCTTCTTCTAGGGAACCAGGTACTTTTCCAAGTCAACCTGAAGTGAACCCTAAGGGTCATACCCCTTCCCCTTCTAGTGGCATTAATGAGTCGGTGAGAAAAGTGAATGTGGTTATTTCTCTCCGTTCTGGTCGAGAGATTGATAACCAAGTGAGGAACCCTGATGAACCTTGTAGGTATCCTCATCAATTATTTCAGAACTCTTCCCTATCATCTGCACAAGAGACTGGTTCTTCCAATGGGTCAGGGGATACTCCTGATAGTGTTCCCAATGTATCTAAGAGTCCTTCCTCTTCACTACCCTCCGAGGAAGAAGAACTTCAAGAAAAAGACTCTTCTGATTCAGCTAGAGATTCACCTTCTAAGAGTCCTTCCTTTCCTCCTTCCTCCTCTTCTCAGAAAATCCAGATGCCTTTACCACCTTTCCCTCATAGATTGAAGAAGAAAGATTAGGGCAATATTGAGAAGATAAGGGAGACCTTCTTTCAAGTCAAGATCAATATTCCCTTACTTGATGCTATCGAGCAGATGTCTCCTTATGCCAGATTTTTAAAGGATTTATGTACTACAAAAAAGGCAACTAGTGTACCTAAGAAGGCATTCTTGACTTCTGGAGCTAACTCCATCCTTTCCCAGATACCTGCAAAGTATAAGGACCCCGGTTGCCCTACTGTGTCTATAGTCATAGGGGACTAGCTCATTCATAGAGCATTGCTTGATTTAGGGGCTAGTGTGAACTTGATTCCCTTTGCTGAGTATGAAAGGCTAGAATTGGGTGAATTGAAACCTACTAGGATGGTCATTCAGTTGGTTGATAAATCCACTAGAATCCCTCGGGGGATAGTTGAGGATGTATTGATTAGATTAGGTGACTTCATCTACCCAGTGGACTTCGTGGTGATTGAAACTGAAAAGGGAATACCTAGTCTAGCCAGTTAGATCCCTGTGATTCTAGGGCGTCCATTTTTAGCTACTGCTAATGCGCGTATTAACTGTCGAAATGGTATGATGAGACTGTCTTTCGGCAATATGACTGTGGAAGTAAATGTTTTTAACATGCAAAGACAGCCGTCAGGATTTGATGATATGGACTCTTCTACCCTTAATTGGATAGAGAACCCTGTGTTTGATGATGATTTAGATGATGCAATTGTTACTGAGTATGAGTCATTTCTGATAAATGATAATCCTGAATATGATATGTTTGAATTTGATGACTTATGCACTGATGTTGATTGCTTACTCACTGTTATGTCTGAATCTGTTGATGGATTTGTTTTCCCCACTGTTCTTGAATTGAAACCCCTCCCCGATTCTCTTAAGTATGCATTTTTAGGACCCGATGAATCCTTACCGGTTATTATAGCTTCTGACTTGGATCGGGACCAAGAAGACAAACTCATTTCTTTGCTTAGGGAGAATAAAGAATCGTTGTGATGGACTTTAGGAGATATTAAGGGGATAAGTCCTTCTGTGGTACAACATAGAATCCATCTGGAGTACCATGTTCAGCCTAACCGAGATCGGCAAAGGCGTTTGAATCCTACTCTTCAAGAAGTGGTCAAGAAGGAGGTTTTGAAATGGTTAGATCATGGGATCATTTATCTAATATCTGATAGTGAATGGGTTAGTCCTGTTCAGGTCGTTCCTAAAAAGAATGGCATCACTGTAATTAGGAATGATAAGAATGAATTAATCCCTACTAGAGTTCAATCTCGATGGCGTGTGTGTATAGACTATAGAAAATTGAATGCTGCCACTAGGAAAGATCATTTCCCCCTTCCTTTCTTAGACCAGATGCTAGAAACATTAGCTGGACATTCCTTCTATTGCTTCCTGGATGGATATTCTGGTTATACTCAAATCTCAATTGCTCCTGAGAATTAGGAGAAGACCACTTTCACTTGCCCATTTGGGACATATGCTTTCAGAAGAATGCCTTTCGGACTGTGTAATGCCCCTGCTACTTTTCAAAGATGCATGATTTCTATTTTCTCAGATTTGATTGAGCAATGCATGGAAATTTTTATGGATGATTTCTCTGTCTTTGGATCTTCTTTTGATCATTGCTTATGTAATTTGAGAAAAGTTTTAGAAAGGTGTACGGAGAAAAATTTGACTTTAAATTGGGAAAAATGTCACTTTATGGTTAAGAAAGGTATATTCTTAGGTCATATTATTTCCAAAGATGGAATTGAGGTGGACAAAGCTAAGACTGACCTGATCATCAATCTTCCCCCTCCCAAAAGTGTCAAAGAAGTTAGGTCCTTTCTTGGACATGCAGGCTTTTATCGACGATTCATTAAGGATTTTAGTAAAATTGCCAAGCCTTTGTCCAATTTGTTAGCTAAAGATGTGCCATTTAACTTTTCTGAAGCATGTCATGAGGCATTTTCTAAGCTTAAACAGATCCTTACTTATGCTCCTGTTATTCATCCTCCTGTTTGGGGGGAATCTTTCGAATTAATGTGTGATGCATCAGATTTTGCTCTTGGGGTTGTACTTGGACAGCGCATTGATAAAAAACCCCATGTGATTTATTATGCAAGTCATAAATTGAATGATGCTCAACTGAATTACACTGTTACTGAAAAGGAATTTTTGGCCGTTGTCTTTGGTTTTGAAAAGTTCAGACCATATCTGACTGGCTCCTACGTGATTGTTTACACTGACCACTATGCCCTTATGCACCTTCTCTCTAAAAAGGATGCTAAACCTAGACTAGTAAGATGGATTTTACTTTTATAAGAATTTGACTGTGAAATCAAGGATAAAAAGGGTTCTGAAAACCTTGTTGCTGACCTGATGGAAACCTAGCCACTGAAGATCTTGTCCATGATGATTCAACTCCTACACGTCCAAGAACAAGATCCCAAGTGAATAAGATGACTCAGTTATTGCAAGACAGTGAAGCAAGCACAAACGGGTTTACTAGCTTCAAAGTGCCCGGTTTTGTGCATCTGATTTCCTAAGCTACATTGTAGCTTAGCCCTAAAATTTTTCCATTTTTGGAATCCTTTTGATGTTGTTTTGCAGGTCCAAGAACGAGTTTCAAGTCATTCCCTCAAAAGGATTGAAGATCAAGGTCATTTTTCAAGTTACTCCATTTTGCCCCGGTTTTGCACGGTTTGAAGTATTCAGTTGATTAACCCTCAAAACCATTTTGTAACCTTGATTTCATTAAGGGGGGGGGGGATTCTACACATCCTAAAGTTACCCCCCACCTTTAAAATCCAAGCCATGCACGTTTTTGCAAGCCAAACAAAAGCCATAAAAAACCGGCCTGAACCGGCCCTTCCTAGAACCCGGTTCACTTGAACCGGTTCTTTACCCCTCAAATGGCCGACCACCCTTCCTAGCAAGTTGATGGGCACACTTCCCAAGCTTGGCACTCTTTACAAGCTGCCTTGGAATGGAGAAAACCTAGAGAACAAGCAACCAATGGGAGAAGGATTGGTGTTACCTTGTGTGTTTGAATATCATTGGCTAGCCGTAAAGTGGCTTAGGATTTCGGCTGGCCATGTGCAAGTTTCTTTAGTTTTCAGCTTGTATTAATGGTAAACATGAGCCTAAGTATTGTATAATCAAGCTAGGCAAGGATTAGATGCATAGTTTGATGTATTAAGTAGTAGTTAAGCATGTTGTAATGTAACCGGTTGTAATTTGTAGTTAATCTTGTACTTAGCTTAGTCCTAACACCTTTCCTCCTTAGGAAGGAAAGTGATTCACCTACTTAACTCATTTGCTAGCTAAGTTACTTGTATAAAGGCCATTTTCGGCCCTTAATGAAAGAACAACTCAGAATTTTCAGCTTGAACATTTGAGAAGCTTAGCTTTTTCTCTCTTACAAATCCTTACTTGCTTATCCTTAATTAGGCCAATTAAGG
>JACYFF010010365.1:53349083-53364833 GCA_017589665.1 Selenicereus undatus | reverse complement strand
GCCTTGTATTATGAGCTAAACATTTCTAACACATCATACAACATCCTCCCTGGACGAATGCAAGTCATCGACAAAATATATCCCCAATTGAGTTGAAAAAGAGTTGAAATTCGTAAATATTTTGTAATCCCAACAAGGCTAGCGCTCCTTTTATTATTCTCTTTTTTTCTCTTTTTTGTGTTTTTTTTTGTTTTTTTTCTTTCTTTTTTTTTCAAAAGATTTAGCCAAGGAAACTTCTTACCAAACTTTGAATCTCAACTATTCTCTAATCGTTGTACAAAAAGACAAGGGATTTCCTTTTATCAAAGAAGATTACACATCCGTTCGCCAAACAACCAAATCTAATGAAAAGATCTCAATACAATTTATTAGTTCCGAATCATACTTGATGCGAAAAAATGAAGTGCTCCTATAGTCTTGGCTTATGGGTGAGATAATCATTTGGCCATAGGCCAAACCAGGAGGTTCAAATCAGGAAAAGCGGACACATGCTCAAAGGAGCTAGCAAGGGATATAATACACAACAAACGTGACTCTTTGGTCATTGGGCTTAACAAGTCAAAGAATGCCCTAATAATATTGCCTAAATGCATATGCAAAATGTGATCTTGAATGACAATCAAAGCATGTTCTAAAGAAATGATGTCAAGGAAGAGTTGCACATGAAAGAAATATGATACTAATTGATAAGTAGTCTCTAAAAGCTCAAAGCCTCACAGGACATCTAGCAAGGTTATAACTAGGTCATTAGTAAACACATGCCAAAATTCATGTAAACAGTCATAGGGTAGTCAACTCGCACTGAACATATGGTTAAAACATGAAGCTTATTTTCGCAAACTCATTCTCAAACATTTTTATGCACAATTAGGCAAATCAAAGAATCAAACTAAACCAAAAAAGTCTATCTAGTCTACAAAGATCATCATAGGAGGATTTTTTTCTTTTTTTAATTTTTAAATTTTCTTTTTTTTTTCATACATGCTACTAATAACAATTCAATGGAAAAAATGCAAAAACTATGAAAAGAAACTAAAACACCTAAAATGCAAATTAGAATTGGGAAAAAATAAATATAATTTCTAAATTGCTCATAACCAAATAAGATTAAGACCTACAATCAAACTCCAAAAACTATCACAAATAATATATATAATACACAAGCACACCAAACCAATTAGGCATCAGACACTAAATATAATGACTAATTCCCGCATGCTTGAACTACACATTGTCTTCAATGTAGGCACATAGTAGAAAAAGGGAAGGGGAGTAGTAGAAAGCAATCAGAAAGGAGGTGGGGGAGAAGGATGGGGTGGGTGGTCATAAGAGATATGCTAATCTTGCCAGGTCTCTAAACAAGCTCTATAATCCTAGAAATATTGAGTCTGGGTAGCAATTATCCCACAGAGCTCGTCGTGGCGCTCTTGGAAAAAATCATGAAAAGCGGCGTTCTCAGAAGCAACATATGGTCAAACTTGCTCCTCCTAAATGGACCTAAGGGTGGCTTGCAGGTCAGCATAGTCAGTAGGGGGAGGTTGGGAGGAAGAGCTAGTTCCGGCTGAACTAGATTAAGGGGGTGGAGGTGGTGCGCATTGAACAACCTCGGCATTGCCAGGTATCCAATAAAGGTTAGCCTAGCGAAGTAAGGTAGTTCGATCAACATTGGGAAGCCGCAGAAGCCATTCCGCAGGGTAAATCTAGCTCAAACGCCCATCCTCTACTTTACAAAAGTTCATGATCTCAAAGACGGCTTGATCAAGCCGCTTGGATCCAAAGACTCTATCCTTAGGGTTGGGTTCGATACCCAAAAATCTAGCCATAGTTTTCACAATACCACCTATAACTATCCTACCCTTAATGCTAACAGCAAGACTATTCGATTACCTGGCCAAGAACGACCTGGGGTCAAGCTAGACACTGTCAGGCATATAGGATAAGAAATATAACTCATATAATCTCGGGACATTCAAACTATCATCCCGAGCAAAGAAACAGTAAGCTAAGATACGCTGAGCTACCTGAATACAAGGGTTCCTAATGTGTGTGCACTTGTAAGAGCTAGTGTTGTACCTAACACTCCCCAAAACCTCGCCCTAAAATACATTTGGGTTAAGTTCGCAGGTGACTTGTCGGTTCAGTAAGTCTATACTAGGTGGAAAACTGAATATACTGTTGAAGGTTCTTAAGTTCAACTCATATAATTGTCCTTGCAAATAAAATGAAATGTACCTGGCTTGACATTGAGCACCTCTAGTGACGTCAATATGAAGTTTACTCAGGAACTCTAAGGTAAGGTCCCAGTATGTATGCTCTTTTATTTCTATAAAATGTCCCATACTACCCTGTGAAACAACTACCTAATATCATCTAACAATCCTAAACGTGCTAACAATTCCTCATCATAATAACGAGTCGCCAAAATCATGTGTTCATTTAAACAATTATATCTAGCAACATGATCGGGGTTGGTTAAACCAAGAGGATGAGGAATGCTACCTTGATCTCATGCGTTGGTGGGCTTAAGGAGGTATGTTGGGGTCGAGATGGTGCTTGGCTTAATGATTCATCCTCCTTGACACCCCTTTGTCTCTTAGTAGGGGCTACTGTTTCAAATGTACAACAAAAAATGAAACTAAAACCTAAATAATAAAATTTGAGGAAGAAAAATGAAGAATTTAAGAAAAAAGAAGAAGAGTTAGAGAGAGAAGAAGATGGATACAGAGGTGGGGTGAAGGTGAGATGAGTTTGAAGAAGAAGAAGATTTAGATGAAATTTGAGCAAGAATGAGAAGGATTAAGTGAAGAGGATGGATTTTAAGTGAAAATGGAGTAAAAATAATAAGAAATGAGGAAGAATTAGAGGTTTACTAATGGTGGATTTAGAGAGGGAAAGAGGGAGGTAGAGAGAGAAAGAGTCGAAAATGAAGAAGATTGGTGAAAATGGAGGGTTGCCGTAGTCAAAACCCTTGACTGTGGCCTATAGCAGTTCACCACGGCCCGTGGCAGTGGCCATGGCCAGACCGTGGTGTCAGCTGACACCAAAATTTTTTGGTTTCTAGGTTTGGCACCCCATGATTGCGTTGTTTGGTTCCTTGTCGTGGTGCCAAACAATTTTTTTTCTTTTTTTTAAAAGAAAAGCACAAAAGAAAATAATGAAAATCAAAGCAAGTGATTGCGTTGCCTCCCAGGATGCACTCTTTTAAGGTCAAGAGCTTCACCATACTTCTATGCTTGATCCGGATCAGTGAGTGTATAGACATTAGCTTTCTTAATAGGTTGTCCCACAAGATATGGTTTTTATCACTGTCCATTGACTGTGAACACACCGGTAGACTGACTCCATACTTCAATTGCTCCGCTAACTTTGGTGACTTGAAATTGTCCTGACCACTGGGATTTTAACCTGCCCGAAAATAATCTTAATCTCAACTTGAATAATAGGACCACGTCAACATTTTCGAACCTCTTCTTCATGATATGTTTGTCATGCCATTTCTTAGTTCACTCTTTGTAGATGCGTGAACTTTCATAGGCTTTATGTTCCAATACGCCTTATGTTCCATCTCTACCGACAAGTGACAAGAATTCCCAAATATCAACTAGTATGGAGCGGTGCCTGGAGTAGCCTTTCAAGTGGTGCCATAAGCTCAAAGAGCATCATCAAGCTTGAGAGACAAATCTTTACGGGACCGATCCATCGTTTTCTCTAATAAACTCTTCAATTCTCGATTTGAAAGCTCCACTTGCCCACTCGTTTTTGGATGGTAAGGCGTAGCAACCTTATGAAACACGTTATATTTTTTCAATAGTGACTCATGAGGCTTGTTGCAAGAGTGTGTTCCATTGTCACTTAGAAGAGCTCTTGGCGTGCCAAATCATGTGAAAATATTCTTCTTGAGGAACTTGATGGCAACCTTGGAATCATTTATCGGGGTGGCAATGGCTTCCATCCACTTAGAAACATAGTCAATCGTCACAAGGATGTAAAGGTTGTTATAGGAAGGAAGAAAAGGACCCATGAAGTCAATCCCCCATACATCAAACAACTCCACCTCAAGTACACCACTTTAAGGCATCTCATGCCTCTTGGTAATGTTTCTCGATCCCTAACATCTATCACAAGTCATGACAAATTTTCCTGCATCCTTGAAAGTGTGGCCTAATAGAAGCCTGCTTGGACTACTTTTACAAATATTTTATCTAGTCCAATGTGTCCACCATAGGTTAAAGCATGATAATGGTGCAACACTACGGACCTCATCTTCCGGCAAGCATCTTCTATAGAGCCCATCTCCACACAACTTGCAAAGAAAATGCTCTTCTCGCACATAGTATTTGGCATCGGAAAGGAATTTTTTCCTTTATTGGTAGGACAACCCTGGAGGAAGCAGCCTGCATACTTTGGAGTTGACCAAATCAACATACCACGGGATAGCTTGATGAGAAATGGTGAAGAGTTGCTCATCGAGGAAAGAGTCGTCAATGGGGGAGCTCCTCAATAGGAGTAGGCTTCGGGGCAAGGTGAGATAGATGATCGGTAACCACATTTGCCAACCCGGCCTTGTCTTTGATCTCCAAATCAAACTCTTAAAGAAGGAGGACCCACGGATGAGTCGTGATTTCGAGTTGGATTTCTTCATTAAGTGTTTCAAAGGGGCATGATCAGTAAAGACAATCACCTTGGAATTTACCAAGCAAGATCGAAATTTTTCCAAGGCAAAGACAACTGCTAAAAATGCCTTTTCCGTTGTGACATAATTTACTTAATCCTCATCAAGAGTGGGCCTCGTATAGTATATGGCATATGATTTATTGTCCTTTTGTTGACCAAGAACAGTGCCCACTGCACAGTCACTGGCATCACATATCACTTTAAAAGGTAGCTCCCAATTCGAAGCTTGCATTACTGGAGCTGTGATTAACGCCTCTTTTAACCTGTGAACACTACTTAAGCAATCTTCATTAAACCCAAAAGGCAGATCCTTGACAAGCCACTGGGTGAGAGGTTTTGCAACTTTCGAAAAGTCCTTTATGAACCGCCGGCGAAAACCAACATGTCCAAGAAAACTCCTTACATCCCTTACAGAAGTTGATGGTGGAAATTTTTCAATAACCTCCACCTTTGCTTTGTCAACTTTAATGCCTTTATTAGAGATAAAATGATCGAGGACAACCCCCTCTTGCACTGTAAAATGGCACTTCTCCTAATTTAAGACCAAATTCACATCTTCATATCTTTGCATAACACAAATGACATCCTTTTATAAGGACATGTAGCAGGGGCATTGCATAGCACAAATGACATCCTTCTATAAGCATATATACTATAATGACATGTAAAAGTATTCTTTTCTTGGTCATTAGGATGGATAGGTATTTAAAAGAATCCCAAATATCCATCTAAGTAGCAAAAATATGAGTTCTTAGCTAACCTTTGAAGCATTTGGTAAATTGAGGGAAGGGGGAAGTGATCTTTACAGGTGGCCTTTTTTAATTTCTGATAATCAATGCACATATGCCATCCCTTGACAATCCTAGTGGGAATTGGTTCATTATTCTCATTTTTGACCACAGTCATCCCTCCATTGTTAGGTACAATATGGACTGGGCTTACCCACGTACGACCGGGGATACAATAAATAATGCCGGCTTTAAGCAGTTTCAAAATTTCGTTTTTGACAACCTCTTCCATGCCAGGGTTCAACCTTCTTTAGTCTTCAATTGAGGGCTTATGGTCATCTTCCATTAAGATTCTATACATACAAAAAGAAGGATGAATCCCTTTTAAGTCATCAGGGGTATATCCTATGGCTTTAAGATGCTCTCTAAGTACTCTAAGCAAAGAGTCATTTTGAGATGCATTCAAACTTGCATTAAGAATCACAGGATATATAGAGTTGGGTCCAAGAAATTCATACTTCAAAGTTGAAGGGAGAGGTTTTAGTTCTACCTTGGGAGCTTTTGCCTTATCAAACAAGGGCTTATTTTCATCTTTTAATGGTTCCACCTCAGCAAGGGAGGCAGAATTGGTGGAGAGGCATCCAGAAGTTGAGCACACATGGCTACTTCGGGATTTTCATCCTTAGTAGTGCTATTATTCAACATCAAGTGCTCAAGAGGATTATTAGAACGACGGTTACACATGGTTTTTCGTATCAAACCATCAACCACATCAATGTTGTTGCATTCATCAGAAATGGAAGGAAATTTTGCAGCTTTTAACAAGTTAAACTCCACATGATCATCCCCTACATCAAAAGATAGCTTGCCATTTTTTCACATCAATATGACACCCAGCGATAGCCAAGTGTGGCCTCCCAAGAACGATGGGGGTGCGCGTATCCCCTTCCATTTCTAAAATCACAAAGTCCACCTACTTTTATTAGAACATGCTCAAAAACACCCACAGGGTATTTCACATAACAGTTCGCCAATTGTAAGGAGATAGTGGTCGATCTCATCTCACCTAGTTCCAATTTTTCACACATACAAAAGGGCATCAAGCTCACACTTGACCCTAAATAACACAAAGTATGGTCTACAAACACATTCCCTATTAGGCAAGGAATTGAAAAACTACTAGGATCCTTCAGCTTAGTAGGAAGCTTGTTTTGGATCGTTGCACTGCATTCTTCAGTCAATGCTACAGTCTTATGTTCTTCTAGCTTTCTTTTGTTAGACAAAATTTCTTTAAATAATTTAGCATATGAAGGCATTTGTGACAAAGCATCAGTAAATGAGATGTTCAAGTAGAGTTTCTTAAGAACTTCTAAAAACTTCTCAAATTAGAAATCAAGTTTTGCTTTAGCTATCCTTTGAGGAAATGGCAAAGGTGGGGTGTAAGGTTTTGGGGAAGTGATCTTAGGGTCCTAAGGAACCTCATTAGACTTATGCACAACATCACCAATCACCTCCTTAGAGGGTGTAGACACCTCCCTCTCAACATTCTCAACATGCTCATTATTATCGTGTAAAGACTCATAATTGGTAGCCCCCTTAGGTCCCTCTAGTGGTTTCCCTCCTCTCAAAATCATAGCATTGCATTGCTTCCTACGGTTAGGTTCAAGCTTATGAGGAAGTCTATCTAGGGGTGTAGATGAAAAGTTAGCTTGTTGGGCAATTTGGACTTCCACTATCTTATTGTGAGTTGTAAGCACATCAACCTTTGAGGCTAATTGCTTAATATACTCATCCTGCTTTTGTTGTTCCATAAGCATACTTTCCATTAGAGCATCTAAATTGGACTTTTGGGGTACTAGTGGAAGGAAAGGAGGCCTTTGAAAATAGGGGGTGGCCTAGCATTCATTGGAGGCATATTCAGAGGGCTTGGATTAGACCTATTTGAGAAATTCAGATGATTCGTCTAACCCGAATTATAAGTACTAGAGTAAGGGTCATCGCAGGTGTCGGGTTAAAGTTTTGAAAATAATTGACTTCACTAGAGTCTTGGGGAAAAGGACTCCCAACTTGACAATTCAAAGTCACATGTTCAATAGAACCACAACTTTCACATGGGGGAAGGGGCAGTACAATTCAGAGCATTAAGATTTATATGGTCCAACCTTTGAGTCATAGCATCAACTTTAGCAAAAGGTCAAGTAAGTGCATCAACTTCAAGCTTACCTCCAACTCGTTTGGGTTGGCCTCATTTGGTGGGCCATTGGAAATTATTGAGTGGCATCTCCTCAATCAAATTATAGGCCTCGTCTTTAGTTTTATTCATCAAAGTTCCTCCTATTGCCGTATCGATAGTGGACCTTATAGGCTGGGACACACCATTATACAAAGCTTGAATAATCGTCTATCGTTGAATAGGCTGGGACACACCATTATACAAAGCTTGAATAATCATCTATCGTTGAAGACCATGATGGGGCCATAAACGCAGAAGATTCTTAAACCGCTCCCAAGCCTTACAGAGTGTCTCATCATCCCGTTGCATGAAGTTGGTGACTTGATTCCTTAAACTTGTCGTTTCACTCGGTGGGAAGAACTTGGCAAGGAAAGCTTTAGTGAGCTCATCCCATATGGTGATACATCCCGAAGGCAAAGAACGCAGTCAAGCTCTTGCCTTATCCCTTAGTGAGAAGGGAAACAATCGCAGTCGGATGGCATCGGTGGAGACTCCGTTAAGCTTCAACATGTCGCACACCTCTAAAACGACCGAGAGGTGTAAGTCTGAGTCTTTTGATGGAGTGCCCCCAAACTGGGATTGTTGCACAATGGAAATGAGAGTCGGGTTGGGATCAAAATTATTTGCATCAGCTTTAGGGTGAGCGATGCTTGAGGTGATTCCTTGGACTCCAGGGGTAACAAAATCCCTAAGCATCCCACCTCTTCCTCCCGCCATATTTGTTGAAGCTCTTCTTTCCTCGCGTCTTTGTTATTCAATCTTTTGCTTCTTCTTCGTTTAGCCGAAATTCCTCTCGATCTCGGGGATCGGGTTTGTATAGAAATGGACTTCGCATAAGCAGGGAAGATTCCAACAAGCACTCTCACCAACACTACTAATGCAATCAAACAAGAAAATTAAAAAAAAAAAAAGAATACTTAGTCGGTTTCGTAAGACTAACTTAATAGTTAACAAATTGTTCCCCGACAACGGAGCCAAAAACTTGACCATTGCTTGCAAGTGAACGGGTGTAGTAGTATAGATAAAATACCATCCTCAGGGACCAAAGTAATCTATCGTGTCCTTTCTATTAGAAAATGCTAGGCAATTACTTAATCGAGGAATTTTAATTACACAACTTCTAATCAATTGATTCTAAATTCAATCAAGGAGAAACGCTTAGGGATTTATTGAGTTAAGAAAGGTGTTGGACCAATATGATTAACATGTGCTTTTCTCTACTTTGATAATTTCGAGGAATTGTAATCTATTTAGAATTTAGTCTATTGTTTCAAAAATCGACCAAATTGCCTAAACGAAGCAAAAGTCGTTCTTTCAAACTAATTTGTCTTTATCTAAGTTCAATATTTTTTTTATTACTCTCTCGTCCTCTCAACATACAAATCTCTCTTTTGAGTCATCGCTATATTAGGTCTTATCAAGCAGTCTAAATATCAAATCTCACCTTTCAGTTCTTCATTCAATTGTTTCAAGGGTGCAAGTAAAATTTAGCCGAAATCCACTCACAACATGATAATCACTTGATAAAACAAAATCAAATCAATCATGAAACAAAAGCACAATTCTGTTGAATACAAAATGATCTAACTATACTTCCATTAACAAACAAATCCCTAAACAAGATAAACTACTTAATCACAATTAAAAACTAAACAACTAACCAATGATTCAGTAAAATCTAAAGGGGAAGGGCTTAACAATGATAGCCTTCAACAAAGTCTTCAAACCGCCAACAAAACCAAACTCCTCACTCAAGATTTCTCACTTGCACAAAAATCAAACTAAAATCCTAACTACAAAAAAGTAAAATTTTAGGAAGGAAAATGACTATCTATGATGCGCTTCTTCTCTTTTCTGCTGCTAAGGGACGAGTTCATAAAGAAGAATACGAGCATTTTCAGTCGCACAGCCTAAAGACAACAAAGAGGCCATAGTTACCAACACATCACGGTCTGTGGCAGGAACCACGGGTAGATCGTGGTCTTGGCTAGAAACAAATTTTCTGCTTTTCTCTTCTCTTGCTGGAAACAAATGTTTTGCGCTTCTCTTTTTGGCTGCTAAGGGACGAGTTTATAAAGAACATGAGCATTTTCAGCCACACAACCGACAGACAACAAAGAGGCCACAGTTACAAACACATGACGGTCCGAGGCAGGCACCACAGGCAGATCGTGGTGTCAGTTGGAAACAAAGTTTCTGCTCTTCTCTTGCTCCATGGGGCATAACATCTCATGGGCATCCTTGGGGGTCAAAATACACTCAAATGAGGGTCAAATGTTAGGCCAAAATGATCCAAATTCATACAAAACACAGAAAAGAACCATACCCCATCGTAAAATAAGAATAGGAGTATAAATGGTAACATAAAGCACGTAACTCTCCTAAAAACGTAGTAAATGACCTTAAAATAATATATACGATGAGTACTTGTCAATATATATGCGTGAGTGTGTGTGTATGCATATATATGTATGCATATATACACACACACACACACACACAGATGTATGTGTTTACATGCATATATACATAGATATGTGCATATATATTGTAACACCCGAGTTTCTAATTTCATTTCTTTATTACTAACACTCATCCTATGTGGCAGCAGAACTGGAATTGGGGTGTTTCCACCGTATTTTCTTCTTCGAAATACCAAGCTAGATATTGAGAACAATTAATAAAACATTCCTTAATAACACTTCAACTTAACAAAGGGTTCAAACATTGATGTCACAACTAATTTAAAACAATTGTTAACAAATATCTTCATTTTAAGAAAACTATTAAGCTTTCATCTTCTCCAAGTCAGGCATCAGGGCCTCGCTCTACTTTCAGTCCCCCAGCCCCTTGCACAACTAAATCACCTGAAAACAAAACATTTTATAAAAGTGAGATAAACTCAGTAAACAATCACCCCTAATAGCCAACTACGCACATAAATTCATTCTAAAAGCATTTTAAGGGTAGGGGAAATAGCAAGTCTTCCAGGACACACTTCTCTTCAACATAACCCTCCATGGTTACCAGATCTCAATTATGTAAATTTATAATCTATTATCCAAACAACGATAGTCAGATTTAAGGTGAGCGACCTCCCTAGGTCTCATGGCCTGTGCTTGGGTTCAACACAGCCACTTAACTCGATCCTAGTCTACCGCTTACTATGGCGGTTACCGCTTCACCCTTTCCCAGCCTACCATCATCAAGCATGGTTACCGCTAACCTAGCGCACATCCCAGTAAGGCACGTGGCCGCTCACATGCATGCACTAGTTTCCAGGATAAGGCTAATGGCCTTCAATCAACACGGTCAGATTAAAGTTTAGCCTTTATAGTTATTGTTACCTTTCTCTTTATTAGAGATCGGTTTAACATGAAATGGTCATTCAGTCTCAACCCACTTCCCCCAACGACATCACCACAGCAATTAATCTTGAATTTCCAACATAACATTACCAAGTCTCAATTCCATAACATATCACCTCATGTAGATTATGCTACGTGGCCACATTCAATTAGTTCATGCTGTTATTCCATTTAATCAGTAAACAGGACAATTCCTACCATGTTCAATGCACACTCGATTTCAAACAACTAGGGCAAGGTTTAGGACATGATTGTTACCTAGATACCATACAAAGTGACGGGCTCAGTTACTATTTCGAATTTACTGCTCCACACCTGGGCCAACACATAGCCCACACTTAGTCCAAACTCAAATAAATTACACCTGTGTCCTTTGCCTTCCAGAAAAAAAATTTCCTAGAATTTTACTCCTACTTTTAGCGCCCCTAATCTAAAGCCCAACTAGGATCCTGATTCGACTGGAATCTATGTCCCCTTCCAGAACCCATAACTTCTTCCCCTAATGCCCAAGTTCCAATTTCTAGCCTAATATAGAAAGTTTGGTTCGTCCTCTATACTTGGTATGTTCAAGGTTTTGCCCGGTTCCAGCCCGAACTAGGTCGGTTTCTTATTTCTTTAGAGGTGTTATTGACTATCTTGGTCTGGACAGTCCGTGGTAAATTGATCATAACTTGGGCCACACCACCCCAATTCGCTCGATTCAAAAATGAGTTCATGCAACGCATCCCGACACATCCACCCTAAAATGTTCACAATTTTTGACAAACTGACCCGTCCTGAGTGAATTTCCAAAGTTAACATCAATGCAGCCCTCTTTCCAGACCAGCGGGTTCTGCCCTAATTTCCTAACTCGACTTTCAAACCCCATGACTTGAGCACTAGATAGCTAAAATTCAACTTCTTACCTATTACAGAAAGATGAGCTTGTCTACTATAACTTTCATTTTTAGTGATTTTGCTATTTCCCATTGTAGCAAGCTTACAAATCCTAAACACATGACAACTATCCCTGACTGTCCCAGTTTTGATAGTCTCTGGTAAACGGACCATAGCTCATTCCACACAAGTTGAAATCCCTTGATTCAAAAGGCGTAGTACAAAAGACGCTGTGTCTCATCTACCCTCCAATTTTCACGATTTTTAGACTAGTACGTCAGTGGGAATAAATTTTTAAGGATACATAAATTTTCTACCCCTAACTAGTGGCATGTTCTTACCATTTTCGAACCTAAGATCCGATCTTTTCAACTTAATATCCGCACTAATTCTCATGACCATCCACACACGAATCTCGACTACTTTCACCCCCCCCCTAAGTCATCCAAGTCAAGAAAGCTTTTGTATTTCACAACCTAATGTGAAACACCATGAAATACTCACCTTGATATAAATTCGAGAGAGAAACAATTTGAACGTCGTACTCTTTGTGCTTTAAATCTGAAAAACAAAACATAAAAATGAAATTCAATGTTTCATACTTGAAGTCCACATAAAACCATGAAATTTTGAAAGAACTACAAAATTTTGGGGGTGTTCATGCATGGGGTGCAGCCCACTTACCACCAACAGGGAGAGAGGATGAAAAGGGCGGCTTTGTTGGTGGCCAGTGGGAGTGGTGGCGGCCGACGCTGGTCCGGCAGGAGCGACGCTTGGGGGGCCGGGTGGCGGTCGAGAGAGAGAGAGAGAGACAGAGAGAGAAGGCTAGGGTTGAGAGAGAGGGATAGTGGGCTAGAGAGAGGAAGGGGAGTGTAACGCCCCCAAATGTTAATGACATGATTTACGAAAAACTACAGCAGAAGACTTAATAATAGAAGGCGTTACCGCCTTCTTGATAAGGACAAGGCTCACTGAAACCATTTAATCTTGTAACTCAAGTTCGCAAACACAAAATCTATTAAACTGAAACACTTTAAGACCAAAGTCCATAATAGTTCAACTTCAATACCATCGACTTAATCATAGTATGTGCTAACTCGCACTCCACACTACACAAGTATATTGAATATAGACCCAACTTGACCCTAAGGTCGATCCCAACATTCATGCTATGCTGAATCCACTATGAGCATCTGATGACTTCGAAAAGGGCTTGTTAAATGGAGAAACATGTGATACTTCATCACCTAAAATGGAAAACATAAAAACAATTTGAAAATGTGAGCAAAAACTCACTACATGCATTCCTGTATTGTAAAATGAGCATAGAAACACTGTTAATGGGTACCGACCTTAGCAATTCATTTAGTTGGCAATAACAATGAAAATGAAAGTAATATGAAACTGAATTACACATTATTATCTGGATGTGAACCCCTTGCAATGATATGATCTATACAGAGGTGTACACCTGCTAATCCGATCAAGAGTTAGCCCGAAGTCGTGCCGGTAAATGATGGGCTGATGCCCTATAGATGATAACTAATGCAGTCACAAGTTAAATGGCAAATCAATATATAAACTGATTCATTGATAAACTCATTAAGAGCTATAACTTGATAAACATGTTCTGCTTTCTGAAGATACAGGCATTGGACGTAACTTGAATCTTTAAAAATGTGTCATCTGACTTGATAAGTATGTTCTGACTTGATAACACCTATGCATAATATGAAACGACAACTAGGCCTCGACTCTATTTCATAAATGCCATTGTAGGTATGTATAGTTAGTAAATGATCTTTACTAGCATAATAGAGTAAGTAAAAGCATGTATCATAGAAATTGGGTAATTAAATGGTACACATAACTTGGGTATTTCAATACAACTTCAAAACTGAATTAATAAAAGTAATTAAATTCGATATAAAGTAAATGAAAGTAAAGTAGTCCACAATGATATTAATGCGATTAGAAAGGAAAAGGCCTTGATGGTGATAGTTGAGACAGTGGTTGTGGCCTTTTCAGAAATAGGTTGCTGATATGGGTTTTAGGCTTGCTAATGTATAACTTGGTTGAAGATAACAGTGAGTACACTAGATTGGCTTGATAAATGCATTTGATACATTATGAAGTGAGTAAGTAATAAAGGTTGGACGCCAAGAGAGATATATCTTGGTTCAAAATGGCGTAAACTGCAATAACTTAATTGGTCTGATAAATATGGTTTCTAAGTCAGAACTCTCCCCACTTCTCATATTTCATTCATGAATCCATTAGATAAAGAATTCCACCCCAAATGAGTCATTGAACTCAATAGAAGCTGTTAAGCTCACTAAACTTGGTATTTTCTTTGTAAAATCCATAAATGATTCAAAGCTCATAAACAAGCTCCCAAATTCTATACTTGTCTTCTTCTTTCTCATTGATCAAGCTAAAAGCTTCATGAAAGTCTGTGAATATTAATTTTTCCCTTAAATGACCTTACTTGGCCTAAATACACAAAATGAATGCATGATCAACCTCACTCAATCTTTATTATTGCTCTTTACACAATTACTCAAAATGCTTCAAAAAATTCCAAACTCAAAATACTCAACCAGAATTCATAAAACCTTATAGCAAATTTGAATATAATATGCACAACCTACAGTATAATTTTTTGAATTTTCCTCCAAGTATACGCTGCATAGAAATTGCAATAACAGCCCAATTTGCACCAAAGCAAGTCAGTTCACTTTAAAAATTCATAACTTTCACCCTAGACCTCAAATGGAGACCTAAAACCCCAATATGAAAAGATTAAGAAGTATTGAAAAACTTTCATTCGCAATAGAAAACATGCTTCCCACAATAGGGTCCCCAAAATGGGGTTAAAACACAAGTGTGTTAGTTTTTGGTCCATTATGCGCAGTTTTGGTAAAACGACCATAACATTTTCCACAGACCTTAGATTAATGCGATTCAAAATCCAACTGAAAGATAACACACTGAAATATCTACCCACCAAAATTCACAATTTTCGCACGGGCCAATCATTACCAGTTTAATCCCGAGTCCGTCCTATTTTCCTGAAATTTTCAACCCTCATTGTTGTAGGTATTCCCTCTCTTCTCACATAAATCCTCACTTGAAATCATTCGAAATCAGCAAAAACATCTTCATAATTATCAATATAAATAAATAATGCAGAATCAAAAACAAATTAATCCATAAAACATGGTTTTCACTTAAGCTAACTTGATCGTGACAAAACCCAAACCTTAACATGCTTCAAGCTAAGTCCCAGCATGATCGGTATCCCTAAAATCAATAAAATTTACATCATAACATATACTTTAATCGTAAGAGCATGAATCATAACTAACACAATCACAAAATGAAAAATACATCAAGATCAAGTTAGGGTTTACTCACTTTGATGCTTGAAAAACAAGAGATGTATGTGGTGTGAGGTGTGGGGGATGGCCAGTGGGGGACTAGGGTGGCGATGGGTGGCTGCAATAGCAGCAAACAGCAGCAGGGGGGCTGGCCATGAGGTTGAGAGAGAAAAGAGTAAGATGGGTGTGTGTGTGTGTTTACTTGGTTGAGATTGCTTTGCTTGCACATAAGTAGTTGGCAAATACTTGGCTGATTTTAACTAGTAAAGTAACCTTTTTGGGCTAACCATGGTTAAGCTTAATCATGGTAATTAGTTAGGTTAATAAG
Source organism: Selenicereus undatus (assembly GCA_017589665.1). Lineage (NCBI taxonomy): Eukaryota > Viridiplantae > Streptophyta > Magnoliopsida > Caryophyllales > Cactaceae > Selenicereus > Selenicereus undatus. The sequence goes on along the minus strand of JACYFF010010365.1, from coordinate 53,349,246 downwards.
CAAACTTGTTGGGCTTCAAATTGGGCCAAAAAAAAGTTGGATTCGGGAATAAAATGCTTCATAACGATAGCATTTTTTCATAGCTCTAAATTAAATTTTTACAAGGTCATAAAAAGAATAATAATAATAATAATAATAATAATAATAATAATAATAATAATAA
>JACYFF010010365.1:53320106-53349073 GCA_017589665.1 Selenicereus undatus | reverse complement strand
AATAATAATAATAATAATAATAATAATAATAATAATAATAATAATAATAATAATAACAATAATAACAACAATAATATAGATAATAACAACCTTTTTCCACTATGTTATAAAATGGTAAGTCTAAGTAAGAGCAAAAATTCTACTAGCATGCACAAGTATTAGAAAAGCGTGATAAGTAACGGCCTAACCACAAATCAGCATTTCCTATGCCCCCGGGATCTAAGCGATGGGCGAGTTCTAAACTATCTACGATTTGCAACCTTAATCCTAGACCTCCATAACTTCCTATTCTAAGTCATGTTCTCCGTTAGTCCTAGATTCTTTAAATCATGCATAATCAATTCGTTTTAACTCTTCCTAGTTCTGTGTTGACCCCCTTTTATACTCCGAAACGATAATCCTTTAACATCTCCTCAATGTAGTATCTGTAATCCTTATCCTTACACAACCAAACTATCTAAGTTTAGCCTCCCTCATCTTATCCTCTATAGATGCGACACCTACTTTATCTCTAATCACTATATTTATGATCCTATCTAATCTTGTGTGCCCAGCCATCCAATGAATCATCCTGATCTCAGTGACCATTAGTCCTCTAAACTTAAGTCTTCGAGCCATACAACAAACCTAGTCTAACAACCATATGATAAACTATCGTCTTCAATCATAGTAGGAACTTCTTATTGCACAACACTACTGAAGCATTCTTCCATTTTTTCCATCCTACATTTATTCAATGGTTAATGTCTTCATCAATATCTCCTTTTTCTTAAGTGATCAAACCTAAATATATGAACTTCTCAACCCTTCGTATAGCTACACCTCCAATGTGCTCCTTATCTTTAATACCATATTCCCCTTAGCTGAGACGACATCTTAAGCATTCAATCTTTGACTTCCTCAATTTGAAGCATTTAGCCTCTATGGTATTTCTCTATTGCTCTAACTTATCATCAATTCCATTGTCGGTCTCATCTATAAGAACTATTTCATTAGTAAAAAGCAAACACCATGGTAACTCGTCTCGAATCCCTTTAGTGAGCTCATCTATGACAATACCAAAAAAAAGGGCTCAATGCTAATCCTTAATGGAGCCTAATATCTATATTGAAGTCATTTGTATCCCTTCCTAAGGTCTTAAATCGTCTCCTTACTCTATGATACATACCTTTAATAACTTGAACATAAGTAATCAGCACATCTTTCTTCTCCAAACACTTTGATAACAGTCCCTAGTTATCCTATCGTAAGTCTTCCTTAAGTCGAAGAACACCAAGTGAGGATCCTTTTTCCAAACTCTGTATAATTCTATATGCCCACCTAGAAGATAGATAACTTTGGTAATTAAACTACCTGGAAAAAACAAAACTAGTTCTCATAGATCGTTGTATCCTGCGTAAATCTTCCCTCAATTACCCTTTCGCACAACTCCATAGTGTGACTAAGCAATTTTACGCCTCTATTGTTATTGCAGCTTTGAATATCTCTCTTGTTTTTGTATGAAGGGATAACTATGCTAAACCTCCACTCACTATACATATTTGTGGTTCAAAGTATGACATCAAATAGCTCTGTCATCCATTTAAGAATTTTTTTCACGCAAACCCACCAAATTTCCACAGGCATACGACATGGGATGACTATCTTTCCCTTTTGCATCTTCCTTAATGCCTCTTTAATATCCTCTTTATTGGTTATATGACAGCAGGACAAGTTATGCTGCCCCTCCTCAACCTTTTGCTCATTACAACAGGAACTCTCAAACCTCTCCTTATTAAAGAGCACATATAAAGATAGCTTTTGCCATATTTCCTTTATTTTTAGTATCCTCAAGTAGGACCTTACTGGCTTCATCCTTAATGCACCTTATAGTACCCAAATCTCTGGTTCTTATTTCCTTACTCCTTCTTAACATAAAGACCTCCTTCTCTCCTTCTTTAGACTCTAGTTTTTGATATAACCTTCAGAAGTGCTATTCTTTAATGTAGTGACTACCTTCTTTGCTTTCCTTTGATCACCACCTTGTCCTCACTTTATTCACATCTTTTTCTTCCTCATATTCCATTACTTACTTGAGCATTATATACCTCTTGTTTTGCCTTGACTTTCTCCTTCACCTCTTCATTCCACCACCATGCTCCATTTTCTCTCTTGCCACTTCCTTTGGAGACTACTAAGATTTCCTTATCTAACATCTGAATATAATCTGCCTTTTTCTCCCCACCTTATGTTTGCTTCCCCTATTGTTCTCCAATTTCCTTCTATTTTGGCCTTCTCAAATGGCCTAGTCGCGTTATAACTGTTGAAATTCTGCCATTTAACTTTGAAGTCACCAGTACTTCTATTTTTCCTCTTAAAATTTTTAAGCTCCATATCCATAACTAATAGACCCCACATACTAATTATATAACTACCTTAACTTAACCAGTCATTATCATAATTACAATATAAGTCTTAATGATCGAGGGCATTACCACTGCCCTAAGTTGGACAAGGATATATATAAACTATATGATTTTAATGACACGCTATCACAATCCGAAATCCCATCAAACTGAAGGCATTTGACACAATTTCAAACCATAATTTAACCTTCACATAATCAAAAATACAACTAGATTATGCATCTTCTAATCCTCTATCTTAAGCATACTTACTCAAATTGCAGACTCAGCGTGATCTTTAAGTGCTGTCAAGTCTTCATAGTACGCGAGAATCCACTGTGAGCATCCAACGGTGCCAAATTACGAATGTCACAAATTTTTCTTTCACTTATTACTTCGTTTAGCCTGTTAGGGGCAAGTCTGCCCACATATCCCTCACCTGAAACAGAAAACGCAAAAATATTTCAAAAAATAAGCCGAAGCTGTTTGAGCCAAAAATGTGTTATTTTTAAGGTACTTTTTTCCCAATTTTATGCTCGTTTTAATACTATTTTTAGGGTTTTTAATTGATTTTATTTTATTTTGCAGATTTTGAATAAATGCGAAAAAAGAGTTTAAATGGCGGAAAAAGTGAGAAAAATAGAGGAAATGTCGGAGGTTGAAGAATCAGGCCAAAAAGCGATAAAAACCGGCCAAGGAAATAGAAAAAAAATATAAAACCAAACCGGTCCAGTGAACCGGACCGGCCGGTTCAGCTGGACCGACTCCACGTAATACCCCCTCCCCTCCTGACTTTCTCTCTCTTATTCGCTCTCTCTCTCCCCGACCTGCCTTCTTCTTCTTCGTTTCCCCCAAACCCAGAGAACCCAGACCTTCGACCCATCGTCCCAAACCGCCATGCCCATCTCGCTCGCTTCCTTCTCTCTCTACCTCGTCATCACTCTCTCTCTTCCAGCACACCCTCGCCCACAGTAACCCAAAACCACCCCGAAATCGGAAACTACCCACACCCAAGGTTTTCCCAAACCCATCCACCACCACAAACACCAGGCCACGTACCCATCTTTGCTGCCTCTATCACCACCGTCCAACACACCACATAATCGAAGGGCTGGATCAAGACAATTGGGTATTTAAAGGGGGAAGACGACGCCATTGAGGCCATGTCCGAGTTTTAGGTATTTTAGGTAATTAGGATTAGGTTTAATTTCTGTCTTTAGGGTTTAGATTTAGTTTCGTTGTCAATTTCATTTTCCTATTCGAATCTAAGAAATTTCGTGTTCTTCAATTTCGTTCTCTTGTTTTCGAATTTTCGCAATTAGGGTTTATGTTAGTCGATTTCAATTGGATGTATTTGGGTTGAATTTCATGAGTTAGTGGTGTACTTCGAACTTCTGATTCGATTTTACAAGCAATTCGGTTCAATTTGCCTCTGGATTCTTGCGTTTGTGTATGCAATTTGATTTCCCCTGTCTCGGTTTATTTGAAAGTTCGAAGATGTGTCAATGGCGATTTATGTTGATTAAGGTTGTGCTAGCGTTCAGATGGCTGTGGAATTAGTCGTGTTGCTGGGTAATCCCTTGCTATTTTGTTCCTGCTCCCCATTTCGATCCTGTTCATACCCTTTCCCCTGTTTTTGCTGCTGATGTCCTGTTCTTCTGCTTCAATTCGTCCCCCTCCCCTACTGTTAATTAGTCTGCCTTGAATTTGGTTTTGGAATAACAAATAATTAGGTTGTTAGTTTTTAATTGGTTAATTTCAAGTTTAGTTGTTTAGTTTGGTTTAATTGGGTCAATTAATATAAGTATTAGTTTAGGTTTATTCGATTTAGTGAATTAGTTTTTTTTAATGTTTAATGAATTACGATTAGATGAGTTTGGTTGAATTAGTTTAGATTGCCTTAAATAATTTCACTTAGATTAGTTAATTAGTTTAAGCATTTCGTTTTAAATGACCATAATTACACGTTTTCCCTGTGGACCGACCCTTAAAGTACTACGATTGACAACCGTAAGTGCTTGAGGTATCCCTTCCCCTTTTATTCACTCACTTTAGTTTAGTTTTAATTTTCCACCTCAAAAATCACTCAACAATTTTGGCGCCGTTGCCGGGGAAGACGGTGAGATTTGGTCATGTTTTTAGTTGCTTTCGTATTTGTTAGTTTCGGTGTTATTTTGTTCAGTTGTTATTTACTTAATGAGTTCTTGTTAGTCATTTCGTAACTTTCAGTTTCGAATCGATTTTCAAATTCTCATTTTGGTATCGTTTTTCATTTTTGAAAAAAACCAAAAAAATCCAAAAACATTTGAAAAATCCAAAAATCCAAAAACATTTTGAAAAATTCAAAAATCAAAAAAAAAGAAAAATGCTTAAAAATTCAAAAAAATTTGAAAAAGTTGAAAACAACAAAAAAAATTAGAAAATTTTCAAAAACCCAAAAAAATTGAAAAATTGGAAATCCAAAAAAAAGTGAAAAACCTAAAATCAAAAAAAAAAATTCAAAAAAAACTTTTAAAAACTTTAAAAAATTTTAAAAATGGCAGTTTTTAATTTCCCACAATTTGGGCATGAACCTTTTTGGAGCTATTTCTCGAGGCTTAATGATTATCGTGCTTAATTGCCTCAAACCTTTGAAAAATGGGAAATCTGTGAGGTCATTGTTTTGGGTCTGAATTCTGAATTCTGTGGTCATGTTGAGTCCATGTGCCCAGGGGGTTTGCTAGGATTGTTATCCAAAACTCAAGATGAAGTTTGGGATTTCTTTGAAAATTTAGGTTGGGAAACTTACGAGTTTGAACAAGCTAATCAGTTTTCTGGATACCCAACTTCTGATGAGTATGCTTTTTATGCTAATCCTTCCCCCCCCCAGATCATTTTCTAAACTCATCTGACCCATCTTATTCTCTTGTGTTGTGTGATTATTGTAAATGTCCTTCTCATGATGTTTCTACGTGTCCTTATCGTGCTACCTGTGCAAGACTTGAAAAGGAAATTGATGATATGACTGATCAAATGATCAAACTTGATGATATGACTGATCAATTTATAGAGACCATGAAATTGAGAATTGCTGAATATTCTCAATGTTTTAATCAAAATAGGGAGACTTCTAGTGAGATTGATTCTAGTTTAGGATTTCCTAAACCTAATATTGATCTCTGTGATGTTTCTGAACCTTCTTATTCTACTAGGCTTGATTTGAATGAAAACATGCATTTGCCTAGTTTAGAGCAAGAAAGTAACCTCCCTCAGTCTCTATCATCAGATCTTGCACCCTGCACTTGCTCACTTGAAAATGTCACTAATGAACAATCTGATTCTGATAGTGAGTTAGAAATTAGCACCATACCTGCACTAGAATTTCATGATTTGGATGAATCGAAAGATGTTTCACAGGAGTTGCATGAGGAGGTGATTGTGACTGCACCCGCTATGTTTGACTTTGATGATATTCTTTCTGCATGATATGAATCTTTTTCATATAAGCTTGATGTTACTGGAGGTTTTAATGTGGGTTCTCATTTGGAATATGAATCATTCTCTTTTGATCCCATCATGCCTGACCTTCTAATTGAATCAGATGATAATATTTTGCAAATCGAATATGAATCCTTTTGTGGGTTTGATGTTAAAATGAGTCGGAAGGAAGATTTTCGTGCTGAATATGAATTATTTTCTGTCGATCCTGTCCAAACTGACCTCGTTCTTGAATGTTGCAGTTCTCCCTCTGTTCTTGCATCTTTGGACCCTCCCGAGTCTACTTTTGTCAAGTTTGAGACTTTTGTGTGTGATATTCCTTGTTTAGACTAGACTCGTGATGATAAAAACACAGATAGACTCAAGGATGACTTTGTAATGCATGATGAGATACCGGAACTCACTATGTTTGAATTTGATGATAATATTCTGCCTGTAGAGTATGAATCTTTTTCTGGTGAGTTTGGTATCCATGGAAGTTCTAATGATGGTTTTCGTGCTGATTATGAGACATTTTCTTTTGATTCCATCCAAACTGACTTCCTTTTAGAATCTGGCAAGTCCGAATATATTGAGTCTGAGAACATGACCACTGAGACGTTTGATTTAGACCAGACTCATATGCATATTGAACTTAAAGGACTTGTGGTTTTAGGACCCTTTGCTTTGCCTAGACAGTTCATTCATGCTGATCCAATTTCTAGGCCTATGACCTCACCTCTGGCTGTTTTTGAGTATATTCACTTCATTCCTGAGTGGGCCCAACTGTTCGATAAGTTGAAACGGGCCCTTACCTTTGTTTTCTTGGCTAGATGGATGTGCTCAATCTGGTTCCAACTCTCTGCTTTTTATAGTTCCTATGCTATTGAGAGTTGGGCTTCTTAATTTGATAAGCTGTTGTGTGCTCTAACGAGTTTTGATTTGCATAGCACTTTTTCAGCTTAATATGGAGTGGCTGATGCTCCATACACTTTATAGTTTGGGTACAACCTATATCCAACCTGGTATGATCGTTTCACTCTTCTTTTCTTTTCTATCTTTTATTTCTTGTTGTATTTAGTTGTATATATTAGGATTTTCCTTTTTATTTCATTTTTGTTTATTTCATTTTATTTTCATTATTTTTGTTTATTTCATTTTTTTTTATTTCATTTGACTTTCATTTTTATTTTCCTTTTTCATCTTCTTTTCATTTTTGTTTCATTTTTGTTTTCCTTTATTTTGTTTTAGATTTCTTTTTGTTTAGTTTGCAATTTAGTAGGTCTTTGATTTTTGTTTAGTTTTGCTTTTGTAAATATATGTGTGTGTTTGGTTTTGATTTTTGTTTTGATTCTGATTTTTGTCTTCTTTTCTTTAGTTTTTAGGGTTGTGGTTTGTTTTTCATTTTTGTGTGTTTCTTTGATTTTTGTTTTGTTTTTCATTTTCATTTTGGTTTTATTTTGTTTTTGTTTTTGTTTTTGTTTTTGTTTTTGGGTCGTGTTCTAGTTGTATATATTTTAGGTTTTACGGTTGTATAGTTTATGTGCTTGCTTTTTAGCGCCTTGATTCTCCCAATGAGGACATTGTGAAGTTTTGGTGTGGGAGTGAGGTGCCATTTTTTTCAAAATTTTTTGATTATTTTTGTTGTTTTTGGGGACATTTGTACTATTTTCTTATTAGTTTGAATCCCCTGTGCTTTAGTTGTTAGTTTGTATATAAATAGGATGTGCATGATAAGTCATTAACTTCGAATGTGATATTCTAAGCCCTAATGCTAAACTTCAGTTGTTCATTACGGGTTGTGTAATCCAGTCCTTGTTATCCTTTCATCATTGTCTTTAGGTCTTAGGTTTCTATGAATGATTCTCCCACTAGCTATGACATGATTACTTTGGAAAAAATTGAAAAAAATGAAAAAATTGTATTATAAATAAAAAAAAGAATAAAGTTTGGAATGACAAGTATCCCTTTGAGGCATGCGCCACTGGGACCCTTTGAGACACGTGCTACTGGGTGTTATCCTTTGAGGCAATATTGCTACTGGGAAAGCTTGCTTCTAAAGTCAGTATAAGAATAATGTAGTTGTGTTGGCTAAGTGGGATTGAGTCTGTTTTGGTAAATCTAAGTCCTGAGAATGATGATACACTTGCACACAAACACCGGGATGGATTCAAAATCTGGATGTTCAATGGAGTGAAAATCAGTATTTTGATGTCATTTAGAGGTAAAGGGCTTTGATGTACATTTTATGTATGTACAGGTTAATAATTGAGCACATGGGTGATTTAGATGATTAGGAATTGTGCATATGTTTTCCGAGTTTTGTACATATCAGTTTTGAGAAAAAACCCAAAAAGATTATCTTTTATTTTTGAATAATTTGGTGGGTATTTTCACTTTGAAACCCTCGCGAGACCTCACTCGTCCACTTGCGAGTCCAAGGGGTTTAAAGGGCTTGTTGCATACGCTAAATGCAACCGTGATTCCTACGACACTGAGTTAGGATTTTCTTTTCCTTATTTTTTATTTTCTTTTAGTGAGTTTAGTTATTTTACTCGAGGACGAGTAAAATCTTGGTGTGGGAGTATTTGTTTGAGCCAAAAATGTGTTATTTTTAAGGTACTTTTTCACCAATTTTATACTCATTTTAATAATATTTTTAGGGTTTTTAATTGATTTTATTTTATTTTACAGATTTTTAATAAATGTGGGAAAACAATTGCAATAGCGGAAAAAGTGAGAAAAATAGAGGAAATGTCGGAGGTTGAAGAACCGGGCCAAAAAGCGCTAAAAACCGGCCAAGGAAATAGAAAAAAAATATAAAACCAAACCGGTCGAGTGAACCGGACCGGCCGGTTCAGCTGGACCGGCTCCACTTAATACCCCCTCCCCTCCTGACTTTCTCTCTCTTATTCGCTCTCTCTCTCCCCGACCTGCCTTCTTCTTCTTCGTTTCCCCCAAACCCAGAGAACCCAGACCTTCGACCCATCGTCCCAAACCGCCATGCCCATCTCGCTCGCTTCCTTCTCTCTCTACCTCATCATCACTCTCTCTCTTCCAGCACACCCTCGCCCACAGTAACCCAAAACCACCCCGAAACCGGAAACTACCCACACCCAAGGTTTTCCCAAACCCATCCACCACCACAAACACCAGGCCACGTACCCATCTTCGCTGCCTCCATCACCACCGTCCAACACACCACAGAATCGAAGGGCTGGATCAAGACGGTTGGGTATTTAAAGGGGGAAGACGACGCCATTGAGGCCAGGTCCGAGTTTTAGGTATTTTAGGTAATTAGGATTAGGTTTAATTTCCGTCTTTAGGGTTTAGATTTAGTTTCGTTGTCAATTTCATTTTCGTATTCGAATCTAAGAAATTTCGTGTTCTTCAATTTCGTTCTCTTGTTTTCGAATTTTCGCAATTAGGGTTTATGTTAGTCGATTTCAATTGGATGTATTTGGGTTGAATTTCATGAGTTAGTGGTGTACTTCGAACTTCTGATTCGATTTTACAAGCAATTCGGTTCAATTTGCCTCTGGATTCTTGCGTTTGTGTATGCAATTTGATTTCCCCTGTCTCGGTTTATTCGAAAGTTCGAAGGTGTGTCAATGGCGATTTATGTTGATTAAGGCTGTGCTAGCGTTCAAATGGCTGTGGAATTAGTCGTGTTGCTGGGTAATCCCTTGCCGTTTTGTTCCTGCTCCCCATTTCAATCCTGTTCATACCCTTTCCCCTGTTTTTGCTGCTGATGTCCTGTTCTTCTGCTTCAATTCGTCCCCCTCCCCTGCTGTTAATTAGTCTGCCTTGAATTTGGTTTTGGAATGACAAATAATTAGGTTGTTAGTTTTTAATTGGTTAATTTCATGTTTAGTTGTTTAGTTTGGTTTAATTGGGTCAATTAATATAAGTATTAGTTTAGGTTTATTCGATTTAGTAAATTAGTTTGTTTTAATGTTTAATGAATTAGGATTAGATGAGTTTGGTTGAATTAGTTTAGATTGCCTTAAATAATTTCACTTAGATTAGTTAATTAGTTTAAGCATTTCGTTTTAAATGACCATAATTACACGTTTTCCCTGTGGACCGACCCTTAAAGTACTACGATTGACAACCATAACTGCTTGAGGTATCCCTTTCCCCTTTTATTCACTCACTTTAGTTTAGTTTTAATTTTCCACCTCAAAAATCACTCAACAGAAGCCTAGTACGTTTATTCCCATACTGTAAAATTAATATTTAGAAAAATTGAGTTGGGCACTCGTATTTCAATTCTTTTTAGTTTAAAAACAAGGAAGAGAGCAGCTATGAAGTAAAACTGTCGTTGGCTATTATTCGATAGTCGAATCCAAATTAATAAGCTCATATCAATATTGCAATCATTGGATAGGTGTACAGCTGGCAGGCTGATTGAATAGCTTGACCTGAGGCTGCTTGGGTGACTCGAAGAGTGTAAGCCCTGATAATTGCTAACTAGTGGGTCCATTTGATAATGTGAGAAAATAGTACTTGAAAATCATTCATTGAATAATTATATATTACGAGACTTTAGTGTTTATTAATAACATGTGAACTTTTGATAGGTGCAGGTGGTAAATGCACCTAGAATTTTGAAATTTGTCCCCCTCTCCAAAAAAACATATGTTTTCTTAGCGACACAAAAAAATGTCCTCATTTATACTCCAAATGTATATTTGTATGGTTAGTGGGATTTCAAGGGATCTGTATTAATTGTAACCATAGTAAGTAATTTATAATTCTCCTTGGTATTTTCTTAATTATTAAAGCACTCACATTTATTTGCTTAAATACACGAATTGAATTTACCCCCTTTCTCTATATTATCCCCCCTTTTTAACATTGTCATTACTCTTACAATTAATAATATTAATGTTTTGTTGTTATTATTGATTTTATTATTGTTTCCTTCATTAATATTGCTATTAGTATTAAGGTTATTATCAGTGCCACTAGTATGGCTTTGTCATCATTATTATTATCGCTATTATGATTATTACAGAAAAGAATTGTCACTAGCTCCTAGAAAATATGTTGTTTTTAACCCAAAAGAACCTCACCCATATTCCAATTATATCCTTGGGTAACGCATATAGCTTGAGTCATTTTTAATACTAATTATGATTCATCATCTTCACTATTGGATTAAATTATACATCAAATCAGTATTCCTCTTACATCCTAAGTCTCCCTCGATTTTCATGTTAAGGATTAGTTCACTATTTATGCCTCTGAAATCCTAGTCCACTATCTTGTGATATTTTATTGCCGTTTTAATGTTTACCTTAGAAAATTCATATTTGTCACCCCCGAAATTGAATTAAGACCAAAAAACCCAATATGAAGAGCTTAGCAAGTTCCAAACCACTTCCATTCATAGTGCAAAATACAATTACCCCAACATTACCTCTAAAATTGAGCTTAAACAAAACCATGCACAACTCCGTTTATTCTGTGCAATCTCAGTAAATCGGCCATAACTTTGTCCAGAAAACTTTAAATTAAGTTATTCTAGAGGTAATTTAAAGATAAGTCATGGAGATACCTACCCACAAAAAATCATAATTTTTTGATGCACCAATAGCTACATGTTTATGCTCAACGTTGCCCTTATTTTTGGGAGCACTAAATTCCCTTTTTCCCTCAACTGCAAGTCTCCCCACTTTTCTTGAACCTTTCACAGCACACCCTTCACTCTTAGAAGCTCTGATTCTATTCAAACACAATCAACAATCCTCAGAATTCAACAAATTTAATTACAAGACCAGCATCACCACAACCCATGTTCAAAATCTAATTCCTCCACGAGCACCCACATACTCCAACAACTTCAACCCTCAAAATCATCATCAAGAACTCCAAATTAACATAAATAAGCGGTTATCTACATTAGATTGTTATTTGCTAATCAAATTAAGAAATAAAAAGAATGAAAATAAGTGAAGGGGAGCTTAGGATTCGCCTCCAAAACATCAAGAACTAGGCTAAAGGGAGGTGGAACAGGTTCGTGGATGTGCTGAGCTTGCGGGGGTGCTTAACTAGCAGCACATGGCAGCTCCGACCACCAGATGGCTAGGTGCGAACTAGGTAGCGGGGGGGGGGGCATTGCTCGCTAAGAGAATTGGGGGGTGCTGCATGAGTGATATTATTTGGGGGAATCGGTTGGTCGGGGGTTAGATTAATTTTTATGTAATTGTTTCTTTTTGTTTCTTTTTCCTTTTAACCCCTTAATCTAGTTACTTTATTTATTTATTTATTCATTATTATTTTCTCTTCCCTTGTCAAGCTAATAAATATTTGGGTTAAAGTCTTGGTTAATTTTTGACCTATTATTAGTAATTTCTTGATTTATTTAGAAGGAGCTCGCTAAGAAGGACCTATTATTAGTATATCCCATCATAACTCACTTTTGCAAATTTGTCGATTTATTTAATTATTCATAATTTTTATGGGTTGCTAATGATTTAATGCATATTAAGGACTTAGTTTATTCTGAGGCCATTTCGTCGTTTCAACCTGCAACTGCTTAAGTATTTTAAATCATTGAATCGAAATACGATGCTCAACTTTATTAAATTGAAATTAACTAAAGTAATTAATCATGGGTTAGGTTAGATCTGTTACATGGTATTACTTTATAGTCTTTACACAATCTCCTATTGCTCGCCATAATTGAAAAGCAGTCAATATGTGTCTTTGTGTTACCACTCTTGAAAGGCACCAAGTTTTCCTTCTTTTTATTAAAATAAGAGTTAACAATCAATAATTCATATGGAATCACAAAGTCTAGAATAGGGAACCCACTATTTCTCTCCCTGTAATAGAAACCTCAGTGCATTGTATCATGTCCATCTTCTTTTCTTCCTATATGTCCATTAATCACCCTCGATGAAAATTTTCTCAGCCTGTGGCATATTTTGATAACCTCATATAATTCCTCCCCGAATACCCTTTTAATATTTACTGCTAACGTACTTAAGGTGCATAAACGTTTCGTACATTAAGGATATCTAGACCAACATTTAACTTGATAGACATAATGTAGTCACTCTTATCCCTTACCTCAACAACTTGCTCCAATAACCCTTTAACAACTAAAATCCCAACTCCATTTTTGGCTCCATTAAGGTCTGCTTAATAATGTTTGCACCCATCAATCTCCTTTGCTTTGGCACCAACCTACTTAGTTTCATGAATACAAGCTATGCTAATCGTGCGCTTACACAAAGTTTTAACTAATTCTATTGACTTGTACTCAAGGGTCCTAACATTCCATGTTACAAATATCCTATTGTTCTCATTTTTCCTAACTCCTTCCCTCTTTCTGGGGACAAGAACTTACTAATATATTGTTTACCATTAGAGAACGAAAGATAAAAAATACTTAAGTTGAGGCACCACAATGATGATGACCATAATAACGCTAATAACCTACACATTGATAATTAAGTTGAGGCACCATGAGAGAGGGTTTCTCTTAGCATGAGTGGTAACTTTCAATTAAACAATGCTGGTGGTGGTGTATGAAGAAGAGAGGCCAACCGGGAAAGAATACATTGAGGGTTTGAAACAAGCTGCTCAACATATTTATCAGGCTTTGTTTGGTAAAATTAATGCTCATAACAGGTACAAGCCCCTTCTATGATTGATTCGACTGATAAATCATTTCATAATGTCGGCTGATTGAGTTGGGGGATATAGTATAGAATGAGCAATTGGATGATGGTACTATTAACGAAACTATTTCATTGCCTAAAATTGGTGATAAAGGGGTTGGTAGTGACGAATTGATTACTGATTGGGGAGGATGGAATGTGGGCACTAAAACCTTTTGCTTTTGCTTTACGGAAAATAGGGATAATGTTTAAGGTCTTCACTTACATTTCGTTGAACATGGCTTTGTGGATAATTAGAGGTGTGGTGAATATTATGATGAATGATGTTACTGAGGAAGTTGAATATTTGATGACTACATTGGTTGGCTATATTGTTGGGCCTATGCCTAACATGCCCATTTTGAGAAATTTTATTGAGAAGCATTGGGGTGTTGTGGCATATCCTCCATTGTTTTGCCATCCCTCAAGCTGATGTGTGTTTTAATTTGCTAGTATGGAGGACGTGGAGGCTATATTAAGAGAGGGCCTCAGATGATTGCCAATCAATCAATTATGTTGAAGCCATGTTTATGGATTTCAAATTTTATTAAGGCTTGATGCACAAGGTGCTAGTTTGGGTCACTTTTCCTAATCAAGACCTGCAATTTTGATCGGTCAACAACTCGAGTAAGCTTGTTGGTGTAGTGTGTACACCTCTATTTTCTAATCGATGTACTTCCCTTAAGGAATGTGTAACCTATATTAGAGCCTTGATTGACATTGATGTTTCTTCTAAGCACCCTGAAACAATCTCAATGAGAGATCCTTTTGGTAGTTTCTTGTATCAGAAGGTTCACTACGAGTGGGTGCCCTATTTCTGTAAGAAATATAGCAGGCTTGAACATGGTTAAGCCACTTGAAATTTAGCTAATGTGAAGCAAATCTGAGTGCCTAAAGGGAGTCAAAATTAAGTTACCTCAGAAGCTACTGGGATGTAGTGATATGGTACTATTGTTGATTAGAGGGTGAAGGAAGATAATGATAATGTAAATGATAATGTTCCTGAGCAGGCTGTTGTTATTCAAGCTACTTCAATTTAGGAGGTGCACTTTGCTACCAGGTTCCCTAGTCAAAGAAAGGTAGCCATTAAGGCGATAGCCTTTAGTAGAGCTAAAAGAAGTGACAATGCTAAGTTACCTTTGGCTACTTTAGTACTTTAGCCATTGGTAATGATATACACTCTTGTGTTAGCAAAGGAAATAGTTTGGATATGTATGACAAGGCTCATATCATGGAAAAGGCCTTGGGCAGGAAACCATGATAATTTCCAGCTGGAATCTTCGAGGTCTTAATGACCTCTTTAAGTAGGGAGAAATTAAAAATGAGGAAATAAAAAATAGCCCTGCTATCTTTAGTCTTGTAAAAAAAGCACAATACATAAGCTATAGGTAGAATGATATTTCATTAGTATGTTTTTGTAGCTAACTACAATGAGTATTATAATGATAGAATTTAGGCTTTTTGTTTACCCGTCATAAAACTATATGTGATTAGGCATAGCTGCCAAACTTACTCACTGCAATGTCAAGGGCGGTTTTGGTGCTTTTGTGGGTGCTATTACTTTTATATAAGCTCATAATTTTGCTACTTTAAGGGAATCCTTATGGGTAGACATTAATGTGTTGAATTTTAATATTATTTGTTGTGGTTTTTGCTGGGAGATTTTAACATTGTTCCAACCGAGGACAAGAGAATTTCCGAAGTTTCTTTTGTTGAAGGGGAGATTAATGCTTTTCTAACCATTGTATAGGAATTGTCTTCATGGTTGTAACACCTCAATCCCTAATTACCTGATTATCATAACCTAATAGTTTATTATTTATACTTGACCGCAAGTATTTCAATTGGAGGCATTATCGTCATCCTGAAAGGGACAAGGCTTCTTGGAATTGCGTATTTTCTTTGAATTGTTCTCACGTTAACTAAGTCTGTCAAAATTAGGAATAAAAAAGTACAATCATAGAACCATTTAGTTTACAATATAAGTTACAACTTAGCAGGTTTCTCAGAACCCAATATTAAGTAGACTTGTCCAAAGATCATATAGGAGACATGTGTTCTTCAAAATTTTAAGCCCTCATAGTAGTACGGAAATTATTATGAGCTTAGCTAGCCATCGGTAAAAGTACTGATGCATTCTAGTACTTCTTACTATCATTTGACTTATTGGGGGGGCATGCTTACTAATCCCTTACCTAAAATAGAAAACATAGAACTATTTCGAACTGTGTGCGGAAGCGCAGTACATATACCCCAATGTTGTAAAATAAACTTCATAATCAAATTAGTTGGGTGCTTGCATTTCAAATCTCTTTAATTTGACAACAGGAGAGAAAGAGAGAGTGTGTGAGTAAAATTACTTTGTCTGTTATTATCTAGAAGTGGAACCCCTGTTGACATCTGAAGCGATCATTGAAATAGGTGCATACTTTCTAGGTCGATCGAGAAGCCTAACCTGTAGCCATGCTGGTAACTGAGGGGCATAAGCCATGATACTTTGTCACTTATGGAGTCAGTTAATTAGTTGACAAAACTTTGTTTCAACTATTCATCGCATGAATATTATATGAAATTTATATTATTTGAGAAACATGTGAGTTTTTGAAGATCACAGGCAATAAACGCACCAGAGTTTTTGAAATTCCTCTCTCCCTTTTGTAAATTGTACATTTATGGTTAGGAAATACAAAAATGGTGTCTCTTCTACTCTAAATGTATAATTCTATGGTAGTACAACTTTAGATAACTTCATTAAATTTTCTAGCTTGATAAGTAATGCAGAATTCCTTTGATTCTTTTTTTAATTATTGGTACCCCCACCTTCACTTACTTAAACATAAATTGATTTTATTTTCATTTTGGTTTTACACTTTCTTTAAATATTGTCGTTGCCCTCTTCAATCATGTTATTAATGTTATGGTTCTAATATAATATTGTTTGCCTCCTTAGTATTAATATCAATGCCATTATCATTATCATTATTATGATCATCACTACTATTGTTCTCCGTATTATCGATATTGCTATTATCAATGCTACTATTATTGTTATTATCATCATCATCATTAGCATCATTATTATTTCATTACTATTATAGACATCACTAAAGGTCACATCATTGCTAGTTTCAACGATTTATCTACAAATGCTAAACTTATTTCGATATCAAATACATGGTTTTGGATCCAAGCCGAAGCATATTCATTTCCTTCATTTTGTGAGTTGTGAAACATGTAAATAATCATTAACACATCCCCAATCCCTTAAACTCTTTGCTTCATTCAAACAAGAATCAAGTTTTACAATTAATTTTGTTACTAACACCTAAGTTTACATGCCTAGTATATCTAAATCCCCAAATTAATTTCTCAATTTATATTAAGGATATTCATCTCAAAACCTTTCAAAAACCAAAATTCCCTGCATTTTTTTCCGCCACCTCAAGCTACACAACACTCATAATCATTATCATGTGTCAAAATTCCCACTAAATACCATTCCATTATTCTAAACTATGTCATAAACTCATGCTAATCCCAATCTATTTTGAACCCCGAAATTGACCCATTTTTGTCCTTTACTCTTGTCTACAAGCTCAAGCGCGAGCTTCCATTTCCATGGCAACATCACATAAAACAATATACACATATACCCTACTATGTTTTCCCATTCAATTACCACTAAAATTCGTCAAAATCACACAACCCAAATGAAACAAAACTCAACTCATATTGAGCCACCCAACCCTAACTCACCATGTCCACCCATAACTTCTAGCCAGCATTTGGCGGTGGAAGAAAAGGAGGAGAAGGGGGAGTTTCGAACAAAGCAACAAGGGGGGCAAAGGGAACAGGGAATGGGGGTTTTGGGTTTATTTGTTTTAATTTTTATTGTTTTATAGTTTTTGTAAATTTCAATGAATTTAGCTCCAGATTTGTTTTTTTTCCTTTACAACTCTTTTCTCCTTTTTCTCCCCTTTAAACGTAGTGAATATTTGGGCTAATATTTTTGGTCTATTAATGGGATTTTCATGGTACATTTAGAAAACTTATAAACATTACCTATTTCAAGTAATTAATTCCTCGCATTTTATTTATTTATTTCATACATTATTATTATTGTTTTATTTTTGTGATGTAGATCAGAGGTTGAATTTATGTATTTCATGATTACCCATTTTTATGACTTGGCAAAGTTGTTTTGTTCATGTATTTATTTATAATTTCTAAATTATTTAATACCAAACATGATTAAATTTCCTTTTGAGGCCACTTTACTGTCTCAACCTGCAACGACATAAATTATACACATGCTGAATTGAAAAGTGGCGCCCAACTTAATTAATTTAAATGGAGATTAATCAAAATAATTAACATGGTTTGGGTTCAGGTTTGTTACCACCTTTCTCCGTTAAAATAAATTTCATCCTCGGAACTTACTGATTTGAAGGAAACCTTCGATTTACCTCAAACGAGTACGAATACTTACTTGATATTCCATTTAAAAAATTATAAATAAAAATAGATGAAAAATCAAATTAAAAAATACAAAAGTAATTCTATTTGATACATGTAATTATATATGTAATTTTTTTTTGAAAAAATTGAAAGATAAATAAACTATTATGTTATTAACAAAAATGAAAAGAGAGAGATTTGAACCTTGGTACGAATGAATCGTACAACGGATTAGTAATCCAACACTTTCATCCACTTAGCCATCTCTCCCTAATGAAAATAAAAAACTAATACTAAAATATTAAATAGCATAAAAATATTATTGGCCCATGAAGCATGGTTAGCCCATGAAATCTTTTCTAGAGGGATGCTTTGTGTTTAACGCTATAGTCTAATATATGCACAGGATGATCTTCATAGACTAGATTCTCAGCCACCTCTATAGACTCTGTCACAATGACGTACTTTATATCTGGAACATCATTTTTAAGCTGTGAAATGTGGAAAACATTTTGCGCATGCTTGAGTTCTACTGGTAAATCCAATCTATATGCCACGGGATTTAGCGTTTTGATAATCTCATAAGGCCCAATATACCTACGACTCAACTTTCCCTATACATTGAACCTTCTTATACCTTTGGCTAGTGATAGCTTCAAGAATCTTTATCTCCCACTTGAAATTCTAATGGTCTCCTCCTTTTATCAGTATAAATCTTCGACCAACTCTAAAAGATTTTGATTTGTTATTGAATCTTTCTTGCCTTCTCAATGGTTTCTTAAATGAACTTAGGCCCTTTAACTAGTGCTTCTTCCACCGCACTCCAACATAAGGGTGTTCTGCCATGTTACGCCTCAAAAGGAGTCGTTTTAATGGTGAATTGATAACTGTTATTGTAAAAAAATTCCACCAAGGGTAAAATCATCCTCCCATTTTCCTGAAGAATAAGCACACATGCTCTCAACATATCCTCCAAGATTTGATTCGCCCTTTCAGTTCGTCTATCACTCTTAGGAGGTATGAACTATTGAAATTTAGTTTAGTCGCAAAACCTTTCTACAAGGCTAGCCAACATCAGGTGTGAAATCTTTGGTCTTTGTTAGATACTATATTCTTTGGTATGCCATATAATAGAACTATTATTTTGACACACAATTGTACTTGTTGCTTTACATCAGAAGTGTCATGGATTGGTATGAAATGAGGAGATGTGGTGAGTCTGTCAACAATAACCCAAATGGCATTCTTTTTTGAAGAAGAAAGGGGTAGTCCCATGATAAAATCCATTGAGATTGAAGCCCACTTCCATGCAAGAATTTCCAAAGGTCTCAATTCGCCTACTAGATGTACTGTTCAACATTAACCTTTTGACAAGTCGGACATTGATCTGCATACTATATATTCCCTATTTTCATATTATCCCATAGAAGTATTGTCTCAAATCACTTTACATTTTTGTTCCTCCTGGATGGATCAAATAACGAGTATAATAGGCTTCTTCTAAAGTCCTCCCTTTCCAATTCCTTCTTATTAGGCACACATAGTCGATTTTGAAACCTTAAGGTCCCATCCTCGTGTATCATGAAGCCAGGTGATTTCCCCTGTGTAACATTCTGTCTAAACCTTTCTAACTTAGCATTACCCTTTGGCCTTGACTTAATCGTTTCTAATGTTGACAACAACCAATTTCTTAGCCCCCTATGAAATAAGTTTAGTAATTGTATTCTCGAGGCCTCTTATGATGCTAGGTTGGGTAATAATTATTGTGTTCAAACAATGTTGGGCGTTCCTACTTAATTTATCTATTATGACATTTCCCTTCCTTAGATGATATTGATTTTATATATCATCAACTCCAACCATCATCGTTGCCTTAGGTTGATCTCTTTCTGAGTAAAGATATATTTTAGGCTCTGCTGATCGGTGTCGATCTTATATGACACCTGCTATAGGTAGCGTCTCTAGATTTTTAATGCCAAAACCACTAGAGCTAACTCTAGATCATGTGGTAGGTAATTCTTCTCATAAGATTTAAGTTGCTGAGAGGCATAGGTTATTACCTTATCATCTTGCATTAACACATAATATAACCTATTGTTAGAGGCATCACTATAAATGGTGTATTCTTTACCCTGCACTAGAAAAGTAAGGATAGGAGTTTTAATCAACCAACTCTTTAATTCTTGGAATACCTCCTTGC
Source organism: Selenicereus undatus (assembly GCA_017589665.1). Classification (NCBI taxonomy): domain Eukaryota; kingdom Viridiplantae; phylum Streptophyta; class Magnoliopsida; order Caryophyllales; family Cactaceae; genus Selenicereus; species Selenicereus undatus. Next base: position 53,328,902 of record JACYFF010010365.1, on the reverse strand, counting down.
TTTTGTCTGCCTGCTTGAATTTAGTCTTTCTCTTCAATAGGTTGGTCAATGGGGATGCTATTTTTAAAAACCCTTCAACAAATCTCTTATAGTATTCAGCTAATCCTAGAAAACTCTTCACTTCTATAACATTCGTTGGCCATGGGCAATTTATTTAGTAATTGTTTCTATTTTATAGGGATCAACTTTAATCCCTTCTTTGGAAACAACATGTCCAAAAAATGTCACCTCAGCTAACTAAAACTAATACTTTTCAATTTATTATATAGTTGGTGTTCCCTTGAAATTTATAGCATAGTCCTCAAATGGTTGACATGATCCTCCTTATCCTTAGAATATGTCAGAATTTTATCCATAAACGTCATCAGAAATTTATCCAAATTAGCCTAAAGACGCTATTCGTTAGATTAATGAATGCAGCATGGGTATTTGTAAGTCTAAAGGGCATCACAGTACATTCATAGTGGCTATATCTAGTCCTAAAAGCAGGTTTGGGAATGTCTTCTGGCTTAATTCTACTGGTGGTAACAAACCTCTAACCAATTTTCGAAAATAGCCCAACTCCTTGCTGTTATTCAACTATCTAATATATTTAGGACAAAGGGTACTTATTCTTGATAGAAATTTTATTTAACTCCCTCTAGTCTACACAGAGTCTTAGGGTTCTGTGCTTTTCGTTTACAATAAAACTGGGCCCCTTCAAGGTGATGCACTTAGCCTAATTAATCCCTTTTATAGTAATTCATCCAGTTGGATTTTCAATACTTTGAGCTCTGTAGGGCTATCTTGTGTAAGGATTTTGCAATAGGTTATGCACTAGGAATCAGTTCAATTTTAAAATCAATCTCTCTTTGAGAAGGTAAATCGGGTAGTTCTTCAAGACAGACACAGGAAATTCATACACTATATGGGTGTTTTATACTTTCATCTCCTCTTCCTTAACTTTAGTAGTATAACATAGATACCCTATACAACCTTACATTATTTGCTTACTTGCCTTCATAATTGAGATTATGGGGTACTGCTTTTCATTTCTTTCACCATAGAAGCATATTTCTCAACACTTTTGGCCCTTTAATTTGACTTTAAGGTTCTTACAATCAATATTTACCCCATAAGTGGTCAACCAGTCCATTCCTAAGATTATATCAAATTTTGTCATGTCAAATCAAATTAAATTCCCAGGGAACGCATGCTCCCCAACACAGTTGGAACATGCTTACAAAGGATGGGACAATCCATCCCTTATGCATTTGGTAAGCTAATTCTATAGTCGATGGATATCTTATCCTTTTTATAGTTTGATTGCAATGCATTTTGGGTGGATATAAATGAATGAGTGGCGCCCGAATCAAATACAACACAAAATGGCTTTGAATTTAAAAAGATAGCTCCAGCGACTATCGCACTGGAAACTGTAACTTTCTTTTTGCTCATCATGCAGGTTTGCCCTACAGTTGTAGATTTAGGAGACGGGGGTCCCTAGCTGATTGAGAATAAAATAGAATATTGGAGCTGAAAGCAAGCAACAAACAAGCCAGAGCTGATATGCTAGCTTTGAATTAGAACAAGCAATAATTTGAAGGGAAATCAAGATAATACTGAGCTTGATTTGGATACAGTCACACCACTAAATTAGGCTTAGGGCCCTTAGGGATTAATCTGGATACAAACACACCACCAGATTAAGCACCAAGACTCCTAGAACACCACCTGTAATGGCCAGATCACAGGATAGCTAGAGAGATTTGAGAGGAAATGGGCTATGCTTGACTTTAACATTCATTAACTCCATATTACAACTAAAAATAAGGATTTTATACTCAGCCTTACACTCTTTCTCAATGGCTAAGTCAGCAAACAAAAGTAAACCAAAAACAGTAAAGGGGTTTAAATAACAATCGACCTAAAACAGCAGCTAAAGTTAATCCTTGACACCTAATTGCTTTGCTAATCTCCATTATTTTGGAGCATCTTAGTACTAGTAATGATGGCCTTAGGGAGCAAAAATCAGTTACTGATGGAGTGATTAGCTCAGCTGATCAACAAGTACAGTAGCTGGTTATTGTTTGGATCAAGGGGAATTTCTTTGAGCTTTGTGGTGGTTAATAACAGATGTGAGTAGGTCTAACTTTGCCATTTTAGGGTCTTCCTTGATAATATTTTTGACAGCTTTTCAAGCCGTTAAACGTGCCCAAACCCTACTGCACGAATGGACCACATTTAACTCTCAAAATACTACCATGCTGGACGGGAATCTGAGCATGCTTACTGAATGGGCTGTAAATGTTGTTGTGCTAACTAAACTGAACCCTTAAAAATTAAAGCAACTTTTCTGAATTGTCAGTTGATAATTTAGCTAGTAATTAAACTAAGTTACTTCCCGAAAGACTTGTTGATCACTAAATCAAATAACAGACCAAGGACTAAATTAGTCTGCTTGGAGCATCACTGAACTGATCCCCTTGCTTTAAAACTTGCTGAACTAATGCTTGAACATCACCTTAGTTTGAGTGAGCTTGCTGGACTTAGTAGGAGCTTGATCTCTATATCCCCCCCCCCTTGTTGGAAAGAATTTAAGCTTAAATTTGCAAGGGAAAGGTCTTCAAAGTATGGGCTTAAGTCTACCACTTTGAATGTGGTTGAAACCCCATACTCACCTGGAAGTTCCACCTTGTAAGCATTATCATTGATCCTTTCCAGGATTTCAAAAGGCCCATTATCCCTTGGACTGAGTTTGGATTTTCTCATCTGTAGGAATCTCTCATTCCTCAAATGGACCCAAACTAGACCTGCTGATTGAAAAACCACCTTCTTCCCGTGTCTGTTTTCTTGGACTTAGTAGCTTGTATTGCTTTTCTCAATCTTTTCTCTCACCTTGTCATGTAATGCTTGGATTTTCTTAACCCTTTATTCAACCTCAGTGCTTGGTTTCCCTTCAGTGGCCCTCGAAATCAAATCTCTTGGGGTTTAATGATCAACTCCATAAACTATCTTGAAGGGAGATAGGCCAGTGGTCCTGTAATGAGCTCTATTGTATGGAAACTCCATATAAGGCAGTAACAGGTCCCATGCCTTGGCCTGAGTTCTAATTAAGGTCCTTAAAAGAGCTCCTAGGGTCCTATTGGTGACCTCAGTCTGGCCATCAATTCAAGGATGGCATGTAATACTGAATCTGAGCATGGTCCCTAGCTTCTTCCACAATGTGAGCCAAAAATGGCTAAGGAATTTGGCATCCCTGTCACAAACAATAAACCTTGGGACTCCATGTAACCTCATTATCTCTCTAAAATATAGCTTAGCTATTTGGACAACATCATTGCTCTTTGAACAGGCTATGAAATAGGCCATCTTTGAGAATCTGCCAACAACCACAAAGATGGAATCTTTCCCCCTTTAAGTCCTGGGTAAACCCAACACAAAATCCATACTTGCATTAGTCCAGGGGCCAAGAGGGACTAGAAGTAGAGTGTACAACCCTTAAGGCAAGTAAAGACTCTTGGCTGCTTGGTACATAGCACACCTTTTGAGGAGGTCTTGTACGTCCTTTGACATGCCTGGCCAGTATTAGAGTTCCTTCAACATGGATGTAGTCTTGTTTTCTCTATAATCGACAGCAAGTGCCCCTCTATGTACCTCCCAGATGAGCAACTATCTGGTCCCACTCCTTGGGACACATAGTCTAGTCCCCTTGAACAAGTAGGCATTCTGGGTCATGAAATCTCCCTTAGGCTTCTGCTTGTAATGCTCATATAACTCCCCAAAATCCTCATTCTGCTCATACAAGGTCTTTAGATGTCCAAAACCAAGCACATTGGCTCTAAGCTGAAACAACAAGAGGTGCCTTCCAGACAGTGCATGTGTCCCTTGATTCATCTTCCCAGACTTGTGCTTGATTGAGAAATAAAAGGACTGTTGATATTCGACCATTTTGCTTACCTGGTATTGAGTTTATGTTGCCCCTGAATGTACTTAAGCGCCTCATGGTCAGAATGAAGGATGAATTCTGTAGTAATAAGGTAATGCCTCTAGTGTTCTAAGCACCTAATGATAGCATAGAACTCCTTGTCATATGTGGAGTACTTCCTCTTTGAGTCACATAGCTTCTCACTGAAATAGGTTAAAGGCTAGCCCTCCTGAGTTAACACACCACCAACTCCCACCCTGAGGCATCACACTCAACTTCAAAAACCTTCTCAAAGCAAGGCAAGGACTGCTGCTTGGGCTAGTCTCAATTTAATCTCTTTAAATGCTTGCTGGGCCTTGGGATTCCACTGGAATGAGCTTCCGTTGAGTACTTCAGACATTGGTGCCACTATGGTACTGAAATTCTTAATGAACCTCCCGTAAAAGGAAGCTAACCCATGAAAGCTCCTCAGTTTATGAATGCTCTGGGGTACTAGCCAACTTCTGACTGCATCTACCTTGCTTTCATCCACTTTGATCCCTTCAGCAATGAATATATAACCCAAGAATATGACCTTATAGGTCAGAAAGGTACACTTCTTGAGGTTCCCATACAACCTCTCCCTTTTCAGAACTTGAACAACTTGCTGGAGGTGATCTAGATGCTCTTCCTCAGTCTTGCTGTATATCAGGATGTCATCAAAGTATACTACCACAAACCTACCATTGAAGGGCCTGAAAACATGGTTCATTAATCTCATGAAGGTGCTGGGAGCTTTGGATAAGCCAAAAGGCATGACCAACAAGTCATAGAGGCCTCTCTTTGTCTTGAAGGCAGTCTTCCACTGACCACCCTCTCTAATTCTAATTTGGTAATACCACTTCTCAAATCCACCTTTGAGAAAACTCTTAAACCATAGAGTTCATCCAGCATGTCTTCAAGCCTTGGGATAAAGTGCCTGTATTTGGTGGTGATTTTGTTGATGGCTCTACTGTTAATGCACATAATGGTTTCCATCCTTCTTTAGAACCAATAGAGCAGGCACAACACATGGGCTGAGGCTCTCCCTTACCATTCCCTTGGCTATCAATTCTTCCACCTATCTTTGAACCTCCTTAGTATCCTTAGGGTTCATCCTGTAAGCTGGTTTATTAGGTAGAACAGCTCTAGGTATGAGGTTAATATGGTGCTGGATGGACGTTTTGGGAAGTAAGCCTGATGGGATTTCTTCTGGAAACACATAAGCATATTGGTCCATAACGGGTTTGGCTTGTAGGGGAATAACTATTGTATCATCTGGTTCACTATGAGTCGGAAGAATCCAACCCTTGAAGGGCCTAAACTCATGCTAACTAGCTTTGAGTTCTGACTCCATCAAGGTCAAATGTTTTTCTGTTGTTTCAGTGGGTTTGGAAGGCTTGTGTTTAGGCAGTTGATGTGCGGGTAAAGGAGTAACAGTGATTTTCTTCCCATCCATGACAAAGGAGTAAGTGTTCTGGTATCCATCATAGATTACCCTCCTGTCATACAACGATGGCCTTCCCAACAGAATGTGACGTACATCCATAGGGATATGTCGCACCAAACCTCATCAAGGTAGTTCTTTCCCACTGAAAATGAAACTAAACATCTGGAATTAACTTGCAATCCCTCACCTTTTTTCAACCATTGAATGTAGTAAGGGTGAGGATGAGCAGAAGTTTTCAAGCCAAGTTTCTTAATCAGGGTTGTAGAAGCCACATTTGAGCAACTCCAACTGTCAATGATTAGTGAGCAGACTTTACCTTGAATGGTACACCTGCTGTGAAAGATATTCTCTCTTTATTCATCCCTAGTGCCCCTCTGGACATTAAGAGCTCTTCTAATCACCAACATCTCTCCCTCATCTTGTTCAGCTAGAACTTCTTTTCCCCTTGTTCCTCCATGAAGCAAGCTCCTCTTTCATCCTCCACTTCCTCCTCCTGGGAAGCCTGAAACTCATCTAGAGAGATTACTCTTCTGTTGGGACACTCAATTGAAAAGTGCCCCAAACCATGACATTTAAAGCACCTTTTAATATTAGCTGTGTTTAGGAGGGGCGTTTGTTTTGTGGAGTATGGTCTTAGGAGCAATCTGAGATTAGGCTCCAGTAGGTTTAGGGGTTATTTGAGGACTCCCCTTGTTGAAATTTTAGGTTCTGGGAAAAGGTTTTGGGGGTTCCTTCTTGATAGCTTTAGACTTGTTTTGTTGCTCAACTCTATGAGCCAATACACACACATTCTCAAAAGTTGTACATTGTTGTAGTTCAACCACATGAGAGTACTTAGGGTTAAGGCCACTAAGATACCTCACTATGGTTTGATCTTCTGGTTCTTGCAGGTTATATTTAATCAAGAGTTTTTCAAACTCTTGAGTATATTCTTCTACAGACATGCTCCCTTGGAACAAATTATACAATTGAGAGTAGTTATCTTAAAGGTAAGAGGGGGGTAAGAACATGTTCTTATGCTTGGACTTCATTTTGTCCCAGGTTATGATCTTGTCTTTCCCTTTCTTAGCTCTCTTAGCACATAAGTTGCTCCACTAGATGGAAGCATAGTTCCTGAGCTTCAAAGCTACTAGCTTCACCTTCTTGTCCATAGGAATGTCTTTGTAATCAAAGACTCTTTCAACTGTCTATAGCCAGTCAACGAACTCATCAGAGTCTAGCCTCCCTTCAAACTCAGGGACCTCAAACTTGATGTCAAAGACAAAGTACGGGTAATGGTGCCTTCTGCCTCTTCTCTGTCTTGGTTCAGACTCACTGTCATTAGAGGAAGCAAAGGGGTTTCCTTGGCTATCAACCTCTTCCTCATGTGACTGCCCTGAGGAGCTTTGAGTCTCTGAATGTAAGACTCTCCTCTTATTCTTGAGAGATTCACCCAACTGCTTTCTGAGATACTAATTTTATTTCTTCGGGTACTCATAATTCTTCATCAGCGCCTCAAGGTTTTTGTCCAATGACATACTACTGCCACTCATCTTACCTAATCAAAAAAAGGGGTTCTTTATGGACTATGTGTTTAAGCTAAGGGTCGTGTTTTGGTTGTCGGCTCAGGCTAAGGAGAGTAGCCTAAGCTTTGATACCAAATATGATGCAAAATAAAAGAGAATACTGGAACTGAAAGCAAGCAACAAACAAGTCAGAGGTGATATGCTAGCTTTGAACTAGAACAAGCAACAATCTGAAGGGAAGTCAAGATAATACTGAGATTAATTTGGATACAGTCACACCACCAAATTAGACTCAGGGTCTTTGGGGATTAATCTAGATACAAACAGACCACCAGATTAAGCACCAAGACTCCTAGAACACCACTTGTAATCAAAACAATAAAGGAGTTTAAACTACAATCGACATAAAACAACAGCTAGAGTTGATCCTTGACACCTAATTGCTTTGCTAATCTCCATTATTGAGGTGCCAAGCCCTTGGAGCATCTTAGTACTAGTAATGATGGCCTTGGGGAGCAAAAATTAGCTATTGATGGAGTGATTAGCTCGGCTAATCAGCAAGTACAGTAGCTAATTATGGTTTGGATCAAAGGGAATTTCCTTGACTTTTGGGGTGGTTAATAACATGTATGAGCAGGTCTGACTTTGCTATTTTAGGGTCTTCCTTGATAATATTTTTGACACCTTTTCATGCCCTTAAACATGCCCAAACCCTGCTACGCGAATGGACCACATTTAACTCTCAAAATACTGTTGTGCTGGACTGGAATCTGAGCATGCATGCTGACTAGGCTGAAAATGCTGTTGTGCTAACTAAACTGAACGCTCAAAACCTGAAGCAACATTTCTCAATTATCAGCTGATAATTTAGGTAGTAATTGAACTAAGTTACTCCCCAAAAGACTTGTTGATCGTTGAATCAAATAATAGACCAAGGACTGAATTGGTCCGCTTTGAGCATCATTGAACTTATCCCCTTTCCTTAAAACTTGCTGAACTAATGCTTTCACATCAACCTAGTTTGAATGAGCTTGTTAGAGTTGGTCAGTAGGAGCTTGATCTCTATCACTAGCGTAGCGGTGCCATTGGCCTTGCAAATGCTTTTTCAATATCCTTCGATATTGTTGGGCAAGGAGCAATCCAATGATTAGAACGACCACGCCACATGTATTTTTTAGTACCAACTCGGTGCCCTCTTGCACCATGGTTTGATCAACCACACTTCCAATAAGGTTCAATTAAAACTAATGGACAACTCCTGGTAGGGCCAACAGTAGTTTTCTTCTAGGCAACACTCTCACTCGGAATGCCTCAACCATTTCATTTCATCTTTTGATCCGCCAGATTTAAGGCCCTCGGTTCATTCCTTTGTTAGCTCTACCTCAGTAGCTCATTCATACTGCCCTTGATAGGTTTGAATTAGTTGACCAACCAACTAATTTCAAATGTGAAAGGCTAAATCTTCCTCCAATATGCTCATCTTAATTCTCTCAGAAGCTATAAAATCTAAAAAAAAAAGCCTTGATAACTTAGTGAACTCACTAGCTTATTACATTACTTACATATTACTGATCATTCTTAATTCTGTAAATTCTTCCTCCATTTGACGTTGAACTATGATTGGATAGAACTAGGCCCTAAGTTCAAGTTCCTTAACAATTTTTTTCCAAGTAAGCTCAAGTCCTTGTAACTTATCCTTTACAATACTCCACCATATATTCGCCTCACTAGCTTAATAGAAGGTCCACATGTTCACCTTTTTCTCCTCAGGTACCTTAAACTACTACAAATATTTTCTCCATTTTTAATTCATTCTTCAAGTTCTACAGGGTCAAACATCCCATTATAAATCTTAAGGTTGTGTTGAGCTACCCTATCAGCCATCTTATGGCTTAGAGGTAGTTTCAGGAGGTATA
>JACYFF010010365.1:53225326-53318342 GCA_017589665.1 Selenicereus undatus | reverse complement strand
AACATGTAAATAATTATAAACACATCTTTAATCCCTTAAACTCATTACTCGATTAAGACAAGAGCCAAGCTTTATGATTACTTTTGTTACTAACACCAAAGTCTACATACCTAATTCATCCAAATCGATCCCCAAATTATTCCTACATTTATATTAAGAATATTCATCTCAAAATCTATCAAAAACGACATTTTTCTGCAGCTGTTTTCTCCACTTCCAGCTGCACAATATTCAAAATCATTATCTTTTGCCAAAATTCCTATTAAATATCATTCCATTATTCTAAACTAATCCATAAACTCATACTAATCCTAATATGTTCCAAACCCTCAAATTGATCCATTTCTCTCCGTTACACCTGTCTTCAACCTCATCAGCTGAAGTTCCCATTTCCATGGCAACATCACATAACACAATATACACATATACCCTACTATTTTTTTAATTCAATTACCAATAAAATTCATTAAAATCAAACAACCCAAATGAATCAAAATTCAACTCATATCCAACCACCTGACCCTAACTCATAATTTCCATTCATAACTTTCAAGCATCTCTAAGTTCAAATTCACCATTAAAACCCATGAAAATCCCAAATTAACATTTATTTAATCTAAACAAAATATTTACTAACAAAATAAACAATATAATGGTAGAAATGATTATCAGAGGATTTAAGGTTTCACCTACTCAACCTAAATGGAGTAAGATAAGGAAAAAGGAAGAGACGGTGACAAAATGTGGTGGCGTTTGGGTGGGTGGCATCGGCAACCGCGACTAGCGATGCTCCTAGCGAGCGTTTAATAGTGGAAGGAAGTAGGGGAGAGGAGAGATTTTAGGCATAGCAACAACGAGAGCGATGAGAATAGGGGAAGACAGGTTTGGGTTTATTTGTTTTACTTGTTACTGTTTCATAATTTTTGTAAATTTTAATGATTTTGACTTTAGATTTTCTATTTTTTTTTTCTTTGCAACTCTTTTTTCCGTTTTTTCTCTCTAAACCTGATGAATATTTGGGTCAAGATTTGGGCTAATATTTTTAGGCTATTAAGGGGATCTTCATGGTATATTTAGCAAAATTATAAACTTTACATATCTTAATTAATTTATTCCTTGCATTTTATTTATTTACTTCATACTTTGTTATTATGAACTCATATTTTTGGGCTATTAATGGGTTTATTTGTTTTATTTATGAGATATAGATGAGCAAAGTTGTATTTATGTATCCCACCATTACCCATTTTCATGAATGGCTAATTTGTTTTATTCTTGTGTTTGTTTATAATTTTGAAATTATTTAATACATAATATAACTAAATTTTCTTTTCAAGGCCACTTCATCATCTCAACTTGGAACAACATAAATTATAGAAATGTTGAACTAAAATGCAATGCCCAGCTTAATTAATTTAAATAAAGATTAATCAAAATAATTACATGGTTTAATTTCGGGCCATTATAGTGATACCCCGACAATGAGAAATTTCTTTACTGGGATGATAACTAGGAATGGGACTTGCGAGTTGGTCAAAATTTAAAAGTTTTAATGTATCTTGTTGTTACTAAAAGTGACTGGAACATAGTTTTCAAATTTAAAGCCCTTTGGGTATCCGATTATTGTTTGATTTGGCAAAACATTAGAGAGCAGTTTCAAGGTATGAGGAAGCCCTTTATGTTCCTTAATCTTTAGACCACTAATTGTGCTTTTAGTGCCATGGGACATGACTGTTGGGGGCTGGATATTATAGGAAGTTTGATGTTCCAACTAGTCAGAAAACTGAAGTTGATGAAGGAACAGTTCAAGCAACTTCATTAGTATTATTTCATGGGTGTCAGAAAACCCACTAGCTATGACAACATTAATGCTCTGTAGTTGGAACTTGGTTCTGTTGAGCTTTAAAGATTTGAAAAGGAGGTACCCACTGCTTATGTTAAATTTTAAAAGTGGAAGAAAGCATCTTGCAGTAGCAAGCAAAAGAATATTTTTTGAAGTACAGTGACGATAATAGTGGGTATTTTCACGATGCTATTAAGCAGAAGCATAAGACCAATGTCATTCATAAATTGGCTGATGTTCAGTACCAGGAGTTTACGTCCCATGAGGCTGTAGCCACTGCTTTTGTTTCCTTTTATAAAGGTCCTTTATGGAGCTCCCAGTCAGTTCATCCTTTGGATATATCTGCGATTGCCAATTGATGTATCTCTCCAGGGTTAAGCTTCACTCAATTCAAGAGTGAAAGCTAAAACCAAGAAATATTACAACAACGGAAAAGGATGGAAACTAAGCTAATCCTTGGATATAAATTTCACCACCAAAGATTAACCTAGTGAAAACTAAACTCTTCCTTGGATATAGATATCACCACCAAGCTTGAGTTTAGGGCCCTGAAACAGTTCTTAATGGTGATATATGTATCTAAGAAACGTTTCAGTTCTATCGATAGTTCCAGTTTCCAGTTTTTTTGTTTCCATTTCTTTCCCACGCCACCTTCACATACTTCTCTCCACAAATTTGAGTTTTCCTTTCATTCCCTTCCTCTCCTAGTGTGGTATATCAATTTTGGTATCAGAGCTAAGCTTCGTTCTTAGCCTGAAATCAAAACCCCAAAATTTTCCCTCCCGGTCATGCCACAAAACTCCCCTACACACAAAATAGCCCTAGTTCGTGTTCATCAATCAACATGACCAGTACTAGTGTGATGACTCTTAAAGAGAAGTTCGAAGCTCTTATGAAGAACTTCAAAGCAACAATCCCATCCCATGTTGAATTGAAGAATCATACTAAACAAATGGAAAAGCAGAATGAGTACTTACGAAAAAAACTGGGGAATAGCATGAAAAAGAAACAGAAGGCACTTGAAAGTCCAAATACATCTGTTCATGACGAAGAAGAAGTAAGTAACCTGAATAGTTCTTCCAATGAAGAAGAACCTCTAAGAAGAATTAGAGGCACCAGAAGAGCATAAAACAACTCTAATGATTTCAAGGTTGAAATTCCAGAGTTTAAGGGTAAGCTAGATCCTGATGAGTTTCTACAGTGGCTACACACTGTTGAGCGGATTTTCGATTGCAAAGACATTCCAGAAGACAAGAAAGTGAAGTTGGTTGCGCTTAGATTGCGAAAATATGTGTCCCTCTGGTGGACGAATCTTTGTGCCAAGCGGACCACGAACAGAAAAGGCAGGATTAGAACCTGGGAGAAGATGATGTCAAAATTGAAGTCCCGGTTCCTTCCTGCAACTTGCGTTCAAGAGAGTTATTCCTAACTACGCAATTTGACTCAGGGAAATGTAACTGTTGAAGAATATACAAAAGAGTTCGAAAAGCTCCTGATCAAGTGTGACATTCAAGAGCCTGAAGAGCAAACAATTGTTATATACTTGGGTGGCCTTGATCCTCAGTATTCTAACGTGGTGGAATTGCAGCAGTATACCACGTCTGATGAAGTTGGTTTTTTAGCACACAAAGTTGAACAGCAACGTCGAAATAAGCCAATCAAACGTGATTTCCCGAAACCTCCAATTCGTACTCAACCATTTAACAAGGGGAGTCCAAATTTTCCTCCTAGAACCAACCCACAAAATTCGTCTTCCCCTATGCCTTAAAGAACCCAAACTCCTCAAAGAACCCAGCCACCTCCACGGCCACCATACCCCCAGTCACGGCCTCAGCTTGGTCAAGAACATCCCAATCCATTCCCAATGAGTAATCGGCACTATTTTAAGTGCCAAGACTTACACATATTGTTTCCAATTTCCTAAATCAAAGAATTATTACTCTTGCTGAATGGGATGCAGTAAGGGAAGAAGATAATGAGGAGGAAAAGAAAGAGAATGAAGAAGAAGAACAGGAGGAAGTAGTTGAAGCTGCAGATGATAGAGAGATGCTAGTACTTCAAAGGGTACTAAGCAATCAATGTGGAGTTAAGGATGAACAGAGGGGAAACATCTTTTGTTCCCATTGCACTGATTAAGGCAAAGTGTTCTCATTGATAATTGACAGAGGCAGTTGTGCAAACGCCGAAGCATTGAGCATGATCGAGAAATTTTGCCTCCAAGCCAGGACACATCCCCATCCGTACAATATCCAGTGGCTCAATCAGAGTAAAGGTCTTCAAGTGAATTCCCAATGCTTGATTTCGTTATTAATCAGGAAGAAATATCGAGATGAGTTATGGTGCGATGTGATTCCAATAGATGCATGCCATATTCTTTTGGGTCGTCCTTGGATGTACGATTGCAAAGTAATTCATAATGGAATACCTAATCCTTCTCTAAGGGAGGAAACAAGATTACCTTGGTGCTGTTAGCCCCATCCGAACTTTCCAAACACAAACCACAAACACACCCCGAAAGATCGAATATGTTGTTTGCCTGCAGTGAGCCCTTACTGAAAGCTTCTTATCATGAGTTTTGAGCTTTCAGAGAATGGATTCTAGCCACTTAAGAAGAATCTAAATTGCCCCCCAAACCATCCAATAGCTAAATCGTTACTCAAACAGTTTAGTCAAGTGTTTCGTGAAGAGATACCTTTGGATTACCCCTAAAATGGGATATCCAGCATCATATCGACCTTATTCTTGGATCAATTCTTCTAAATAAACTAGCATACGAAATGAACCACCGAAAAGACACTTTTGAGATTCAGAAGCAAGTGGAAGGGTTAATGGCCAAAGGATTAGTTCTGAAATCCCTTATCCCGTACGCCGTACCAGCACTTCTAGTACCCAAGAAAGACGGGAGTATGAGCATGTGTCTCGATAGTCAAGCCATCAATAAAATAACTATCAAATACCAGTATCCAATACCGAGGCTCGAAGATTTGCTAGACAAGTTACATGGATCAAGGGTATATTCGAAGATTGATTTGTGAAGCGGTTACTATCAGATTAGATTTTGAGAATGTGAAGAATGGAAAACTGCTTTCAAAACAAAGGGTGGTTTATTCGAATGGTTGGTTATGCCGTTCCGTTTTTCAAATGCTCCGAGCACTTTTATGACGTTAATGAATCAAGTATTCAAACCTTATATTAGCAAGTTTATTGTCATTTATTTTGATGATATATTGATCTTCAGCAAAAATGAAAAAGAGCACCAAGATTATTTAACTAAGATTATGAAGGTGCTTGAACGTGAAAAACTGTACTGTAATCTCAAAAAGTGTTCCTTTTTCACTTCTAAGGTCACTTTCTTGGGGTATATTGTGATTGCTGAAGGAATTGAAGTTGATGAAGCCAAAATTGAGGCTATCCGAAGTTGTCCCACACCACATAGCGTACATGACATACGTAGTTTTCACAGACTTACTTCGTTTTACAGTTGTTTTATTTAAGATTTTAGCACTATTATTGCGCCAATGATCGAGGTGCTTAAGGGCACATCATTTAGATGGACCCCTAAGGCATAATCAGCTCTTGAAGAGGTGAAAAGGAAGCTAACACAAGCACCAGTGTTAGCCCTTCCCTGGTTTAATAAGATATTCGAAGTTAAGTGCGAGGAATATGGCATTTGTATTGGAGGTGTTCTTACTCAGGAAGGCAAACCATTAGCCTTATTTAGTGAGAAATCATGTGATTCTAGGTAAAAGTACTCCACTTATGATAAAGAAGTTTATGCTATTGTTTGATAGTTGGAGCATTGGAGCCATCATCTTATGGCCAGCGAGTTTATTTTACATTTTGAACATGAGTGTTAATGGTTTTGAGGGAGTGTGAAATAACTGATAATAAAAACCTCAAGCATACGATTGTCGTAGTACTTTGAGGGTCAATCCTCAGGGACGACGCTGAGATTACGGTCACTTACAAAATAGTTTAACTAATTAACTATATTAAACCAAATGAAAATCATTCAAGAAAACTAAATTCCTAAGTCAACTAAGTATTTAACCCTAAGCAAACAGAGCAAATGAATTGAGAAGCTGAAACATTCCATCCCAAATAAACAAAGCAAATAAACAGAGCAAATAAACTACTGAATTATCACTGATCTGGCATCAACACATCCACAATTGATTATAGCTAGTTACTCAACATCATAGCATAATTCGAATTAGCGCAAGTAAGCAAGAATCGAACCAGTAATAGCCACCATTACTTAACCAGAAACCTCTAGCAAAATCGCATAGCTTCAGCAGAGAATTAAAACAGAGTTTAAAGAATCAAACCGGTTTAATGTTAGAGTTCAGTCTTCAACATAGGGTGCCTCTAGCCAAGCTCGAACCAGGGGAAAGGGGAATCAACTAACCTACTCAACCTCATGCCTCCTCACTTTACAGCTCAGCCCTCGACATCAATGGCAGTACCACCATTGTTATGAACAGGGGAAGGGGAATCGAAAGAGTGAAGCCAAAATTCATTTATATTGCAAACAAAATCAACCAAATCTCTCAATTACAACTAGAGAATGCAAGTACGAATCTCAGTTACACGATTTCGCAAACTTAAACCAAACCCTAATCTTAAATTTTCGAAGTGAAAACTCGAAATCCGAAGACCTAGGTACGAATTTAAAGAAAAATTGAAACCTAAAATTCTCTAACCCTAATTCGAAATTAACCATTAAATTTGAAAACGAAAATGAAATTAAAGTAACTAAGCCTAAAACTGAATTTAAACCCTAATCTAACCCTAAATTTACCTACCAATTACCTAGTTTCCTCAATGGCGTCTTCGGATCTTCATTTATACCCGAACCTCTTCAATTCTCGACCCTTCGATTTGGGGGTTGTCGTGGATGGTGGAGATGAGGGACAGCGAAGGTGGTCTCGTGGTACAGCTGGCGTAAAACGCGGGTGGTGGGGTGGTGTTGTGGAAGAGAGAGAGAGAGAGAAATGGGGTAGAGAGAGATGCGAGATGAGGCAGAAATGGCAAAGGCAAGGCAGGGATCTGGGTTTCGGGTTCCAGGGGATGAAGTCGAGTGAGGAGGAGAGAGAAGAAGAAGGGGAAGGGAGGGTTAATGTGAGATCACGTGCGAGGCACGTGAGGGCGGAAAAGAAAGTTAGGCCGGGTTTTTTTCATTTCAAGCTTGGGCCGGTTCAGTTTCCTAACCGGTTTTTCTATTCTTGGGCCGGTTCAATTCAATTCTTGGCATTTTCCACTATTTTCTTCGCATTTTTTGCCATTTTTTGAAATTATTTAAAATCTGCAAAATAAAATAAAATAAAATAAGAACCTTAAAAATATTATTATAACGAGCATAAAATAGGTGTAAAAGTACCTTAAAAATAGCTCATTTTTGGTACGAACAATGAGGCTTTGAAGTATATTCAAGGCCAGCACAAATTAAACTCCAAGCATGCTCAATGGGTCGAATTTCTCCAATCATTCCATTTCACTATTTGACATAAGTCAGGAAAGCTGAATAAAGGTGCTGATGTCTTATCCAGAAGATATCTATTGCTATTTCAGTTGGATGCTTGTGTTCTGGGTTTCGAGCATCTAAAATTATTATATTCAGAAGATGAAGACTTTGGGGATCTTTATGGTGTGCATCAAAAGCACCCCAAAGATGATTATTTGATTCAAGAAGTATTTCTGTTTAAGGCTGCACGCTTGTGTGTGCCTAAATGCAGCACCCGGGAGCTTCTGATTCGAGAAGTTCATGGTGGTTCTTTAGCTGGTCATTATGGTGACAATAAAACTCTTACCGTCTTGAAAGAGCATTATTTCTAGCCCGGGATGCATAAAGATGTACAAGATTTGCTTAGGCGTTGTGCGACATGTCAAGTGGCTAAAAGTCACTTGCTCCAACAAGGGCTATACACGCCACTTCCTATTCCGACCTAACCATGAGTCAACGTGAGTAGGGATTTCATTTTGGGCTTGCTTAGAATGCAGTGGACAAAGATTCAATCTTTGTGGTGGTAGACCGATTCCCAAAGATGGCCCATTTCATCGCCTACAACAAAACTAATGATGCTACTAATGTTGCAGAGCTGTATTTCAAGAAAGTGGCTAGACTTCATGGTATTCGTCGATCTATTATTTTAGAGAGTAATACTAAGTTTCTAAGTCATTTTTGGGTCACCTTACGGAAGAAATTGGGGACAAAACTCAAGTACAGCACTACCTGTCATCCCCAGATCAATGGTCAGACTGAGGTCGCAAATCGAAGCCCGGGAACACTCCTCGGAACTTTGAATTTGCCCTAGTCCAAGAAAGCTTGGGACCTTCTGTTACCCCACGCAAAGTTTGCTTATAACAGAGCCCCTAGAATAGCAACAGGAGTGTCACCATTTAACATAGTATATGTGATTGACCCCATAACTCCCTTAGATTTAACACCACACCAGCTAGACCAAAAATCGAGTGCAGATGCAGATCAGAGAGTCAAGGAAATTCAGAGGCTGCACAAACAAGTTAGATGTAAAATTGAACAATCTAGCTTGTCTTATTCTTCTCACGCAAACAGGAAAAAGAAGTAAAAGATGTTTGAGCCAAGAGACCTAGTGTGGAATCATCTCCGAAAAGAGCATTTTCCAGCAACGCGCAAAAATAAGTTAATGCCAAGAGCAGATAGTCCATTTGAGATCCTTGAATGCATCAATGAAAACACATACAAGGTGGATCTCCCTAGGGACTATGGAGTTTCAGCTACGTTCAACATAGCCGATTTAAGCCCTTACGAAGAAGACAATTACCTGTAAGATTTGAGGTCAAATCATTTCAAACAAGGGAAGGATGATGTAAATCAGTTAGATTTGTCCCAAACAATTTCCCCAAGTTAAGGTAATCTAGTTTCAAGCATCCCGGTCCAAGAAACAAGCTCCGTTTTGCAAACCGACAAAGTGATGGTACCCGGGTTACACCCCTCTAATGAACCCGGTTATGTTTTTCTTACTTTTTAGATTAAACAACATCCAACTATTGCAATTATTTTTTTGTTAGTTTAGTTATGATGTCTAGCTTGCAACCATGTCAAGTACAGATGAAAAGGAGCACGTTAAGGGACCCAGTTCACCCCATTTTGTTAAGCTGTTCGATAGGCGCACGAAAATGCATGGTTGAAAAGATCTTGCTGATTAAAGCTCCTTAATGATGTCCAAATCCTGATTTTCAAAAAGGGGGGGTTTAGACATCTTGCGGTTTCCCCCCATGGAAGGAAACACCATATTAGTCATCAAAATGTAGTGGCCCATTAGCAGCAAAGCAGTCGATCTACATGCGACCTAGCAGTCGATTTCTTCACCTAGAGGGTTTAACCTCTTAGGTGGGTTTTCTCCACCAAGGTGAGTGTGTGCTTGGCTGTCTACTAGTGCTTAGTCACCATGTGACTCATGAATGGAGAAAGTTCCATGTGGAAGAGAAAGATTGTGCCATTTTATAAGCTCACATTCAAATAGCATAGTAGAAGGTGGCAAGCATGCATTACTCCTCTCGTTTTGAAGTGGAAGCCGTGTATGTTTTCCATCCTAGGGAGGAAAACATGACTAATGAAGCCTAGGATCATCAAGGAATAACTTAGGTTAATCATTTTGAAACTAATGCACTTATTTGTTCTTGCTTTAATTCGTTTATGTACTAAACCGTGTGCTTAGGTAGTTAAATGTACTTAGTAACTTTCCTAAGCATTAAGCAATCTCCTAATGGTTACCTAATGATTAAGGGAAGACCTTAGGCGTGTATTATAAATAGCTTGGCTAATCATTTTGTAACTGAGTGACATTTAATTGAAATCTGAAGTTGAGTTTGAAACTCCTCAGTGTTGTTACCTCAAATTCTCTACTTGCTTATCTCTAATTTAGCCAATTAGAGTGGTGTTTAAGTGAGTCTTAACCTTGATTAGATGGTGAAATCTATATCCTAATTCCAAATTAAGGGCCCTCAAACAGTTCTTAGTGGTGATATCTATATCTAAGAAATATTTCAGTTCTATTAACAGTTCCAATTTCAAGTTTTCCTATTTCCATTTCTTTCCCACGCCACTTCTTTCCCACGCCCCCTTCACCTACTTCTCTCCACCTATTTGAGATTTCCTTTCCTTCCCCTCCCTTCCTAGTGTGGTACATCACCAATGGTCCTTTGCTGTCTAAAGCTCATCAAAATAGTCATTTAGAGCCTTTTAACGGTGAGGAAGTAAAGTGTGCTCTTTTTAGCATGGATGGGAATATGCCTCCTAGGTTAGATGGCTATATTGCAGGTCTTGTCCAGTAGGCTTGGTGTGTTATTAGCCCTAATGTCTGCCAAGCTATGCTTTGTTTTTTTACCAATGGTAAATTTCTTAAACAAGTCAATAGCACCTTGATTACATTGGTGGCTAAGGTACCTAATACTACTAAAGTGACTGAGGTTAGGCCAATTACTTTATGTAACATTCTTTACAAGATTATTTCTAAGGTTCTGTCCACCATATTAAAGTTGGTGTCACCTGGGATTATTAGCCTATGTCAAAGTACATTTGTAAAGGGTCGAATCTATCACATAAAATGTCATGCTTGCTCATAATCTTGTCAAACATTATGAGAGATATAATATTTCCCCGAGAGTCGTGTTGAAGATTAATAACCATAAGGCCTACGATGTTGTCGGATGGTCTTTTCTTGAAGCAATTCTTTTGGCTTTTGGTTTCCATGAAGAGTTTGTAAAGCTCATAATGTCTTATGTTTCTGCTCCCATGTATTCTATAAATACAAATGGGCTCCCTTGTGGTTTTTTTCCCAGCAGTCATAGGCCTTCAACAGGGGCATCCCTTATCGCTATATCATTTTGTCATTTGAATAGAAGTCTTGTCAAGAGGACTTGGGCTGGCTGATACTAAGAAATCCTTTCATTTTCATCCTAAATGTGCTCAGGGGAAGCTTTGTCATCTAGCCTTTGCTGACAATTTATTACTCCTTTCAAGAGGGGACTTACAATCAATCCAAGTGCTTTGGGGTTGTTTTCGGAGATTCTCTCGGTTAGTTTTTTTTTAATTTTAATTAGGCCATAATCAAATAAGTCATGCATATAAGCTCACGAGGTTCTAACCCAAAACCAATTGGGAATGGGTGGAGCAACTCACACACATATATACATGCTCAAACCCTTTAATTTGATCAATGTGAGACAACACCCACTTGTACATTCTTTCATTTTACCAATGTGGGATAATACTCACTTTCATACTCCAACACGCCTCCTCATGTGTGAGTTACTAACAAGGCCTAACATGTGCACAAAATTTTAATCAAACGGAGACGGTAGCAAATTAAGATTGAGCAATCTGCTGTGATATAATGTTAAATTTCTTTTCATAACAATTGGGACATAATCAAACGAGTCATGCACGTAAGCTTAAATGAGGTTCCAATCCAAAACCAATTGGCAATCGGTGAAGTAACTCACAAGCTTTTATACATGCTCAAACCCTTTAGTTTGATCAATATGGGACAACACCCACTTTCACATTATTTCATTTTACCAATATGGGATAATACCCACATTCATACTCCAACACTCTCTTATGTCCAGGGTGTATGCTAATGCAGATAAGTCCGATATCTACTTTGGGGTTGTTTCTTTAATTGAAAGACAGCAAATAATTGCTCAGTCTGGTTTCTCCCCCGAGCCTTTCCATTCAAATATCCGGGTCTCCCCCTCTCTACCAGACAGCTTATAGTCTCACACATCGTTATTGTCAACCTTTGATTGGTAAGGTGAACCATAAGGTTTACTCTTGGACTGCTAAAAGGATCGCACATGCTAAAAGGAAGGTATTCATTCATTTTCTCGTTGCTAGAATTCTTAGCTTTAGGGTTTCTGTTTTTGTGCTACCTGTGCATGCTGTGCATGTGCTACCTTACATCTCAGTGTATAGAGCAAGCGATTGGGGTGGACAAAACTGGCAATGGGATGTTGGGCTTTTCGTCAAGAGATGCAGTGGTGTCCTAACAACTACAAGGGAGTATTTCGCTGTAGTAAAAATAGAGGAGAACCTTGCTTGCAGGAGCTATATATAAACTCTGAAGGGAACGAAATTTGAGGAAGCATCAAAACACTAGCAGATGTTTTGAGAATATTTGTCATGAATCCAATATATATCTTGTGTAAGAGCTAGTAGTAAGGTGATGCATTAGGATGATTTGATTCATATAACACTATTTTTAGTTGGGTAATGTCCCAGATGATGATGATGATGATAACAACAACAACAGCAACCACCATGACACTAATAACAATAATAATGTAACGATGGCGTGCTGAGTGAAGGCGCCCAAAAAAAAAAAAACAAGTGCACTCAGAGAGGGCATACTGAAAGACACTTGACAATCAAAATAGACTAGATAAATATAGGTGTTACAGGGTAAGTAAAAAGTAACATAAAGTAATCAAAGCTAAAAACATAACAATACCACGAGTCATAATTTACTACAAACACAACCCTCGGGACTTAGCTAAATGGCATAGGCAAAAAAATTGGGTAATTACTATAGCTAAAGCCTAAAGGTTTGCAAGAGACCTACAATAATAAATAAAAACTAATGATAAGTAACAAATACAAGTTAATGGCACAAGGATACAAATATAGGCACTAGATAAAGTCAAGTAGTTAATAAGTGGACAAAACTAACGCCCAAACCACCAAAAAAACAATCTAGTTCACTACCACTTTAGAAGAGCTAATGACTCAAATGACATCACTAGATTATAAGTAAATCAAGTGTTCAAACCCCTAGAATGAAACAACTAAGCAGCAGAATGGGCAAGTACTGACGAAAACCCATGGTAGCAAAAAGCCAACTAATTAAACAAAATTAAAAAAATAAAATGAGTTTTGAGTCCATATTAATGTAAGCCAACATAGCAATGGGTCCCTAGCTGTAGGAAAAGACAAGAAAATTACAAGGGAATAAAAGAAGTGCATGCATAGTACATTTCAAAAGCAACTTGGTCTAGTTATATAAAAGTCAACAAAATAAAAGTAAATTGGTAAAACCTAATAATATTCCACAAATTGGGAAAGAAGCGCAATGCCCTTGTACGCCTGTGCCAACCCTGCTACCTTTAAAATAGGGCCTACGCACATGGCCTTAATGGGACAATTCTGAGAGTGCTCCCCACTTCTGCCTCCCACCCACGGCACAGTGACTCATCCTGTGCGGTGGACGGTGGCCGTGTGCTAACAGAGAAGACTAGGTTTGAGTGGAGGAGTGATAAAGCGGCTTAAGGAGCACAACAACTAAAACAGAGAAGATGTAGCGATGGAAATACGGGACATAGCTTGTCAAGCCAATGGTGGCAGTGGCGTAAATAGTGTCAGTGGGCTGAACAATGACTTGGCCCAATATTACCGCTGGCCAGTCCAACAACGCGTGCCAATCACACCGATTGATAGCTAGCCTCACTTTGGAGCAAAACACCGGTCTTCAAGTTCACTTCTTGCTTGAAGATTTTTGAAGGTGAAATTGGCTTGTTCAAACAAAAAACCTAGTATTAGTCTGCTCATTCTACAAAAGGCCATAAAAAAATTTTTAAAAAAAAAACCTTAAAGTTACCATTCAAAATAAGTTTTTGTCTGCACGAATGACAATTAGTTTTAAAAAATATATACAAAATAATTTTTATGTTTTATTATGTTAAATTTCATTTGTATCTAGATAAATTTTTGAACTCATACGTCAATCTAATTCTATTCCACAATGCTCTAATAAAATATCGTAAGATGCATGACAATAAAATTCAACAATGCAAATTTACCTTTTTTTTTTGTAGAAGAACATTTTTTGGTGCGAAAGAGGGGCGTAGCCCATAAAATAAATATTATTACCTAAACGTTTCTGGGCCAAGCGACCCCTACAGCATCTATATTGATCACATCTAAAGCTTCTGTAGGCGGAGAATTAAAATAGACCACTCCTAACTCTTTATCAATCCTTAAGTCGGCTAATCTATCAGCTACTTGAATTGCTTCCCGATAGCAGTGTGAAACCTTGACTTCACAACCTTCTTGTGCAATTTTCTCCTTGGACTACATCATAAGTGGTTTATGGATTGGGTTCCATGCCCTGTTGCTTCACAGCATACCCACTATAACCATCGAGTCCGCCTGCAGCCATATTTTCTTTACACCCAAATTCCTGGACATACGTAGATCTTTTAACATTACCTTAAGTTCTACCTTAACAGAGGTGCGTGCTCCAAAGTTCTCACTAAAACCATAGATCCATTCACCATGACGACCTCTTAGTACTCCTCCTCCTGCCGTAACACCCGTCCTAGCTTTAGAAGCCCCATTCGTATTAAGTAGAACCCACTCTTCTAAAGGTGGTTAGCAACAAATCAATCTTTTAGCCCCTCGATCAGAGTTAGTGCAATACAGTAGGTTGACGTCCATTTCCAGCACCCATAAGAGTTCTCCATATTTGTCGACTAAAAATTGGCCCTTGTCCTTCGGGATTTCATGCACATTTCCGAGACAATGACCATTTCGCCACTTCCGCAAATACCATAGGGTAGTAATAAAATTATGTTCTAGGCATTGTCTCTGTGACTACCCGTAACATTCCCGTCAATCCATTCATTTAGAGGCGGGCCTGGGTAGAGACAATATAGACCACGCCTAGCTAGCATCCTCCAAACAGCCTTGGAGGGAGGGCATTCGTGGAGCAAATGGTCCACCACCTCCCTCTCATGACCACAAAGAACACAACTTGGGTCATTGGTCAATCTACGTCGAGCCCTGTTATCGTTGGTCAAGATTTTATTATGAAGAACCATCCATGCAAACATTCTCACGTTTTGTGCTGCCTCAACCTTCCACACCCATTGCCAACTTCCTTCACTGGGTGCAAGTCCCGCTGAATGATGTTGATACCAGATTTTAACGAGAAAAGCCCCTTTTTTTCACCAATTAAAAAATAACTTTCCCCAACCCCTTCCTCCATTAGTTCAAAGGAGGCTAAAAGTTGAAGAAATGGTGGAGGGACATACTCGAAAAGCTCGTCCCATTTGCACCCCCTGTGTGTACTCCAATAGCCCCAAACCCGACCCTCCATCTTTGCCACTGGGACATGTCTAGTCACGAAAGTCAAGAAGGGCAATGGCTCTGCCCATCGATCAACCTAGAAACGCATGGCTTTTCTGTCTCCCACTGCCATGCTATGCCCCTCTGAAGGTTACTTAAGTTTGCTAGCACTCCTCTCCACCGGTTAGAGACGTTGGCTGCTAGGGTTAGATTGAGAAGGTGAAGAAGGTCTCTTCCTTGGCAATATTTAAACCTTAAAACCCTGCCCCAAGTCGTCCCTAGTTCCGTCAACATGCGCCACCCTAGTTTCATAAGAAATGTTGTATTTAAATCCCTCAGAGCGCGAAGTGTAAGCCCACCTGCTTTCATTGGCCGCATGACTAGAGCCCAAGAGGAAAGGTGTATGCGTCTTTCCAAGCCTGGTCCTCCCCATAAAAAAGCTTCTAATTTTTCGATCAAATTCATCGCATGTCGATCGAGGGATCCTAGTAGTCAGCATCACGTACGCAGGAATGCCAAAAATTATGGACTAAGTTAAAGTCAAACTTCCGGCTAGCAATAAACACTTGTTTTTCCAACCTGTCAACCTCTTGTCTACTCTTTCAATGACACCTTGATACGATTCTTTGGTGACCCATCTATTTACAGTTGGGGCCCCCAAATATCTTCCCAAGTTATCCATCTTCGGCATATCAAGTATGCTACAAATGTTCTCCGCAAGAGACTAGTCCATAATACCCGAGAAATATATGTTATATTTCAAGTAACTCACTTTCTATCCCCAGGCTTCATAAAATCGATTTAGATAATGCTTAATGACCCTCGCTTGCTTCGTTGTAGCTTTAATAAAAAGCATGACATCATTAGCAAATACTAGATTTGAAATCTTAGGCCCACTGCAACTTGTAGGGAATGGGTTGCGTGTCCCTTATTCGACTTCAGATTCAATCTGCTGTGATAGTTTCTCCATGCATGCCACAAATAGATACGGTGATAATCGGTCACCCTGTCGGATTCCTCGTGAGGGGGTGAACTTTTTTGTAGGTTCTCCATTACAGAGAATACTCATTGAACATGTTGAAACACACTGCATTATCACTTCCACTAGGTGTCGTGGGAGTTGCATTTCCTCTAAGGTATTGCAAATAAAAGCCCATTTAAGCCTATCGTACGCCTTTTTCAAGTCTATCTCAATAGCCATCCAAACCCTTTTACCTTTCTTGGCTCACATGGAATACATGACTTCCTGGATAATGTTTATATTGTCCCCGGTTTGGCGTCGGGGCACAAAACTTGATTGTACTGGCAAGATCAACGTAGGGAGGATAGCCTTCAGTCTTTGCACTATGCACTTAGATATGAACTTATACAGAAC
Source organism: Selenicereus undatus (assembly GCA_017589665.1). Classification (NCBI taxonomy): domain Eukaryota; kingdom Viridiplantae; phylum Streptophyta; class Magnoliopsida; order Caryophyllales; family Cactaceae; genus Selenicereus; species Selenicereus undatus. The sequence goes on along the minus strand of JACYFF010010365.1, from coordinate 53,302,019 downwards.
ATTACAAGACCAATCTGTCTAAGTTGGGTCACCATCTGTGGGTTGTTAACCTTCAGGATTAAAGAAATGAAAGTGTTGTTAAGCCCCTGAGGCATCGCACGCCATCTCAGGACCCTATGAACTATCTCACACACAAAAGAGCCCACAATTGCCCAATATTTTTGAAAGAAGTAGGCAAGAAAACCATATAGGCCCGAGGCTTTCAACAGTGCCATGGCCTTTAAAGCCTTGAAGACATCCCCAGTTGTAAAGGGCTCCAAAAGAGTTTGTCGCTGCTCTGCACTTAACTCTGGAAAGTACCCCTAATTAATAACCTCCCCGGTGGTTGTCAGAATGGTCTCCATAAATAAATTTTGAAAATAATCCCGAACCATGCCCTTAACTGTTACTGTATCCTTAACCCAGTCTCCTTCCCCATTTTGAAGCATCTCAATCCGATTAAATCTTCTTTGAATCACAGTACTAGTATGGAAGTATCAAGTGTTCCTATCTCCATCTCGAATGATTTCTGCTCTAGACCTCTGCATCCAAAACACCTATATTTGGTTAAGGACCACCCGTAAGTCCTTCTTTAACTTGTTCTCCAGCTTTAGCAGATAGTCGCTAGCTCTCATGCTTAAACAGTTTTATAGACCTTGAAGACAAGCCCGGAGCTTCCGCTTTTGTCTAAAAAGATTTCTAAGCATCTCCTTATTCCATTTACTCAAACCTGTTGATAAGTAAAGGAGAGTTTGCATAATAGGTTTGTCCACCTCCCAATGTGTCTGTAACTCTTGTTTAAATCCATCATTAGATGTCCATGCCATTTGGAAGCAAAAGGGCTTTGGTCGTTTCGGTATTGGCGAGAAGCCTCTAGTACTTATCAAAACGTGCAAATGATTCGAATAATTTTGCAAAAAGTGTTGTACGACCCCTTCTTGAAAATGTGTTCTCCATTCAGTATTACATAATGCTCGACCCATCCAAGTACACTTCCTTGATGAATTCTGGCCCAGAGTAGCCTAGATTAAGAAATCCATTATTTTCAACCCAATGCTTGAATTTCTCACACCTCCTGATCATATCAAGACCCCCATGATTTCGTTCCTCTGAAGAGACAGTGTCATTGAAGTCCCCCCTAAGAAGCCACGATTGTCACACACAAGATCTGAATCTTTGAATTTCCTCCCAAAAACGTTCCGTGGCCTGTTGGTGCGGGCTTGCAAAGACAGTCGTAAATAGCCATGGCGTAGCCTGCCCCCTATTAATCTAAGCCATACTAGATTGCTCTTGTGCCTGTACAATCTCCCCCACAATTTCGTATGAATTCCACAATAACCAGACACCCCCTTGGAAACCTTGGGCCTCCACTCTATACCATCTATCATAGCTGCTTTGGTACTAGACCTCGTCAACCCTCCCCCTACTGATATGGGCTTTAAAGACAGCTAATATGTGAGGCTTACTGTAACACTCCAAATGCACATAAGCCCAATTAACATCATCAATTAGTAGTGATATCCCAAATGATTGGGGCGTTATCGCCGTCCAAAAAGGACAAGGCTTGGCTTAAAAATAATTAAACATAACTAAGCTAAACATCATTACCACCACACGGCATTTGTAAAAGCAAACCATCAAGCCAACATAAACAGTAACCAACGATCTGAAAGTTTACACCAAAATATAGTAACACTTAGTAGAGTGTATAGTTCTAATATCAAAATATCTCATAATACAGTGCTTAAAACATTTTAGCACTAAAACACCACTATTGCTTTCATACTTTCCCGCTCACTTATCTTCTCCAGTCGGCTGATGTGTTATGTGTAGGTTGTGACTACTACTACTTCTACTGCTGTAAGTGCACAGGTAGATGTAGTATAGACGGGGATATCATTCCTCAAGGACTAAAGAAACTTATTTAGTTTTATCTATCGGAATGTACTAAGTGAAACTATATTCAAGTGGATTTCAATTAACAATTGCAAATAAAACTTAACTAAATCAATAAGAGAAAAATGCCTAGAAATTTTCACAGTTGTGGAAGGGAATTGGATCAAATCTGATAAACATGTGCTATTTTCTAGTTGGTAGATTTCAAGGAATTCTAATCTTTTTCAGAAATTCAATTTATTCTTTCGAAATCAACTAAATTTGCCTAAACTAAGCAAACGTCGTTCTCTTAAACTAATTTGACTTAATCAAGGTTTAATATATTCGATTACTCGCTAGACCTCTTAACATATAAATCTCTCTGTCAATTCGAAGTTATGTTTAGTCTATTCAAGCAGTCCAACAACCAAATGTCCTCTCTCGAACGTTCACTCGGTTGTTTCAATAGTGCAAGTAAATTTCGGCCAAAAATCAACCCACAACATACAAAACACTTGAGAGACAAAATCAAACCAATCATGAAAAATAACACAATTGAATAAACTAAAACATGACCCAATAACAATTCCGAAAACTACTAAATTCCTAGACTAAGAAAACTACTCAGACATGATTGAAAAGATAAATTAACCAAAGATTAGGTGAAATTTTAGCGAAAGCCATTTGATTGAGATAGCCTTCACCAAGGGCTTCACAACCACCTCAGAATCGAAAACTCTCACCCCCAAAATTCTCACCAAACAAAACCAAACTAAAAACTACAAAATTTGAGAGAAAAGACTAATCTAAACTATACTATTGCTTGAAATGCTCTAAGAGATGATTGAGGAGTGATTTCTTCTACTGTAGGCGACGCTATTTATGGAAAACTTCAAGCATTCTCAACCACACAGTTGAGGGAAAACGAAGAGACAATAGTTATAGGCCCACCAAGGTCCGTGGCATCCAGCAAGGTCCGACTGTGGCCTGGGTTGGAACCGAATTTTTTTATCTTTCTTTGCTCTACGATCATGGCAACTCATGATTGACTATGAGAGAGGTTAAAAGACAGCCATTGAAGGGAAAATGCTGGGTGAAAAGGCTAAAAATCCTGCAGAACACACAAAACCACTACACCAAAGCATAAATCAAGAATAGGAGAGCAAATAGCATCATTAGCCACAAAATTCTCCTAAAAACGAGGCAACATAGCCTTAAAAGGGAGTACATATAAAGCACTTATCATCGGTATACCAACCGAAGGGCGATTCACTGAGCATTTTCCTAAAACAAAACATGAAAACATTTCGAACTGTGAGCCGAAGCTTAGTACATACATTTCTTATTGTTAAGTGATCTTCGAAAAACTAATTCGGCCCGCATTGCAATTCATTTTAATTTAAAACAGGGAATGAGATAAATATCAAACTGTATTGTCCATTATTATCCAATACTGAACCCCTAGTAACTATTAGGATCTGAAGATAGGTGTAAACCTGCTAAGCCGATCGGGGGCCTTAACCTGAAGTCGCGCGGATTACTTAAGGGCAATGCTTTGTAATTGACAACTGGTGGGATCACTAATTATGTGACAAATAACTAAGTAAACAGATTCATTGATGTACTTACCAAAACGTTATAATTTTGATATATACGTGCTGATTTCTAAAGATACAGACAATGAATGTACTTGGGACTTTTCATGAAATGTCACTGAGTATGATTATGCACAAAAGGGGAGGAAATGATAGATTAGGTCCTGATTCTGTTCAAAAATATCATTGTAGGAACATATAGTTAACAAATATATTTACTTCCGTAGTTGATAGTTTTGGTATAGGAAGATATAGTTGGCCAATATATTTATTTCTGGATCTGGAATATACTTCCTAAGCTCAGAGATGTGAAACACATTATGCACGTGTTCTAGTTCTACCAGCAGATCTAGCCAATATGCTACCGGATCTAACTTTTCAATGATTTCATAAAGTCCTATATATCTTGGACTCAATTTGCCTCGTACTCGGAACCTCTTGATACCCCTAGTTAGGCAAAACTTTCAAAAAAACTTTATCGCCTACTTGAAACTCCAAAGGCCTCCTTCTCTTCTCCACATAACTCTTTGCCAAATCTGGCAACCCTAATATGCTCCTGAATTTTTCTTGTCGTTTCAATGGTTTCTTGGATCATTTCGAGACCTATGATCAATGCCTCGTCCAAATCGCTCCAGCACAGCGGGGCTCCACATTTTCTCTCGTATAAAGCCTCAAACAAGGCCATTTTGATGGTGGCCTGGTAGCTATTATTATAAGAAAACTCCACCAACGGTAAATCATCTTCCCATTTTCCTTGCAACGCCAATACACAAGCACTTAACATGTCTAATAGAATTTGATTCACTCTTTCAGTTTGCCCATCTGTCTTAGGGTGATAAGAACTACTAAAGTTCAATTTGGTCCCAAAGGCTTTTTGAAGTTCTTGCCAAAAACGGGCTTGGTATCTTTGATCCCCATCTGATACTATATCTGAGGGGATCCCGTGCAAGCGGACTATCTCCTTAACATACAGGCTAGTTTTTCAACTCCCTAAGTATCCCTAATTGACAGAAAATGAGCCGACTTAGTAAGTCAATCAACTATGACCCAGATAGAATTCTTCTTCGAGGCAGAAAGGGGTAAACCCGTAACGAAATCCATTGAGATTGAATGCCACTTTCGAGTGGGAATTTCTAGGGGCACGGTTCACCAACGGGACACTGATGCTTTGCTTTAACTTTCTGGCAGGTTAAACACTTGTCTACATATTCTGCAACCTCCTTTTGCATATTAATCCACTAGAAGTATCGTCTTAAGTCTCTGTACATCTTGGTGCCTCCTGGATGCACCGAGTAGTGAGTATTGTAGGCCTCATCTAGGATCTGTTTTCTCAATTCCTCATTTTTGGGTACATATAGGCAAATTTGGAATCGCTGGGTCCTATCCTCAAGTACTACAAACCTAGGAAACTTTCATTTCTCTAAATTTTGCTTTATTCTTTGGAGTTCAGGATCACTTTCCTGGTTCACCCAAATTTTCTCCACTATGGAAGGCTGTAGGGTAAGTGCTGATAATTGAACATTTGCTTGTCCATGGGACACTAGTTGAATTCCCAAGTCCTTAACTCTCTCAAGAGACTTAACTGAGTAATCACCGCAGTGCTTAAGCTACATTACGCTTTCCTATTCAAGGCATCCGCTACAACATTTACTTTTCCTAGATGATATTGAATCTGCAAACCACAATCTTTTAGCAACTCGAGCTAATGCCATTGTCTCAAATTGAGCTCCTTCTAGGTCAAGATATACTTCAACCTTTGTTGGTCAGTATAGATCTTATAGGGTACACCATATGAGTAATGTCTCCAAATTTTCAATGCAAAGATCATAGTTGCTAACTCCAAGCCAGGGGTAGGGTAATTTTTCTCATAAGGCTTGAGTTGTTGAGAGGCATAAGGTACTACTTTGTCTTCCCTCATCAGAACACACCCTAATCCATTCTTTGAAGCATCAGTATAGATGGTATAGTCCTTACCTTCCATTGGTAGTGTTAGGATGGGGGCAGTAGTGAATCACTAACTTAACTCTTGAAAAGCTCCTTCACACTTCTCTGTCCACTCACATTGATTCACTTTCTTCAACAGATTGGTTAGGGGTAAAGCTATTTTTGAAAAGTCCTTGACAAACCTTCGATAATAGCCCGCTAAACCCAGGAAGCATCTATTCTCAGTGACCATTCCGAGATTGCCTTCACCTTCTGGGGGTTAACTTTGATTCCTTCTTTTGAAACCACATGCCCCAAGAATACAGCTTCTTCCAACCAAAATTCACACTTCTTTAATTTTCCATAAAGTTAATGCTCCCTTACGGCTTGTAATACCATCCTCAAATGCTCAGCATGTTCGTCCCTGTCTTTAGAATAGATAAGGATGTCGTCTATGAACACCACTACAAACTTGTTTAGATAGGCTCTGAAGACTTGTTTATAAGATCCATGAAAACTGCGGGGGCATTGGTGAGGCCAAACGGCATCACTGTAAACTCATAGTGACCATACCTGGTCCTAAACATGGTCTTGGGGATGTCTTTAGGTTTAATCCTAAGTTGATGGTGCGTTGAACTCAAATCAATCTTCGAGAAGACTCCTGCTCTTTGTAATTAGTCAAACAAGTCATCTATTCATGGCAAAGGGTACTTGTTTTTTATGGTGATCTTATTCAGTGCCCTGTAGCCAATACATGGCCATAAGGTTCCATCCTTTTTCTTTACGAACAACACTGGGCACCCCATGGTAACACACTTGGCTTGATAAATTCCTTCTGTAATAGCTCATCTAAATGAATCTTCAGTTGCTCAAGCTCGGTTGGGACCATACGATGTGGGGCTATAGAGGTAGGTTGGGAACTAGGGATTAATCTAATTCCAAAATCAATTTCCCTATGCGGGAGTAATCCTGGTAATTCCTCAGGATAAACATCTTCAAACTCACAAACTACAGGAATTATTTTTGATTTCTCTTCTTTTGTTTGGGTGTCGATAGCATAACACCAATATCCAATACACCCCTGACATAACAGTTTACTTGCTATCATCGCAGAGATCAAAGGACAAGATTCTTACTCTCTCTGCCCGTAGAAACATACTTCTCTCCCTTTTTTATCTTTCCAAATAACCGTAAGATCTTGACAGTCAATATTAGCTCCATAATTATGCGACCAATTCATTCCAAAAATGATATCAAAATCAAACAAATCAAATTGAATCAAATCCACATGGAGGGTGGTTCCACCAATGGTAATGGGAGCAAATTTATAGGAGATGGGGTACTTAATCACATAATCATTAGATAGCTTGATCCTATAATTGTTTTCCGCCCTCCTATCCTCCAGGTTCAATTGCATGGCAAGTCGGGTGGATATAAATGAATAAGTAGCATCTGAATCAAATAATACACAGAATGGCTTTGTATTTAAAAACAGAGTTCCAGTGACTTCCGTACTAAAGGTGGCATCTTCCTTCTTGCTCATTACATACACCTCTCCTGCTGTTGCAGGCCTTGGTGGTGGGGCCCCTTGGTGACGTGGGGCCAATAGTTTTGCTGCACCCTTATCTACAACCTTAAACCTTCGTGGGCAGGCAGCAATGAGGTGTTCAGGGCTTCAACACCATATACACTTGTTGGTTCCTACTCGGCATTCAGGAGTGGTGTGATTTGTTCTTTCGTATTTCCCACAGGGCTCTGCTGAGCCTGCAGGATGGCTCTTAAAAAGTGCAGGTGAAGGTTTCTTCTGGTTCACACTCTCACTCACAGTTCGTCGCTCAAACCCTTTTCTCTTTTAGTTGATCGGGCTCAAGGCCGTTAATTCTGCCTTCACTCGCTCCACTTCAGCGGCTCACTCATATAACTCTTGGTAAGTCAAGATTGGTTGCCCAGCTAACTAATTTCGAATATAGACGGTCAAACCCTCTTCAAACGTCCTTATCTTTAACCTTTCAGATGACACAAATTCAGGGGCACTGTGAACTTACTGGCGTACTACATCACAGTCATGTTGCCACTCATCTTCGGCTCCATAAACTCTTTCTCCTTTTATCTCTGGACCACAATTGGATAAAATTTTGCCCTCAACTCACCCAGGAATTTACTCTAGCTTAATTCAAGCCCTACGAGCCTATCCTTAACAGTGTTACGTAAAATATTAGCTTCACCAGTCAAATAATATGTCCTAATATTTACTTACTTTTCTTCTGGCACCTCTACCACTATAAAGATTGTCTCCATTCTCCTTACCCATTCCTCGAATACTACTAGATTATAATTTCCATCATACACTTTAGGGTTTTGTCATGCTACCTTATTTGCTAATTTATCATCTTTAGGAGGAGTTTCAACAGGTACTTGGGGAATCCGCTTCATCAGTTCGGCTACTATGGTCGGCCAGTAGTTCGAGTCCCAATGTTGTTAACTAATTCAGGGGGTATTGATGGAATTTCACCAAAATTTGGTGGCACATGATGTCAGGCTTGTTCACCCGATCCCTGGCCATTATCTGAGATATCCTCTATATGAACCTCCACATTGTTTTACACCGATTCAAACATTCTGATCATACATTAAATGAAACAATTCAATCACTGGAATATCTCAACCTATGAGAAAGAATGCCCAATAGATACATTTAATATAGCTCAAACATCATTGAAAACAACACCCAAAGCTTCATTATATCATTCCATAACTTCTTATTTACATGCATATTTGCTTGTTTATATGCATGATCAATAAAATAAAACACATCTAGCTGACTAAATAAGATCAGCCCTGGCTCCTACCTGAAACACTAAATAGCCCCCAGTCCCTAAGTTTATCACATGCACAAAAAAGAAACGAACCATGTCATTACAGTCGAAAGGATTTGACTAACTATATACAATGTCATATGCTACATAAAATGTCATTATCCAATCCGACCATACTATACACGTACAGGGCCCAAAACGTAACCTACTCAACTCCATGCCTGAAAAAAAAACCCCCTAAAGATCCCTAGACGGATTGTAATCTAGTTCGGACTCATCCTGCAGCTCCTCGCCTGAGTCGAGGTTGTTGTCCGATGCTCCAAACTCTACCTCGTCAATCTCCTAATCAACCTGCTGCTCTTCCACATCCTCTTCGACCTCCTGATCCATCTGCTGCTCCTCTACTACCTCTTCAATCTCCTGATCCTCCTTTGGATTGTCCACTTCTTCTTAATGGCCCTCGAAATCCTCTATGGGCTTGTCGTTAGAACTAACTACCACGACCTTTGGTGTATCAGTAAGATCCACCACCATATTAGCCTCCCCAGGACTATCGTGCATCTGTGGAGTACTTGTTACAGGCGGCGAATGTGGTCCCTACACTGGTGCAGGTGGTGCGGGCAGGGGACATGCCTGGTGTAAAGGAAAAACGTGCTGAAGAGTCTCCATAGTAATCCCCCTCAACTGAAACTCCTCCCATAACATCAACTTCGAAGTGATGTTAGCCTAATCCCCCTAGACCTAGAACCTAGGTCCATCCCAACCAGGGTTCCTCGTCATCATGAAATGATGATAACGGAGCCTAAACGCTACCCACGGATCAACCATGGGTAAGAACCATAACAATCTGAATACATGGACCGTGATGCTGTGAAACTCGAATAAAGGGTCCTGCGCATGAGCTATGATGCTAGCATGCAATAGTGAAATGTGGGCTACCACAGACATACCAGGCTTCGTATTGACTGCATAGGGATCCATCGAGCAAGGAAAATACAAGTGAGAGGCATGTAGAAGATAAACAATACGCATTTCTAATATGATAAATTTATTTCTAATATCACAAATCTCTAATAGTATACGATATTCCTCACTAATAACCCTTCTCACCCTCTTATATCTAAACTCCATACTCTGTATCCCATCAGGAAAATCAAAACCTAGCTCTAATACCAAATCTATAACACCCCAAATACATATAAACCCAATTAACATCAACAATTAGTAGTGATATCCCAAATGAATGTGGTGTTACCGCCGTCCAAAAAGGACATGGCTTGGCTTAAAAATAATTAAACATAACAAAACTGAACATCATTACCACCACACGACATTTGTAAAAGCAAACCATCAAACCAATATAAACAGTAACTAACGATCTCAAAGTTTACACCAAAATGTAGTAACGCTTAGCAGAGTATATAGTTCTAACATCAAAACACCTCACAATGCAGTGTTCAAAACATTTCAGCACTAAAACACCACTATTCCTTTCAGACTTTCCGGCTCACTTATCTTCTCCAGTCAACCTGCTCGCCGAAGGGCGATTGACTAAGCATTTCCCTAAAACAAAACATGAAATATTTCAAACTGTGAGCCGAAGCTCACTACATGCATTTCTGTATTGTTAAGTGATCTTCAAAAAACTAATTAGGCCCACATTGCAATTCATTTTAATTTAAAATAGGGAATGAGATAAATATAAAACTACATTGCCCATTATTATCTGATAGTGCCCCTAGTAACTGTTACGATCAGAAGATAGGTGTACACCTGCCAAGCTGATCCGGTGACCTGGTCTGAAGCCACGCGGATAACTGAAGGGCAATGCCCCATAACTGATAATTCATGGGGTCACTAATTATGTGACAAATCACTAATTAAACTGATTCATTAATGTACTTACCAAAACATTATAATTTTGATAAATACATACTGATTTCTAAAGATACAGACAATGAACATACCTAAAACTTTTAATGAAATGTCACTGAGTTTGATTATGCACAAAAGGGAGGAAATGATAGATTAGGCCATAACTCTTAAAAAAATATCATTACAGGGATATATACTTAGCAATTGTATTTATTTTCATAATTGACAGTTTAGTAAAAGGAAAAGTAAGGGCGTAATAGGGGCTAAAGTAAATGACTCGTAACCTAATTTTTCGATCTCCATTTGAGACCTAGTTATCCAATATAGAAAGCTTAAGAAGTCTCAAAAAACTTCCATTTAGAACACAAAACATGATTCCCACGATACAGTTTCCACAATGGGGCTAGAACACAAGTGCGCCAGTTTTGGTCTAAACTGTACAGTGCCAGTAAAACGGCCATAACTGTCTCCACATACCTCGAATTAAAGAGATTCAAAAGGAATTTCAAAGCTAACTCACTAACCTATCTACAACTAAAAATCATAATTTTTGGTTGGCCCGTTCATTACCCATTTATTAGTAAATCCTGCCCTGTTTGCTGTCATTTCCCAGCCCCCACTATCATTGCCTTCTCCTCTCTTTCCACACAAATCCTCATCTAAAATCACTCCTTAAAATCACATAACGAAGCTTTGGTCCTTCTCATCACCATACAAAATCACCACACTCAATTTCACTTCATAATCATATACATCAAAGATTCATTTCTCAATCAAATATACACAAATAACATGCTTTCTATTAAAGGAAAGCTAAACCTTGCACAATCATTAAAATCCTAACTTTTCGCCAACTTAGATCCACCCTTAACTCATTCAAAATCTCACCAACATCACCATAATCATTTATGATGCTAAAGATTACCAAAACAAATACAAAACCACCCTTAAACATCACTTAAGGTTAAGCTTGCATGATCATGAACAATCTCAACTCCCACTAACTATCAAGCTTCTCCAACAATTTAAACACCAAAATAACTCTTATTTCTTAGAAAAACATCATGATCAATAATCAAAGATAACAAAGAAAGAATCAAAACTAAGATAAAACAAAACCAACAAGATCAAGATTATGGTTTACTAGCAATTCTTCCAATGTTTTCATTGATAATTAAATAAATAAATAAAATCTGATTGCTAAGTGAGGGCCCAAATAAACTCTCCCCACTGGGATGATTAAATGCGATAAATAAATATGAGAAAATCATTAACATGAGGTAATTAAATAAATAAACATAATTTATGATTTGGCTATTATAGCCTTCCCCCCTTAAAGAGTTTCGTCCTCGAAACTTATGAAATTTATCATGTCATGCAAAAATACATGAAATAAATGTGGGTAATTGTTTTTCATTTCCTCTTCAGTCTCCGAAGTGGCTTCTTGGGAGGTATGGTTTGTCCAAAGCCCCTTGACTAAAGGTATCTGCTTGTTGCGCAACTGCTTAATCCTATGATCTAGTATTTGGACTAGACGCTGCTCATATACTAGATCCTCGGTGACTTCAATAGGTTCAGATACAATAGTGTGGTCTAGATCAAGAATATACTTCTGAGCTGAGAGACGGGAAACACGTTATGCACGTGTTCTAGTTCTACCGGTAGATCCAGCTGCTATGCTACGGGATTTAGCTTTTCAATGATTTCATAAGGTCCTATATATCTTGGACTTAATTTGCCTCACACTCTGAACCTCTTGATACCCCTGGTTAACGAAACTCTCAGAAAAACTTTATCACCTACTTGAAACTCCAAAGGCGGCCTTCTCTTGTCTGCATGACTCCTTTGCCAACTCTGGGCAACCCTAATATGCTCCCAAATTTTTCTTATTGTTTCAATGGTTTTTAGGATCATTTCGGGACCTATGATCAATGTCTCATCCAAATCACTTCAGCACAGTGGGACTCTATATTTTCTCCTATATAAAGTGTCAAACGGGGCCATTTTAATAGTGCCCTAGTAGCTATTGTTATAAGAAAACTCCACCAACGGTAAATCGTCTTCCTATTTCCCTTGGAACTCCAATACACAAGCTCTTAACGTGTACTCTAGAATTTGATTCACTCTTTCAATTTGCCCATCTATCTCAGGGTGATAAGAGCTACTAAAGTTCAATTTGGTCCCCAATGCTTTTTGAAGTGCTTGCTGAAAACGGGTTTGGAATCTTTGATCCCTATTTGATACTATATCTAGGGGGATCCCGTGCAAGCGGACTATTTCCTTAACATACAATTGGGCTAGTTTTTCAACTCCCCAAGTATCCCTAATTAGCTGAAAATTGGCCGACTTAGTAAGTCGATCAACTATGACCTAGATAGCATTCTTCTTCGAGGCAGAAAGGGGTCAGCCCATAACGGAATTCATTGAGACCGAATCCGACTTCCAAGTGGGAATTTCTAGGGGTCGCAGTTCACCCAGGGGACACTAATGCTTTGCTTTAACGTTCTGGCAGGTTAGACACTTGTCTACGTATTCTACATCCTCCTTCTTCGTATTATTCCACTAGAAGTATTGTCTTAAGTCTGTGTGCATATTGGTGCCTCCTAGATGCACCGAGTAGTCAATATTGTGGGCCTACTCTAGGATCTGTTTCCTCAATTCCTCATTTTTGGGTACCCATAGGCGATTTTGCAATTGCAGGGTCCCATCCTTCATGTACTACAAACCCAGGAGACTTCCCTTTCTCTAAATTTTGCTTTATTCTTTAAAGTTTAGAATCACTTTCCTAGTTCACCAGAATTTCCTCCACTATAGAAGGCTGTAAAGTAAGTACTGATAATTGAACATTTACTTGCCCTTAGGACATTAGTTGAATACCCAAGTACTCAAGCTCTGTCATGAGACTCAACTGAGTAATCACCACAATGCTTGAGTTGTGTTGCCCTTTCCTACTTAGGGAATCTGCTACGACATTTGCTTTTCCTGGATGATATTGACTCTGCAAATCATGATCCTTAAGCAACTCAAGCCAACGTCGTTGTCTCAAATTGAGCTCCTTCTGGGTTAAGATATACTTCAAACTTTGATGGTCAGTATAGATCTTGCATGGTACCCCATTTAAGTAATGTCTTCAAATTTTCAATGCAAAGACCATGGCTGCTAACTCTAGGTCATGGGTAGGGTAATTTTTCACATAAGGCTTTAGTTGTCGAGAGGCATAAGCTACTACTTTGTCTTCCTACATCAGAACACACCATAATCCGTTCTTTGAAGCATCACTATAGATGGTATACTCTTTACCTTCCACTGGTAGCATTAGGATTGGGGCAATAGTTAATCGCTGCCTTAACTCTTGAAAAGCTCTTTCACACTTCTCTATCCACTTAAATTTATTCACTTTATTCAACAGATTGGTTAGGGGTAAAGCTATTTTTGAAAAGTCCTTGACAAACATTCGATAATAGCCCGGTAAACCCAAAAAGCTTCTAATCTCAGTGACGTTAGTGAGCCTTAACCATTCCGTGATTGCCTTTACCTTATGGGGGTCAACTTTGATTGCTTCTTTTGTAACCACATGCCCCAAGAATACCACTTCTTCCAACCAAAATTCACACTTCTTTAATTTGCCATAAAGTTGATGGTCCCTTAGGGTTTGTAACACCATCCTCAAATCATCAGCATGCCACTCCATGTCTTTAGAATAGATAAGGATGTCATCTATGAACACCACTACAAATGTGTCTAGATAGGGTCTAAAGACCCTGCTTATAAGATCCATGAAACTTGAGGGGGCATTGGTAAGGCCAAACAGCATAACTGTAAAGACATAGTGAACATACCTGGTCCTAAACACAGTCTTGGGGATGTCTTTGGGTTTAATCTAAGTTGATGGTACCTTGACCTCAAATCAATCTTTGAGAAGACTCCTGCTCCATGCAATTAGTCAAACAGGTCATCTATTCACAGCAAATGGTACTTGTTTTTTATGGTGATCTTATTCAACTCCCTATAGCCAATACAAAGCCTTAAGGTTCAGTCCTTTTTCTTTATGAACAACACTGAGCACCCCATGGTGACACACTTGGCCTAATAAATCTCTTCTGTAACACCTCATCTAATAGAATCTCCAGTTGCTTAAGCTTGGTTGGGTCTATAAAATATGAGGCTTTGGGGGTAGGTTGGGCACCAGGGATTAATTTAATTCCTAAATCAATTTTCCTCTATCGAAGTAATCCTAGTAATTCCTCAGGAAAAACATCTTCAAACTCACAAACTACAGGAATATTTTATGCTTCCTCTTCTTTTGTATGGGTGTTGATAGCATAACACCAATATCCAATACAGCCCTAAAATAATAGCTTACTTGCTTTCATCGCAGAGATCAGACGACAAGATTTTTGCTCTCTCTGCCCGTAGAAACATACTTCTCTCCCTTTTTATCTTTCAAAATAACTATAGGATCTTCACAATCAATCTTAGCTCCATAAGTGTGCAACCAATTCATTCCAAAAACGATATCAAAATCGGGCAAATCAAATCTACAGGGAAGGTGGTTCCACCAACTATAATGGGAGCAAATTTATAGGAGATGTGGCACTCAATCACTAAATCATTGGGTAACTTGATCCTATAATTGGTTTCTATCAGGGAAGGTGGTTCCACCAACCATAATGGGAGCAAATTTAAAGGAGATGTGGCACTCAATCACTGAATCATTGTGTAACTTGATCCTATAATTGGTTTCTGTCCTCTTATCCTCCAGGTTCAAATGCATGGCAGATCGGGTTAAAATTTTAGTAGGCTAAATGAACCAGATTAACTCCTGAATTTGTGAACAATACTCTACCTTACGAAGAGTCTAGCCAAAATAAGAGAAACTAAACTGCAAATGCTTTTAACACATGAACACTCTATCATAATTATTCCTATGTCTCCAGAATGCCTTCACCATAGCAGAAGCAGCGGATGGCAAGCAAGCACTTGAAACGAACCAACCTCTGATGCTTCACACCTCTGGTATTGCAGTGAGCACGCTTGAAATTTTAGGATCGAATTGTGGCAAACTTACAAAGGAATTAACTCAGAAATAAAACTCAAAACTAAACCAAAGACTAATAATTTAACTCAATTGAAACTAATCTCAGTGCAATTACATGACCTTTAAAATTCTAAAAATTGAATCTGGAAAACCCAAGATTCGGAATTGAAGAAGATGGAAAATTGAAAACCAAGCCACCCGTAATCTACTTCGACACACAATACTATGCTCCTCAAACCCCATAAAAACACTGCCCCCTTAGGACTCTAACACACCCTTCTTCATCTTGTAACCAATGCTTTTATGATGCTGATGATGATGGTTAACGAAGAGAGAGAGAAAATGAAATGATTGATTTATGGGGGGAAAGAAAGATGGAAAGAATGGTCACCCTATTCTGTCCCTCTATTTTTCATTCACTGGGCATAAAAAAGAGGAAAGGGATGGGTAACAGATGGCTTGATCAAAGTGAGAAGGCGCCGTGCTCTGTTTTCAGTTTCTCTATTCTGGGCAGCTAGGGATTGCTGAGTTTCGATGAGAAAGAAGAAGAGGAGAAAGGTGATGCACCCATGGAGGACCAACCAAAGGAGCATGAGCATGATCAATCCATCGACCCAAGTCCTCAAGAGATCAAGGCCACGGTTCAACTTGTTAACGAATTCCAAGCTGCCTAAAATTCTGATTTAGCTTGTGAAAAGGCTGAACTTTTCTTCCTTATAACTTGAGTTCTAGGAACATGGGGGAGATGATTTGCACCAAAACAAAGCTTAAGAAGTCAGGAATCCAACAAATCAAGTTGCAAGTCATTTGGAGATCATTTGGTCAGTCAACTTCAGCTCCAAAGTCAACTGCTCTAGTTTCGTTCTCAACAACGCTAGCTGAAGCAATCAACGAATGGATGAGCTACTTCCACAAATGATTTGTGGGGTTTATTAACCCCATAATATGTCATAATATTTATCATTACTCCCCCTAAAAGATGGTGCATTTTGTCCAAGTCATTTGCTATTACCCAGCCCCAAAGCTCACAAAACACCCTTTTAACCAATTAAAGTTGTTTTGCATTTTGGGCTTTATCTAGCTGACCAACACATGTTTTGAGGCTAATCAAAGCTCAAACCAGCTGTCTAGATTACATGTGAGGTGTTAGGATGGTACTAATCAGATTGTATTAGGGTTAGACACCTATTTTGATGTAGACTTAAAGCTAATGTGTTATCAAGCTTTAAGTTCTCTTATGTACTTAGATTAGCAAGTGTTTAGGAGGCTTCCCCATGCTGTGCGAGACGTGGGAAGTAGCTGAGAGGGTCTTTTAAATATCCTTCCTCGCTCTTGTATTCACTAGTTCATGAGTTAAAGAAAGGTTGAGTTCATACTCCCTCTTGTGTTTCTTCTCTTACTTATCTCTAGCCTAGCTCTCTAGAGTGGTGTTCAAGAGTCTTTTGTAATCTTTGAGTGGTGATATCTTATCTTAATTGATTCAAGGGAGAGCTCTAAGTGTTCTTGGTGGTGATATCTTATCCAAGAGTGCTTAGTTTATCCTGCTACATTCATTGCCAACCCAAACCGTGTTCATCTTTCACGCACTACTTGAGATCTCTTCTTGGTTTCCTTGCTTAGGGACTTAGAAGTGCATCAGAAGTGGAGGGGGTTGTCATGTGTGTAGGGTGTGCCTCACTTAAGTGAGGAGGCTGGGTTGAGCAAAAACGAAAAAAAAATAGAAGATGGGTCAGTCCACAAGAAAAAAAAGGAAAAAGAAAAGAAGGAAAAAGAGAGGTAGACCGCATCAGGGAAGAGGACTAGGCCGTCGGGCCGAGAAGGAGAGAGGGAGCCCGGGCTTAGGTCTGTCCTAAGAAGGAAAGAAAGAGAGAAATAAGAAGAGAGAGAGTTGGGCTGGGCTACGTGCATGGGTTGGTTTGTCCTCCTTCTCTTGTTTTTATCTCTTGGTCCAAAATACTCCTTCTATATCCTTGGACACCCAATTTATCCCGATTTCATTATTCCTACAAAATAAATAAAAACATATTAAAATCCTAAATTAATCATTTATTTCGAGCGAATATTAGATAATAAAAGGGTGTAAAATATCATAATTTTAGGTTTAATAAATCCTCCCACACCTAAGCTTTGCTTGTCCTGAAGTAAAATGGAACTAAGAATCTTAGAAAAAGAAAATAAAGCCCTAACTCACTTTCGTAGGAATCACAATAGCACTTAGCATGTGCCACAAGTCGTTTAAACCCCTAGGTTACCCCTAGTGGACGAGGTAGGTGTCATGAGGGTTTGCAGAAGATATACCCACAAAATTCAAAAAACAAAATTAAAAAATAAAAGAGAGACAAATACAGAAAAACAAATTGGATTTACAAACATAAATATATAAGGAAGAAGATTACGCACATTCAAACTACCAAAATCACCCGTGTAGCAATGATATTGGCCTACATATGAACTGAATGTACTCATCAAGGCTCTCTACCCTGTGGATGACATCAAAGCACTAACCTTTCACCCAACTATACATCAAAAGTTTTGAATCCATCCCAGTGCTCGTGTGCAAGTGCATCATCATCCTAGGGATGGGGTTCACAATAATCAAACTCAATCCCACTTGACATAAACTACATTATTGCCTTATTAACATAGGTAGCAAGCTTTCGCAGTTGCAGTATTGCCTTTATGGGTAGCACCCAGTAGCACATGCCTCAAAGGGTAACGCCCAGTAGCCATTCCTAATTTCATTTCATTTCCTTTTTTCTGTCATTTTCATTTTTTTCATTTCCATTTTTTTTCTCTTGTTTTTTTTAGAATTCAAACAAAAAACTAAAGTAACAGTGTCAAAGACAAGTAGGAAAACCAATCATGGAAGACTAAGACCTTAACATAATGATGATGGTATCAATAAGGATTGTATCACACATCGATAATGAACAATTGGGGTTAGAATTAGGGCTTAGAATGATACACTAAGGATGGAGGCCTATCATGCACTTCACGATTACGTACAAGCTAATAGTCAAAGCACAAGGGATTTAAGCTAATCAAAACAGTACGAGCCTCCCCAAAAACAAAACGAAAATCTTGCCGGATTTTCCGAATTTTTAAGTTTTTTTCCTCAATTTTTTTTGAATTTTTCAAAGTTTCCCCACCACCACATCTAAATCTCACAATGTCCTCATTGGGAGTGAAAATAAACATAAAATACAACCAAAAGAAAAATAAATATACAAAATGAAAAGGAGACTCAAAAGAAAAAGATAAGACTCTAAAACACAAAAAGAAAACAATAAAAGGATAACAAAGCAACAAACATATACAAACGAGAACAAAATGAAAAGAGGAGATGACGAGGAACGTCTATACCAGATTAGGTGGAAAAGTACACCTAAGTTATAGCCTCCAGAAATTTGCTGAAAAAAAGGCTTATGGAGCATCAACCACTCCATATCAAATGAAGCAACACTACACAAATCAAAACCCATTAGAGCACGAAGTAGCTTATCAAACAATGAAGAGTGGCTCTCAATAAAAGTAATGCAATAGAGATTAAAGAGTTGGGGCCAAAATGAGTACATCCACCATATCAATGCAACACATGTAAGGGGTCGTATCAACTTGTCAAATGTATGGGCCCAAACATCAAACAAGCAGATATAATTCAAACTAGTCAGCCGATGGATCATTAGCCTAGAAATTTTATCATCATGAATGAGCGATCTAGACAAAACAGTGGGTTCTGAATCCACAAGCCTTGTAATGTCAAAAACCACGGAGTGTGGTCTAAATCAAAATTTTCAGTGACAATGGTCTCAAACTTGACAATTTCAGACTTACAAGATTCGAAGAGGAGGTTAGGTTTGATGGCGTCAAACGAAAGAGATTTATATTTGAAAAATAAACCCTCATTAAAACTTTCATTGTCATCAAACTCACATGAAAAAGATTCATATTCTATAGAAGGAATACCATCATTAAATTCCAATTTACTGGGTTCAATTACCTCCTCACATGACTCATGTGAACAAAAATCTGACTCATCTAAATCATGATGCTCACCAGTTGTGACACTCATATCTAAGTCACAATTTCTCGCAAATTGTTCCCCCTCCTCAAACTTAAAAGATTCATAAAAAGGGGTGGAGAGGTTGGCAAAAACCAGGACGTCCTCACTGATGTCATTAGGTGAGCTAATGTGAGGTGCGAGGTCAGATGATAAAGAATTAGAGAAGTCCTCATCTTGCTCTACGCTAGGCAAAGGCATGTCATTATTCAAATCGGGTCGAGCGAGATAAGAGGTTTCAAAATCGCCATAAAGACTAACTGCAGTTGTAGGAGATCCTAAACTAAAGTCAGACTCATGCAAGCGCATGTCGTCCCTGCCATGATTAAAACATTGAGAATATTCAGTAATTCTCTTTTTCAAGACTTCTAACATTTCATCAATCATATCATAATCGTCTTTTCCACACTTGCACATTCAGCATCAACATAAGCACGATATGGGCAATTATTAGCATCATGAGCAGACGACTCACTGTAATCACAGAAAGCAGAAGACACAAAAGACTAAAATGGGTCATACGAGTTCATAAAGTAATCCTAGTGGTAACAATTAGGATGAAAATTATGCTCACCATGAGTTGGATATCTAAAATTATTTTTAGCTTGTTCAGATGCATAGGTATCCCAAGTTAGTTTTTCAGGAAAATCCCAAACTTCATCTTGAATGTTAGTTAATAATCCTAATACACCTCCAGTATAAGATAGACTCAATATAACCCAAAGATGCAGAATCCAAACCCACAACAATGACCTCACAAATTTTCTATTTTTGAAATTTTTGATTTAATTGAGCATGATAACCATTAAATTGCGATAGATAGCTCCAAAAAGGCTCATGCTCGAATTGTGGGAAAGTAAAAACTGGCATGCTTGAATCTTTTTTTAAAAATTTTAAGAAGTTTTCAACTTTTTTTGATTTTATTTTTTTTTTCAATTTTAAGGCTTTTTTGTCTTTTAGGAAATTGGAAAAACCAATTAACGACTCTATGACACTAATTATACACTAAGGACTAAAACAAAAAGAAAGACACTCAAATAATTAAGTTAACAAAATAAACTAAAAAAAACTATATGAATAAAATAAAGGAAAGACTAAAAAGACTCATACATCAAAAAGCAACCTAATAAAAAAATAGAAAAGGAAAATACACACAAAGCTTGTACACCATTTTCTTTTTAAGATCTTGTTTTTGGGATTTTTGATTTTTCTATTTTTTTCTTTTCTTTTAAAAAAAATCAAAAGGGGAATCAACCCTAAAAACAATATACAAATAGAAAATGACCAAATCTAAAACAAAAACACAACCACAAATAAACTAAAAGAAAATTAAAAAATAAACTACACTAAAACAACCCAATTCTAAAAATAAAATTAAAATAGAAACTAAAACTCCTAACATTAGAACTAAAAGTTCCACACAATCACAAAGGACATAAACATATTTTTTCATAAATTTTTTCTTACCCCAAATAGTGCAGAAAAATCCAAACAGATTATTAAGTCCAAAATTCAAAGAAAAATCCAAATAGTTCCAAAAATTCCAGAAACATTCACACAAATTCTAAAAACTATGCTGAAATGAGGCAAAATATCAGCATAGTAAAAATCACAGTAGAAGTGCTCCAGAAAATTCAAACAAACGGTGAAATTGGTGAAAAATTTGCACTTATTTGATTTGTTTCTAGGGATCAGTTCTGTCTTGAATCTTTTTGCTGCACATAAACCAAACTGATTAGTACTGTTTTTTCAGCAACAAATAACCTCTAAAAATTAAGATGAAACTATTCTCAACAAAAATAAAAATCGAAATACTAATTAAATTCAAAAATCAAAATTAAACTAAATTACGAAAACGAAGTAACAACTTAATAAAAACTAAAACTCACAACTATAAAACTAAAATGAGAACGACTCAAACGACTCGAATACTCAACTACGACTCGATGCAACCAACTTTCACAAGCCATCCCCGGCAAAGGCGCCAGAAATTTGTTGTAATCTCCGCAAGCGTATGGTTCAACGTTATAGCATTCACGGATGTCACCCTCAGGGATGGGTTATGAAATTAGATTACCAAAAATTCTAAACTAAATTAAAACTTAATACTAAATTAACCAAGTATCATGATTAGAAATTGCACAAATTAATCAGCTAAATGAACAAAATTAACTCATGAATTTGTAAACAATACTCTACCTTACGATGAGTCTAGCCAAAACAAGAAGTACTAAACGACAAATGCTCTTAACCCATCAACACTCCGCTGCAATTATTCTTTTGTGTCCAGAATGCCTTCACCATAGCGGAAGCAGAGGTCGGCAAGCAAGCACTTGAAACGAGCCAGCGTCTGATGTTTCACAACTCTGTTATTGCCGTGAACAAGCTTGAAATTTTAGGATCGAATTGAAGCAAACTTGCAAGGGAATTAACTCAGAATTATAACTCAGAACTAAACCGAAGGCTAATAATTTCACTCAATTGAAACTAACTCCGTGCAATTACATGACCTTCAAAATTCTAAAAATTGAATCTGGAAAACCCAAGCTACAGAATTGAAGAAGATGGAAAACTAAAATCCAATCCACCCCTAATCTACTTCGACACGACCTAGTACTCTGCTCCTTGAACCCCATAAAAACACTCCCCCCCCCCGCCACTCCAGCACACCCCTTTTCATCTTGTAATCGATGCTTTTATGACGCTGATGGTGATGGTTAATGAAGGGAGAGAGAGAAAATGAAACTGTTGAGTTATGTGGGGGAAAGGAAGATGGAAAGAATGGTCACCCTGTTCTGTTCCTCTGTTTTCCGTTCGCTGGGCATGAAAAACAGGAAAGAGATGGATAACGGATGGCTTGATGAAGGTG
Source organism: Selenicereus undatus (assembly GCA_017589665.1). NCBI lineage: Eukaryota > Viridiplantae > Streptophyta > Magnoliopsida > Caryophyllales > Cactaceae > Selenicereus > Selenicereus undatus. The sequence continues at coordinate 53,279,989 of JACYFF010010365.1, read as the reverse complement.
AGAGGGTGCCAAGCACTATTTTTAGTTTCTCTGTTCTGGACAGCCAGGGACTGCTAAGTTTCGATGAGAAAGAAGAAGAAGAGGAAGGTGAGGGGGTTGTCATGTGCATAGGGCGTGCCTCACTTAAGTGAGGAGGCTGGGTTGAGTAAAAAGGAAAAAAAATAGAAGTTGGGCCGGCCCACAAGAAAAAAAAACAAGGAAAAAGAAAATAAGGAAAGAGAGAGGGAGACCGAGTCTAGTAAGAGGAATGGGCCGCTGGGCCGTGGAGGAGAGAGAGAGCCCAGGCTTAGGTCTAGCCCGAGAGAGAAAGAAAGAGAGAAATAAGAAGAGAGAGAGCTAGGTTGGGCTTCGTGCATGGGTTGGTCTGTCCTCTTTCTCTTGTTTTTATTTCTTGATCCACAATACTCCCTCTATATCCTTAGACACCCAATTTATCCAGATTTCATTTTTCCTACAAAATAAATAAAAACATATTAAAATCCTAAATTAATAATTTATTTTGAGCAAATATTAGCTAATAAAAGGGTGCAAAATTTCATGATTTCGGGTTTAACAAATACCCCCACACCTAAGTTTTGCTCGTCCTCGAGTAAAATGAAATTAAGAATCCTAGGAAAAGAAAATAAAGCCCTAACTCACTTTTGTAGGAATCACGATTGCACTTAGCACGTGCAACAAGCCCTTTAAACCCCTAGGTTATCCCTAGTAGACAAGGTAAATCTCATGAGGGTTTGCAGAGGATACACTCACAAAATCTAGAATAGAAAATGAAAAAGGAAAAGAGAGACAAATACAAAAAAACAGTTTGGATTTACAAACAAAAATATAAAAGGAAGAAGACTATGCACAATCTAACTAACCAAATCACCCGTGTACCAACGATATTGGCCTGCATATGAGCATAATGTACTCATCAAGGCTCTCTACCCCATGGATGACATCAAAGCACTAACCTTTCACCCAACTGTACATCAAAATTTTTGAACCCATCCTAGTGCTCGTGTGCAAGTGCATCATCATTCTAAGGCTTAGGTTCACCAGAATCAAACTCAATTCGACTTGACACAAACTACATTATTGGCTTATTAACATAGGAAGCAAGCACAAAGGATTTAAGCTGATTAGAATAGTAAGAAGACTCTGCAAAAGAAAAACAAAAATCCTTTTGGATTTCCCAAATTTTCAGTTTTTTTTTGCATTTTTTTAAAAAAAATTTGAAAGTTTTCCCACCCCCACACCTAAATCACCTGACGTCTTCATTGGCAGTGAAAAGAAACATAGAATACAACCAAAAGAAAAATGAATACACAAAAGGAAAAGGAGACTCAAAAAGAAAGAAAAGGACAAGACTCTAAAACTCAAAAACAAAGCAATAAAAAGAAAACAAAGCAACAAATATGTACAAACGAAAACAAAATAACAAGACGAGATGAAGAGAAATGTTTATACCAGGTTAGGTGCAAAAGTACACCCAAGCTATAGCCTCTAAAAATTTGCTGAAAAAAAGGCTTATGGAGTATCTATCACTCCATATCAAATGAAACAGCACTACACAAATCACAACCTATTACAGCACGAAGTCGCTTATCAAACAATGAAGACCTACTCTCAATAAAAGTAATGCAATAGAGATTACAGAGTTGAAGCCAAAATGAGTGCATCCACCGTATCAATGCAGCACAGGTAAGGGTCTGCTTCAACTTGTCAAATGTATGGGCCCAAACATCAAACAAGTAGATGTAATTCAAACTAGCCAGCCTGTGGGTCATTGGCCGAGAAATTTTATCATCATGAATGAGCGATCTAGGCAAAACAGTGTGTTCTGAATCCACAAGCTTTGTAATATCAAAAAGCATGAGAGTCCCATCTAATTCAAAATTTTCAGTGACAATGCTCTCAAACTAGACAATTTCAGGCTTACAAGATTCAAAGAGGAGGTTAGGTTTGATGGCGTCAAATGAAAAAGATTCATATTCCACACATAAACCATCATTAAAAATTTCATTGTCATCAAACCCACATGAAAAAGATGCATATTCTATGGAAAGAATATCATCATTAAATTCCAATTTGGTGGGTTTAATTACCTCCTCACATGACTCATGTGAGTAAAAATCTAACTCATCTAAACCATGATGCTCATCAATTGCGACACTTATATCTAACTCATAGTTTTGTGCAGATTCTTCCCGCTCCTCAAACTCAAAAGATTCATAAAAAGGGGTGGGTGGGTCGGCAGAAACAAGGACATCCTCCGTGATGTCATTAGGTGAGCTAATGTGAGGTGCGAGGTCAGATGATAAAGAATAAGGGAAGTCCTCTTCTTGCTCTATGCTAGGCAAAGACATGTCATTGTTTAAATCGGGTCGAGTGGGATAAGAGGGTTCAAAATCATTATAAAGATTAACTGTAGTTGCAGGAGATCCTAAACTAAAGTCAGACTCTTGCAAGGGCATATCCTCCCTGCTATGATTAAAACATTGGGAATATTTAATAATTCTCTTTTTCATCACTCCTAACATTTCATCAGTCATATCATTAATCGTCTTTTCCACAGTTGCACATTTAGCATCAACATAAGCATGATATGGGCAATTATGAGCATCATGAGCAAACAACTCATAGTAATCACAGAAAGTAGGAGACACATAAGACTGAAATGGGTCATACGAGTTCATAAAGTGATCCTGGTCGTAAGGATTAGCGTGAAAGTTATACTCACCATAAGTTGGATATCTAAAATTATTTTTACCCTGTTTAGATGCATAGGTATCCCAAGTTAGTTTTTCATGGAAATCCCAAACTTCATCTTGAATTTTACTTAATAATCCTAATACACCTCCAGGATAAATAGACTCAATATAACCCCAAGATACAAAATTCAAATCCACAGCAATGACCTCACAAATTTTCCATTTTTGAAAATTTTGATAATTGACCATGAGAATCATTAAGTCGTGATAGATAGCTCCAAAAAGATTCATGCTCAAATTGTAGGAAATTAAAAACTGGCATGCTTGAATCTCTTTTTTAAAATTTTAAGTAGTTTTCAACATTTTTTGATTTTATTTTTTTTCAATTTTTAAGGTTTTCTTGTCTTTTAGAAAATGGGAAAAACCAATCAACGACTCTATGACACTAATTATACACTAAGGACTAAAACAAAAAGAAAGGCACTCAAATAATTAAGTTAACAAAAAAAACTAACAAAAAAAAACTATATGACTAAAAGAAAATAAAGACCAAAAAGACTAATACATCAAAAAGTAACCTAATACAAAAAATAGAAAAGGAACACACACACAAAGCATGTACACCATTTTCTTTTTATGATCTCGTTTATGGGATTTTTGATTTTTCTATTTTTTTCTTTTCTTTTAAAAAAACACAAAACAAAATCAAAAATGGAATCAACCCTAAAAACAATATACAAATAGAAAATAACCAAATCTATAACAAAAACACAACCACAAGTAAACAACAAGAAACTTAGCAAATAAACTACACTGAAATAACCCAATTCTAAAAATAAAATTGAAACAGAAAATAAAGCTCCTAAAATTAGTTCTAAAAGTTCCTCACAATCACAAAGGATATAAATATATTTTTTTGTAAATTTTTTTCTAATTTGAAACTGTGCAGAAAAATCCAAACAGATTATGAAGTCCAAAATTCACAGAAAAATCCAAACAGTCCCAAAATATCAAGAAAAACTCATCACACAAACTCTATAAATTATGCTTAATCGAGGAAAAATATCAATACAATAAAAATCACACTAGAAGTGGTCCAGAAAATTCAAACAGACAGTGAAATTGGAGAAAAATCTACACTTGCCTAATTTTTTTTTTCCAGGATGAGTTCTGCCTTGTATCTTTTTGCCGCACATAAACCGAACTGATTAGTGCTTCTTTTTCAGCAACAAATAACCTCTAAATATCAAGATGAAACTAATCTCAAAAAAAACAAAAATCGAAATACTAATTAAATTAAAAAATCAAAACTAAACTAAATTACGAGAATGAATCCATGACTCATTAAAAACAAAAAATCACAACCATAAAACTAAAATTAGAACGACTCAAATAACTCGAATACTAAACTACGACTCGACACAACCAAATTTCACAAGCCATCCCCGACAACGGCGCTAAAAACTTATTGTAATATCCACAAGCGGACGGTTTAACGTTATAGCATTCACGGATGTCATCCTCAGGTATGGCTGATGAAATTAGATTACCAAAAATTCTAAACTAAATTAAAAATAAATGCTAAATTAACCAAGTATCATGATTAAAAATTCCACAAATTAGAAGGCTAAATGAATGAGATTAACTCATGAATTTGTGAACAATACTCTACCTTACGGAGAGTCCAGCCAAAACAAGAAGAAATAAACCGCAAATGCTTTTAACACATCAACACTCTGCCGCAATCATTCCCATGTGTCCAGAATGCCTTCACCGTAGCAGAAGCAAAGGATGCCAAGCAAGCACTTGAAACGAACCAACCCCTGATGTTTCACACCCTCCGTATTGCCGTGAGCACGCTTGAAATTTTCGGATCGAATTGAAACAAACTTACGAAGGAATTTACTTTGAAATGTAGCTCAAAACTAAACCGAAGACTAATAATTTCACTCAATTGAAACTAATCTCGGTGCAATTACATGACCTTTAAAATTCTAAAAATTGAATCTAGAAAACCCAAGCTACGGAATTGAAGAAGATGGAAAACTGAAAAGCAAGCCACCCCTAATCTACTTCGACACGACCCAGTACTCTACTCCTTAATCCCCATAAAAACGCTGCCCCGTCGCCACTCCAGCACACCCCTCTTCATCTTGTGACTGATGCTTTTATGATGCCTATGATGATGGTTAATGAAGAGAGAGAGAGAAAATGAAACGGTTGAGTTATGCGGCGAAACGAATATAGAAAGAATGGCCGCCCATTTCTATTCCTCTATTTTCCGTTCGATGGGCACGAAAAAGAGGAAAAGGATGGGCAAAGGATGGCTTGATAAACGTGAGAGGGCGCCATGCTCTGTTTGCAGTTTCTCTGTTCTGGGCAGGCAGGGACTGCTGAGTTTCGATGGGAAAGAAGAAGAGGAGGAAGGGGACAGGGTTGTCATGTGCGTAGGGTGTGCCTCACTTAAGTGAGGAGGCCGGGTTGAGCAAAAGGAAAAAAAATAAAAGCTAGGCCAGCCCACAAGGGAAAAAGAAAAACAAGGAAAAAGAAAAGAAGTAAAGAGAGAGGGAGACTGGGTTTGGGAAGAGTAGTTGGCCGCTGGGCCGAGAGGGAGAGAGCAAGCCCAAACTTAGGTCTGGCTTGAGAGAGAAAGAAAGAGAGAAATAAGAAGAGAGAGAGAGAGCTGAGCTGGGCTTCGTGCATGGGTTGATCTGTCCTTCTTCTCTTGGTTTTATTTCTTGATCCACAACTTTTTCTATATCCTTGGACACCAAATTTATCCAGATTTCATTATTCCTACTAAATAAATAAAAATATATTAAAATTCTAAATTAATAATTTATTTCAAGCAAATATTAGTTAATAAAAGGGTATAAAATATCATAATTCTGGGTTTGACAAATACCCCCACACCTAAGTTATGCTCATCCTTGAGTAAAACGAAACTAAGAATCCTAGAAAAAAAAATAAAAATAAAGTCCTAACTCACTTTCGTAGGAATCACGATTGCACGTGCTGCATTTAGCACGTGCAACAAGCCCTTTAAACCCCTAGGTTACCCCTGGTGGACAAGGGAGGTTTCATGAGGTTTTGCAGACGATACACCCATAAAATCTAAAAAAGAAAATAAAAAAGAAAAAGAGAGCCAAATGTAGAAAAACAGTTTGGATTTACAAACATAAATATACAAGGAAGAAGACTATTCACATTCTAACTAACCAAATCACCCGTATAGCAACGATATTGGCCTGCATATGAACAGAATGTACTCATCAAGGCCCTCTACCCCATGGATGACATCGAAGCACTAATGTTCTTGCCAAAAATATGCCATTTTTACGATACTTTGATACCCGATTTATACTCGCTATAATCATTATTTTTAGGCTTTTGTTTGATTTTATTTTGTTTTGTAGGTATCGAACAAATATGGAAAAAATACGAGAAAATGATGAAAAATGTCATAAATGGAGATTTTGGCCGAATTGACTGAAACTCGATCTGAATTGCTAGGCCCAACCTCTTCTTTGACCCAAAACAAAAATAAAATAAAATAAAACCCAATAAATCTACCCAAAAACCCTAACCCACACGCGTGGCACGTGCTTCCCCTCCCCCTTTACTCTCATTTTCTCTCTCCTTCCTTGGCTCTGAGGAACCCAAAAACCCAACACCCATCTTCATCTCACTCCAGCCTCATCTCTCTCTATCTCTCTCGAACCATAACACCATCAACATCGACACCATATTCATCCTCATCCACCGGCGGCTCACGCAGCGCCCGCACAGCACGCCAGATGCTGGCATCTTCACCGTCCATGATGGCTCAAATCGATGACCGAGAATGGAGGGATTCGGCTATAAATCGAGGTTGCGGCGCCAGAAGCAAGGAATGAGGTTTAATTAGGTATCAATTAGGTTTTAGTTTTAAGTTTTTAAGTTTTAATTAGGGTTCTTCTTAGTATCAATTCAAATTTTAGATAATTGTTAGGGTTTTGATTTTCAAGTTTCATTTTGAGGTTTGAGGTTTTTAATTCAGCATTTATTTGTTTTGGTTCTAAAACTTCAGTTCTGTTTTTGGGTTTAAATATCATGTTTTTACAGCTTGGTTAGTGAATTAGGGCTTAGATCCGTTCTCATTCATGCGATTTTCAAATGTCTGATTCGGTTCTTCTTGCTTACAATTTCGTTGATTTGGTTAATTAATCACAGTTTTCAGTTGTAGTTGAATTGTTTTTAGGGTTGAGCAATTTTGGAATTCCCCCTCCCCTATCTTTTTCCTTCTTCGAATGCTCTGCTGTAAGCTTTCTGTTATGTTGGTGCTCGAAATTTGCGATGTTGCATGGGTTGTTATTGTGCTAGAAATGAGGGGGGCAGTTGCTGGACTATGCTGAGCTCATGGGGCAGTGAAGCCCCCGATTCTTCTCCTTGTTTTGGTACTGTTAAATAGCTTAGAATCCCCCCCTTCCCTATAGCTATTCTAATTTCTTATTTCCAGGTTTTACTTTCGGTTTCCCTTCTCCCGTTTGTGCTTCACGATTCCTGTTAGTGCTCGAATGTTCTGTGCTTTTGGATTAATTTCTGCACCTATGAATTAGCTGATTGTTGAATTGTACATGGATGTGCAATGACTTTCGGCTATTGTTGGGTTTTGATCTATACGGGTTGATTTGGGCTTTGATTTCGCTAAGATAGGTAACCCAGAACCCGCTTTTGTCTGCACCTTTCATTTCTCTGTTTTTCTGGCTAAGGCGAGGTTTAGTGGCTCCCCATTAATGGAGGACACTTGAACTAGGCTAAGCCAGCTAGCTTGAGGCTCTTAATCCCCCCCCTTTTTAAGAGTAGTGTCATAAAATTAAGTTTAATGGTTTTTAGGATGTTGTTAATTACTAAAGATTAGATTCGCACTTGTTTGTGCTTAGTTGAAACATGGCGTTAGAATTCGATTCACAATTCATGAGGTCTCTTGAAGTTGCTTAATTTGGACGCGTGTAGTTGATTTTAGATTGATTAGTTTAGTTTACCAATTAAGTGACCTTACTCTCTTCCATCGTCCCTGTGGAGATGACCCTCAAATACTACGATGATAGTCGTATACTTGCGGCACTTCATTTTACACTAAAAATTATCCAAACAACAAACCTTTCCCCTAACTGTACATCAAAATTTTTGAATCCATCCCAGTGCTCACGTGCAAGTGCATCATCATCCTAGGGTTTAGGTTCACCAGAATCAAACTCAATCCCAGTTGACACAAACTACATTATTGACATATTAATATAGGAAGTAAACTTTCTCAGTAACAATATTGCCTTTAAAGGTAACACCCAGTAGCACATGCCCCAAAGGGTGATGCCTAGTACCGCATACTTCAAAGGAATGCTTATCATTCGTAATTTTATTTCATTTCCTTTTTTTGTCATTCTCATTTTTTTTCTTTTTCATTTTTTTTCATTTGTTTTTTCTAGAATGCAAACAAAAAATCGAAGTAATTGTGTCAAAGACAAGTGGGAGACCTAATCATGGGAGACTAAGACCTTAACATAACGACAATGACATAAATAAGGATTGGATCACACATCGATAATGAACAATTGGGATTAGAATTAGGGCTTAGAATGACACACTGAGGGCGGAGACCTATCATCCATATAATGCTTATGTACGAGCTAATAGTCAAAGCACAGGTGATTTAAGCTAATCAGAATAGCACGAAGCCTCCCCAAAAACAAAACAAAAATCTTTTTGGATTTTTCATATTTTTCAGTTTTTTTCTCCATTTTTTTCTCCATTTTTAAAAGTTTCCTAACCGACACACCTAAATCTCACAATGTCCTCATTGGGAGTGAAAAGAAACATGAAATACAATCAAAATAAAAATAAATATACAAAAGGAAAAGGAGGCTCAACAAGAAACAAAAAGATAAGACCCTAAAACTCAAAAAGAAAGCAATAAAAAGAAAACAAAGCAACAAACATATACAAGCGAAAACAAAAGAAAAAGAGGCTATGAAGAGGAACATTTACACCAGGTCAGGTGCAAAGGTACACCTAAGCTATAGCGTTTAGAAATTTGCTGAAAAGGAGGCTTATGGAGCATCAATCACTCTATATCAAATGAAACAGCGCTACACAAATTAAAACCCATTAGAGCACGAAGTAGCTTATCAAACAATGAGACCAGCTCTAAATAAAAGTAATGCAACTGAGATTAAAAAGTTGGAGCCAAAATGAGTACATATCAATGCAGCATAGGTAAGGGCCCAATTCAACTTGTCAAATGTATTGGCCCAAATATCAAACAAGCAAATGTAATTCAAACTAGCCAGCTGGTGGGTCATTGGCCAAGAAACTTTGTCATCATGAATGAGTGATCTAGGCAAAACAGTGGGTTATGAGTCCACAAGCCTTGTAATATCAAAAAGCACGAGTCTAGTCTAAATCAAAATTTTCAGTGCCAATGGTCTCAGACTCAACAATTTCAGACTTACAAGATTCGAAGAGTAGGGTAGGTTTGATGGCGTCAAACGAAAAAGATTCATATTCAACACATAAACCCTCTTTAAAGCTTTTATTGTCATCAAACCCACATGAAAAAGATTCAAATTCTATAGAAAGAATATCGTCATTAAATTCCAATTTGGTGGGTTCAGTTACCTCCTCACATGACTCATGTGAACAAAAATCTGACTCATCTAAATCATGATACTCATCAGCTGGTATGGGTACGAAATTTTTGGAAAAAATGGGTATGGGGCGGGTATGGGTATTGCGTTTGAAAATGGGTATGGGTATGGGTATGAATTCTTAAAACACGTACCCGATTGTGTACCCGATTTGCTAGTAAAACGGGACCAAAATACGGTAAAATTCAAAAATAAATATTTGGCATGAAACTCTAAGTGTATATTATTTATTTATGTAGAAATGAAAAATTAACTTTTTTTACATTTTTAACTTTTATGAGTTTATCCGACATAAACTTTAGTAGCATCGCTTGAAATTGCCAATCAAATATACCGTGTATGCAAATATGGGTTGAATATGTGTGACACTTTGCGCACTCTATATATACCCGAATAAAACCCGTAAACCCAAAAAACCCGATGGGTATGGGTATGGGTACAACCATCCAAAACCCGATGGGTATGGGTATGGGTATGGGTATGACTTTTGAAAATGGGTATGGGTGCGGGTATAGCTCAACCCGCCCCGAACCCGCCCCACGCCCATCCCTACGCTCATATCTAACTTACAACTTCTCATAGATTCTCCCCGCTCCTCAAACTCAAAAGATTCTTAAAAGAGGTGGGTGGGTCTGCAGAAATGAGGACATCCTCAACGATGTCATTAGGAGATCTAATGTGAGGAGCAACGTCAGATGATATAGAATTTGGGAAACCTTCCTCTTGCTCTACGCTAGGCAAAGGCATTTCATTATTCAAATCGGGCTGAGCGGGATAAGAGGGTTCAAAATCGTCATAAAGACTATCTGCAGTTGGAGGAGATCCTAAACTAAAGTCAAACTCATGCAAGTGAATATCCTCCCTACTATGAATAAAACATTGAGAACATTCAGTAATTCTCTTTTTGGTGACTTCTAACATTTCATCAGTCATATCATTAATCATGTTTTCCACACTTGCACATTTAGCATCAACATAAGCACGATATGGGCAATTATAAGCATCATGAGCAAACAACTCACAGTAATCACATAAAGCATGAGACACGTAAGACTGAAATGGGTCTTATGAGTTGATAAAGTGATCCCGGTGGTGAGGATTAGCATGAAAATTACACTCACCATGAGTTAAATATGTAAAATTATTTTTAGCTTGTTCACATGCATAGGTATCACAAGGTAGTTTTTCGAGGAACTCCTAAACTTCATCTGGAGTTTTAGTTAATAATCCTAATACACCTCCAAGATAAATAGATTCAATATAACACCAAGATGCAGAATTCAAACCCACAGAAACGACCTCACAAACTTCCCGGTTTTGAAAATTTTGAATCAATTGAGCACAATAATCATTAAGTCGTGATAGATAGCTCCAAAAAGGTTCATGCTCGAATTATGGGAAATTAGAAATTGGCATGCCTGAATCTCTCTTTTTTTTCAATCTTAAGAAGTTTTCACATTTTTTTTCAATTTTTTTTTTCCAATTTTGAAGTTTTTTGTGTCTTTTAGAAGTTGGGAAAAACCAATCAACTCTATGACACTAATTATAAGCAAAGGACTAAAACACAAAGCAAGACACTCAAATAATTAAGTTAAAAAAATAAACTAATAAAAAGAAAACTATATGACTAAAAGAAAAGAAAAACCAAAACGACTCATACATCAAAAGGTAACCTAATACAAAAAATAGAAAAGAAACACACACACAAAGCATGTACACCATTTTCTTTTTATGACCATGTTTTTGGGATTTTTGATTTTTCTATTCTTTTGTTTTCTTTTAAAAAAAACAAAAAACAAAATCAAAAGGGGAATCAACCCTAAAATCAATGTACAAATAGAAAATGACAATATCTAAAACAAAAACACAACCACAAATAAACTAGAAGAAAATTAGAAAATAAACTACACCTAAACAACCCAATTCTAAAAATAAAGTTAAAACATTAGAACTAAAAGTTCCACACAATCACAAAGGACATAAATAAATTTTTTTGCGAATTTTTTCTGACGATAAACTATGCAGAAAAATCCAAACAAATTATTAAGTCCAAAATTCACAGAAAAATCCAAACAGTCCCAAAAATTGCAGAAAAGTTCACAAAAACTCTAAACATTATAGTAAAAATCACACCAGAAGTGCTCCAGAAAATTCAGACAGACTGTGAAATTGGTGAAACATCTGCACTTGTCTGATTTTTTTTGGATCAGTTCTCCCTTGTATCTTTTTGCTGCACATAAACCAAACTGATTGGTACTGTTTTTTTAGCATCAAACACAACAACAACAACACCTCCCAGTGTGGGTCCCGCTTTCGCGGCTCTGGGGAGATCCAGTTGTAGGCAACCTTACCTCTACCGGCATTCATAGCCGTAGAGAGGCTGATTCTAAGTGACCCACAAAAAAGGATTTTGAGAAAAATATTTAATAGATGAAAGCTTTTGTGAAAACATTTAATGGGAAAATAAAGGACGCATATCCAGGAATGACCGAGATATAATAAAGGCAAGTAGCTGGCGCTATGTAGCATAAGAACAATCTATCAGAGGAAGGTGACATACCTTAACAACCCTATGTAAGCAAATGATGACTCCTCCCAAAAGGAATACTACCTGCATACGAACACGACATGCAAAAAACCACTACTGGCACTAAGCCACTTCACCAAAAGACAGCTACGGCGTGTGCTCTTTGCGATCCAAAATCCTAATCCTGTCCCGTCATAGTTTCCTATCCTGAGCCAGGTCTCCCGTCAAGCCAACAACTTTCAAGTCATCTCTACTCACCTCGTCCAAACTCTTCTTTGGTCGTCCCCTCCTCTTTTGTCTTCAGGGATGTTGATCATCTCATATCTCCTCACTGGAACATTCGCACTCCTCCTTTTCACATGGCCAAACCATTGGAGTCTTATTTCTCTCATCTGATCTTTTTTGCAGCATCAAATAGACTCTAAAAATCAAGATGAAACTAATCTCAACAAAAACAAAAATCGAAATACTAATTAAATTCAAAAATGAAAACTAAACTAAATTACACAAACGAAATAATGACTTAATAAAAACTAAAAATGACAACTATAAAAGTAAAATGACAACGACTCAAATGACTGGAATACTGAACTGCGACTCAACGCAACCAAATTTCTCAAGCCATCCCCAGCAATGGCGCCAAAAAATTTGTTGTAATCTCCGCAAGCGTACGGTTTAACGCTATAGCATTCACGGATGTCATCGTCAGGGATGACTTATGAAATTAGATTACAAAAATATCTAAACTAAATTAAAACTAAATGCTAAATTAACCAAGTATCATGATTCGAAATTCAACAAATTAATAGCTAAATTAACCAGATTAGCTTATGTATTTGTGAACAATACTCTAACTTACGAAAAATCTAGCCAAGACGAGAAGGGCCAAACTGCAAATGCTTTTAACCCGTCAACACTTTGCCGCAATTATTCCTATATGTCCAGAATGCCTTCACCATAGCAGAAGTACAGGACGACAAGCAAGCATTTTGAAACAAACCAACCTCTGATGTTTCACACCCCTGGTATTGCAGTGAACACGCTTGAAATTTCAGGATCGAATTGAAGCAAACTTATGAAGGAATTAGCTAAGAAATATGACTCAGAATTAAACCGAAGACTAATAATTTCACTCAATTGAAACTAATCTCAGTGCAATTACATGACCTTTAAAATTCTAAAAATTGAATCTGGAACACCCAAGCTACGGAATTGAAGAAGATCGAAAACTAAAAACCAAGCCAACCCTATTCTACTTCGACACAACCCAGTACTTCGCTCCCTGAACCCCATAAAAACGCTACCCCGTCGCCACTCCAGCACACCCCTCTTCATCTCGTAACCGATGCTTTTATGATGCAGATGATGATGGTTTATGAAGGGAGAGAGAGAAAATGAAACGGTTGAGCTACGGGAGGAAGGGAAGGAAGATGGAAAGAATGGCCACCTTGTTGTCTTCCTCTATCTCCATTCGTTGGGCATGAAAAAGAGGAAGAGGATGGGTAATGGATGGCTTGATGAATGTGAGAGGGCGCCATGCTCTACTTTCAGTTTCTCTGTTTTGGGCAGCCAGGGACTATTGAGTTTCGATGAGAAAGAAGAAGAGGAGGAAGGGGAGGGGGTTTTCATATGCGTTGGGCATGCCTGACTTAATTTAGGAGGGTGGGTTGAGTACAAAGGAAATAAAATAGAAGATGAACCGGCCCACAAGAAAAAAAAAAGGAAAAAGAAAAGAAGGAAAGAGAGATTCAACAACAAATAACCTGTAAAAATCAAGATGAAACTAATCTCAACAAAAAAAATCGAAATACTAACTAAATTTTAAAATCAAAACCAAACTAAATTACGAAAACAAAATAATGACTTAACAAAAAAAATAAAATCACAACTATAAAAGTAAAATGAGAACAACTCAAACGGCTCGAATACTAAACTACGACTCAACGCAACCAAATTTCACAAGCCATCCCCGGGAATGGCGCCAAAAACTACTTGTAATCTCCGCAAGCGTACGGTTTAATGTTATAGCATTCACGGATATCATCCTCATGGATGGCTTATGATATTAGATTATCAAAAAATCTAAACTAAAATAACACTAAATGCTAAATTAACCATGTACCATGATTAGAAATTCCACAAATTAATAGGCTAAATAAACTAGATTAACTCATGAATTTGTGAACAATACTCTAACTTACGAAAAGCCTAGCCAAGACAAGAAGAACTAAATTGCAAATGCTTTTAACCCATCAACAGTCTTCCGCAATTGTTCCCATGTGTCCATAATGCCTTCACAATAGCGGAAGTAGAGGACTGCAAGCAGGCATTTGAAACGAACCAACCTCTGATGTTTCACACCCCCGGTATTGTAATGAACACGCTTGAAATTTTAAGATTGAATTGAAGCAAACTTACGAAGGAATTAACTCAGAAATATAACTCAGAATTAAACTAAAGACTAATAATTTCACTCAATTGAAACTAATCTCGATGCAATTACGTGTCCTTTAAAATTCTAAAAATTGAATCTGGAACACCCAAGTTATGAAGTTGAAGAAGATTGAAAACTGAAACCAAGCCACCCCTAATCTACTTCGACACGACCCAGTACTCAGCTCCTCGAACCCCATAAAAAGACTGCCCCCTTGCCATTCCTGCACACCCCTCTTCATCTTATGACCGATGCTTTTATGATGCTGATGATGATGGTTAATGAAGGGATAGAGAGAAAATGAAACGGTTGAGCTACAAGGGGGAAGGAAGATGGAAAGAATGGTAGCCCTGTTTTGTTCCTCTATCTCCATTCGCTGGGCATGAAAAAGAGGAAGGGGATGGATAACGGATGGTGTGATGAATGTGAGAGGGCGCCATGCTCTATTTTTGGTTTCTTTGTTCTGGGTAGCCAGGGACTGCTGACTTTTGATGAGAAAGAAGAGGAGAAGGAAGGGGAGGGGGTTGCCATATGTATAGGGCGCACCTCACTTAAGTGAGGAGGCTCGGTTGAGGAAAAAGAAAAAAAATAGAAGATGGGTCGGCCCACAAGAAAAAAAAGGAAAAAGAAAAGAAGAAAAGAGAGAGGGAGACTGGGTTTGGGAAAAGGAGTGGGCAGCTAGGCCAAGAAGGAGAGAGAGAGCCCAGGCTTTGGTCTAGCTCGAGAAGGATAGAAAGAGAGAAAAAAGAAGACAGAGAGCTGGGTTAGGCTTCGTGCATGGGTTGGTATGTCCTCCTTCTCTTGTTTTTATTTCTTGATCCACAATACTCGTTCTATATCCTTGGACACCCAATTTATCCAGATTTCATTATTCCTACAAAATAAATATAAACATATTAAAATCCTAAATTAATAATTTATTTCGGGCAAATATTAGATAATAAAAGGGTATAAAATATCATAATTTCGGCATTAGCAAATACCCCCACACCTAAGCATTGCTCGTCCTCAAGTAAAATGCACCTAAGAATCCTAGAAAAAGAAAATAAAGCCCTAACTCACTTTTGTAGGAATCACGATTACACTTAGCATGTGCCACAAGTCCTTTAAACCCCTAGGTTACCCCTAGTAGACGAGGTAGATCTCATGAGGGTTTGCAAAATATATACCCACAAAATCTAGAAACGAAAATGAAGAAGGAAAAGAGAGACAAATACAGAAAAACAATTTGGATTTACAACCATAAATATCTAAGGAAGAAGACTATGCACATTCTAACAAACCGAATCACCCATGTAGCAACGATATTGGCTTGCATATGAACAAAATGTACTTATCAAGGCTCTCTACTCCGTGGATGACATCAAAGCACTAACCTTTCACCAAACTGTACATCAAAACTTTTCAATCCATCAGAGTGCTTGTGTGCAAGTGCATAATCATCCTAGGGCTTAGGTTCACCAGAATCAAACTCGATCCCACTTGACACAAACTACATTATTGACTTATTAACATAGGAAGCAAGCATTCTCATTAGCAGTATTGCCTTTAAGGGTAACACCCAGTAGCACATGCCTCAAAGGTTAATGCCCAGTAGTGCATGCCTCAAAGGGATGCTTGTAATTCCTCATTTCATTTCATTTCATTTCCTTTTTTTTCCTTTTTATTATTTTTTTTTAGAATGCAAACAAAAAACCAAAGTAATCGTGTCAAAAACAAGTGGGAGAGCCAATCATGGAAGACTAAGACCTTAAGATAATGACGATGGTATAACTAACGATTCTATTACACATCGATAATGAACAATTGGGGATAGAATTAGGGCTTAGAGTGACACACTAAGGACGGAGACCTATCATGCACAGGGAATCTAAGCTGAACAAAATGGTACGGACCCTCCCTAAAAACAAAACAAAAATCTTTTTGGATTTTCCAAAATTTTTAGTTTTTTTTCATAATTTTTTTTTTAATTTTTCAAAGTTTCCCCGCCCCCACACGTAAATCTCACAATGTCCTCGTAAGGAGTGAAAAGAAACATAAAATACAACTAAAAGAAAAAAAAATACAAAAGGAAAAGGAGACTCAAAAAGAAAAAAGAAGACAAGACGCTAAAACTCAAAAAGAAAACAATAAAACGAAAACAAAGCAACAAATATATACAAACGAACACAACATAGGAAGAGGAGATAAAGAGGAATGTTTATACCAGGTCAGGTGCAAAAGTACACCTAAGCTATAGCCTCCAGAAATTTGGTGAAAAAGAGGGTTATGGAGCACCAACCACTCCATATCAAATGAAACAGCGCTACACAAATCAAAACCCATTACGGCACGAAGTAGCTTATCAAACAATGAAGACCAACTCTCAATAACAGTAATGGAATAGAAATTAAAGAGTTAGAGCCAAAATGAGTACATCCACCGTATCACTGCGACACAGGCAAGGGCCCGCTTCAACTTGTCAAATGTATGGGCCCAAACATCAAACAAGCAGATGTAATTCAAACTAGCCAGCCAGTGGTTCATTGGCCAAGAAATTTTGTCATCATGAATGGGTGATTTAGGGAAAACAGTAGGTTCTGAATCCACAAGCCTTGTAATATCAAAAGGCACGAGAGTCTGGTCTAAATCAAAATTTTCAGTGGCAATGGTCTCAGACTCGACAATTTTAGCCTTACAAGATTCGAAGAGGAGGTTAGGTTTGATGGAATCAAACGAAAAAGATTCATATTCAACACATAAACCCTCATTAAAAATTTCATTGTAATCAAACTTTCATTGTAATCAAACCCACATGAAAAAGATTCACATTGTATAGAAAGAATATCGTCATTAAATTCCAATTTGGTGGATTCAGTTACCTCCTCACATGACTCATGAGAACAAAAATCTTACTTATCTAAATCATGATGCTCATCAGTTGTGATGCTCATATCTAACTCACAATTTCTCGTATATTCTTCCCCCTCCTCAAACTCAAAAGATTCATAAAAAGGTGAGGGTGGGTCGACAAAAATAAGGACATCCTCAGTGATGTCATTAGCTTAGCTAATGTGAGGTGCAAGGTCAAATGACAAAAGAATTAGGGAAGTCCTCCTGTTGCTCTACGCTAGGCAAAGGCATGTCATTATTCAAATTGGGCTGAGCGGGATAAGAGGGTTCAAAATTATCATAAAGACTAAATGCAGTTGTAAGAGATCCTAAACCAAAGTCAGACTTATGCAAATGAATATCCTCCCTGCTATGATTAAAACATTGAGAATATAAAGTAATTCTCTGTTTGATGACTTATAACAATTCGTTAGTCATACCATTCGCCATCTTTTCCACACTCGCACATTTAGCATCAACATAAGCACGATATGGGCAATTATAAGCATCATGAGCAGAAGACTCACAGTAATCACGAAAACCAGGAGACACATAAGACTTAAATAGGTCATATGAGTTCATTAAGTGATCCTGGTGGTACGGATTGGCATGAAAATTATACTCACCATGAGTTGTATATCTAAAATTATTTTTAGCTTGTTCAGATGCATAGGTATCCCAAGCTAGTTTTTAAAGGAAATCCCAAACTTCATCTTGAGTTTTAGTTAATAATCCTAATACACCTCTAAGATAAATAAACTCAATATAATCCCAAGATGCAGAATTCAAAACCACAACAATGACCTCACAAATTTCCCATTTTTGAAAATTTTGAATCAATTGAGCACGATAGTCCTTAACTCGCGATAGATAGCTCCAAAAAGGTTCATGCTCGAATTCTGGGAAATTAATAATTGGCATGTTTGAATCTCTTTTTTTTTTTCAATTTTAAGAAGTTTTCAAGTTTTTTTTTTCAATTTTTAAGGTTTTTGTGTCTTTTAGAAAATGGGAAACCCCAATCAACGACTCTATGACATTGATTACAAACTAAGGACTAAAACACAAAGAAAGTCACTCAAATAATTAAGTTAACGAAATAAACTAACAAAAAGAAAACTATATGACTAAAAGAAAAGAAAGACAAAAATTGGTGAAAAATCTGCACTTGTCTGATTTGTTTTTCGGATTAGTTCTGCCTTGTATCGTTTTGCTACATATAAACCAAACTGATTAGTACTGTTTTTTAAGCAACAAATAACCTCTAAAAATCAAGATGAAACTAGTCTCAACAAAAATAAAAATCGAAATACTAACTAAATTCTAAAATCAAAACCAAACTAAATTACGAAAACAAAGTAACGACTTAATAAAAACTAAAACTCACAGCCATAAAACTAAAATGAGAACGGCTCAAATGACTCGAATACTAAACTATGACTCGAAGCAACCAAATTTCACGAGCCATCCCAGGCAACGGCGCAAAAAACTTCTTGTAATCTCCGCAAGCGTACGGTTTAACGTTATAGCATTCACGGATGTTGTCCTCAGGGATGGCTTATGAAATTAGAATGCCAAAAAATCTAAGCTAAATTAAAACTAAATGATAAATTAACCAAGTATGATGATTAGAAATTCCACAAATGAATAGGCTAAATAAACAAGATTAACTCAAGAATTTGTGAGCAATACTCTACCTTACGAAGAGTCTGGCTAAAACAAGAAGAACTAAACTGCAAATGCTTTTAACCCATCAACGCTTTGCCGCAATTATTCCCATGTGTCCAGAATGTCTTCACGATAGCAGAAGCGGACGACAAGCAAGCACTTGAAATGAACCAAGGTCTGATGTTTCACACCCCCGGTATTGCCGTGAACACGCTTGAAATTTCAGGATCGAATTGAACCAAACATTCGAAGGAATTTACTCAGAAGTATAACTTAGAACTAAACCGAAGACTAATAATTTCACTCAATTGAAACTAATCTCAGTGCAATTACATGACCTTTAAAATTCTAACAATTGAATCTCGAACACCCAAGCTACGGAATTGATAAAGGTGGAAAACTGAAAACCAAGCCACCCCTAATCTACTTCGACACGACCTAATACTCTGCTCCTCGAACGCCATAAAATTGCTGCCCCTTGCCACTCCAGCACGCCCCTCTTTATCTTGTAATCGATGCTTTTATGATGCTGATGATGGTGGTTAATGAA
Organism: Selenicereus undatus; assembly: GCA_017589665.1. Lineage (NCBI taxonomy): Eukaryota > Viridiplantae > Streptophyta > Magnoliopsida > Caryophyllales > Cactaceae > Selenicereus > Selenicereus undatus. The sequence goes on along the minus strand of JACYFF010010365.1, from coordinate 53,260,563 downwards.
GCGAGAGAGAGAAAATCAAGCGGTTGAGTTACGGGGGGAAAGGAAGATGGAAAGAATCGCCGCCCTATTCCGTTCCTCTGTTTTCCATTCGCTGGGCACGAAAAAGAGGGAAGGGATGGGTAATGGATTGCTTGATGAAGGTGAGAGGGTGCCATGCTCTGTTTTCAGTTTCTCTGTTTTGGGTAGCCAGGGACTACTGAGTTTCGATGTGAAAGAAGAAGAGGAGGACGGGGACGGGGTTGTCATGTGCGTAAGGCATGCCTCACTTAAGTTAGTAGCCTGCGTGGAGGAAAAAGGGGAAAAAAATAGAGGCTCGGCCGACCCACAAGAAAAAAAAACAAGGAAAAAGAAAAGAAGGAAAGAGAGAGGGAGACCGGGTCTAGGAAGAGGAGTGGGCCGCTGGGCCGAGAAGGAGAGACGGAGCTCGGGCTTAGGTCTAGCCCGAGAGAGAAAGAAAGAGTGAAATAAGAAGAGAGAGAGATGAGTTGGGCTTCGTGCATGGGTTGGTCTGTCCTCCTCTTGTTTTTATTTCTTTATCCACAATACTCCTTCTATATCCTTAGACACCCACTTTTATCCAAATTTCATTGTTCCTACAAAATAAATAAAAACATGTTAAAATCTTAAATTGATAATTTGTTTCGAGCAAATATTAGATAATAAAAGGTTATAAAATATCACAATTTTAGGTTTAACAAATACCACCTCACCAGAGTTTTGTTCGTCCTCGAGTAAAATGAAACCACGAATCCAAGAAAAAGAAAATAAAGCACTAACTCACTTTCATAGGAATCATGACTGCACTTAGCTCATACAACACACCCTTTAAACCCCCTGATTTCCCCTAGTGGACAAGGTAGGTCTCGTGAGGGTTTGCAGAAGATATACCCATAAAATCTGGAAAAGAAAATGAAAATTGAAAAGAGATATAAATATAGAAAAACAGTTTGGATTTACAAACATTAATATACAAGGAAGAAGATTATGCACATTCTAACTAACAAAATCACGCATGTAGTAATGATATTTTTTTGGCCTGCATATGAACAAAATGTACTCATCAAGGCTCTCTATCCCATGGATGACATCAAAGCACTAACCTTTCACCGAACTATACGTCAAAATTTTTGAATCCGTCCCAGTGCTCATGTGCTGCAAGTGCATCATCATCCTAGGGCTTAGGTTCACCATAATCAAACTCGATCCCATTTGACACAAACTACATTATTGACTTATTAACATAGCAAGCAAGCTTTCACATTAGCAGTATTGCCTTTGAGTGTAGCACCCAGTAGCACATGACTCAAAGGGTAATGCCTAGTAGCGCATGCCTCAAAGGGATGCTTGTCATTCCTAATTTCATTTCATTTCCTTTTTTCTTTCATTTTCACTTTTTTTCATTTTCATTTTTTTTCTTTTGTTTTTTTAAGAACGCAAACAAAAATCCAAAGTAATCGCGTCAAAGACAAGTTGGAGAGCCAATCATGGAAGACTAAGACTTTAATATAATGATGATGGTATAAATAAGGATTGGATCACACATCGATAATGAACAATTGGGCTTAGAATTAGGGTTTAGAATTAGGGCTTAGAATGACATACTGAGGACGAAGACCTATCATGTACATCACGCTTACATACATGCTAGTGGTCAAAGCACAGGGGATTTAGGCTGATCCAAATAGTATGAAGCCTCCCGAAAAACAAAACAAAAATCGTTTTGGATTTTTCAAATATTGCAGCTTTTTTTTCACAATTTTTTTTTAATTTTTCAAAGTTTCCCCACCCCACACCTAAATCTCACAATGCCGTCATTGAGTGTGCAAAGAAACACAAAATACAACCACAATAAAAATAAAGATACAAAAGGAAAAGGAGACTCAAAACGAAAGAAAAAGACAAGACTCTAAAACTAAAAAAGAAAACAAAGCAACAAATATAGACAAATGAAACACAAAATAACAAGAGAAGATAAAGAGGGACATTTATAACGGTTTAGGTGCAAAAGTGCACCTAAGCTATAGCCTCTAGAAATTTGCTGAAAAAGAGGCTTATGGTGCATCAACTACTCCATATGAACTGAAACAACGCTACACAAATCAAAACCCATTAGAGCACGAAGTAGTTTATCAATAAATGAAGACCAGCTCTCAATAAATGTAATGCCGTAGAGATTAAAGAGTTGGAGGCAAAATGAGTACCTCCGTTATATCAATGCAGCACAGGTAAGGGCCCGCTTCAACTTGTCAAATGTATGGGCCAAAAAATCAAACAAGAAGATGTAATTCAAACTAGCCAGCCGGTTGGTCATTGGGCTAGAAATTTTGTCATCATGAATGAGCGACCTAGGCAAAACAGTGGGTTCTGAATCAACAGGCCTTGTAATATCAAAAAGCACGAGAGTCTGCTCTAAATCAAAATTTTTAGTGACATTGGTCTCAGACTCGACAATTTCAGACTTACAAGAATCGAAGCAGAGGTTAGTTTGATGGTGTCCAACACAAAAGATTCATATTCAGCACATAATCCCTCATTAAAACTTTCTTTGGCATCAAACCCACAAGAAAAAGATTTATGTTCGATAGAAAGAATATCATCATTAAGTTCCAATTTGGTGGGTTCAATTACCTCCTCACAAGACTCATGTGAACAAAAATCTGACTCATCAAGTCATTATGCTCATCGGTTGTAGCGCTCATATCTAACTCACAATTTCTCGTAGATTCTTCCCCCTCCTCAAACTCAAAAGATTCATAAAAAGGGGTCGGTGTGTCAGCAGAAACGAGGACATCCTCAGTGATGTCATTAGGTGAACTAATGTGAGGTGCAAGGTCAGATGATAAGGAATTAGGGAAGTCCTCCTCTTGCTCTTCGCTAAGCAAAGGCATGTCATTATTCAAAATCAAGTCAAGCAGGATAAGAGGGTTCAAAATTGTCATAAAGACCAACTGCAGTTGTAGGAGATCCTAAACTAAAGTCAGACTCATGCAAGTGAATATCCTCCCTACTATGATTAAAACATTGAGATTATTCAGCAATTCCCTTTTTCATGAACTCTAACATTTCATCAGTCATATAATTGATCGTCTTTTCCACACTTGCACATTGAGCATCAACATAAGCATGATATAGGCAATTAGAAGCATCATGCGCAGATGACTTATAGTTATCACAGAAAGCAGGAGACACGTAAGATTGAAATGGGTCATATGAGTTCACAAAGTGATCCTGGTGGTAATGATTAGCATGAAAATTATAGTCACCATGAGTTGGATATCTAAAATTATTTTTAGCTTGTTCAGATGCATAGGTATCACAAGGTAGTTTTTCGAGGAACTCCTAAACTTCATCTGGAGTTTTAGTTAATAATCCTAATACACCTCCAGGATAAATAGACTCAATATAACCCCAAGATGCAAAATTCACGCCCACAGCAATGACCTTACAAATTTTTCATTTTTGAAAATTTTGAATCAATTGACCACGATAATCATTAAGTCGCAATAGATAGCTCCAAAAAGGTTCATGCTCGAATTGTGGGAAATTAAAAACCGGCATGCTTGAATTCCTTTTTTTCAATTTTAAGAAGTTTTCAAGTTTTTGTTGATTTTATTTTTTTTTCAATTTTGAAGGTTTTTTTGTCTTTTAGAAAATGGGAAAAGCCAATCAATGACTCTATGGAACTAATTATAAACTAAGGACTAAAACAAAAAGAAAGGCACTCAAATAATTAAGTTAACAAAATAAACTACCAAAAAGAAAACTATATGACTAAAAGAAAAGAAAGACCAAAAAGACTCATACATAAAAAAGTAACCTAATATCAAAAATAGAAAAGGAACACACACACAAAGCACGTACACCATTTTATTTTATGATCTTGTTTTTGGGGTTTTTGATTTTTCTGCTTTTTATTTTCTTTTAAAAAACACAAACCAAAATCAAAAGGGGAATCAAGCCTCAAAACAATGCACAAATAGAAAATGACAAAATCTAAAACAAAAACACAACCACAAATAAACTAAAAGAAAATTAGAAAACAAACTACACATAAACAACCCAATTCTGAAAATAAAATTAAAACAGAAACTAGAGCTGCTAAAATTAGAACTAAAAGTTCCACACAATCACAAAGGACATAAATAAATTTTTTTGCGAATTTTTTTATGACCCCAAACTGTGCAAAAAAATCCAAACAGATTATTGACTCCAAAATTCACAGAAAAGTCCAAACAGTCCCAACAATTCTAGAAAAACTCATATAAACTCTAAAAATTATGTTGAATCGAGGAAAAATATTAGCATAGTAAAACTCACACTAGAAGTGCGTTGAAAAATTCAAACAGTCTGTGAAATTGGTGAAAAATCTGCACTTGTTTGATTTTATTTTATTTTTGGATCAGCTCTGCAATGTAACTTTTGATACCCATAAGCCAAACTAATTAGTACTATTTTTTTAGCAACAAATAACCTCTAAAAATTAAGATGAAACTAATCTCAACAAAAACAAAAATCGAAATACTAATTAAATTCAAAAACGAAACAACGACTTAATAAAAACTAAAAAACACAACTATAAAATTAAAATGAGAACGACTCAAACAACTCGAATACTAAACTACGGCTGAACGCAACCAAATTTCACAAGCCGTCCCTGGCAACAGCACCAATAAGTTTTTGTAATATCTGCAAGTGTTCAGTTTAACATTATAGCATTCACGGATGTCATCCTTAGGGACGGCTTATGAAATTAGATTACCAAAAATTCTAAACTAAATTAAAACAAAATGCTAAATTAACCAAGTATCATGATTAGAAATTGCACAAATTAATAGGCTAAATGAACCTGATTAACTCATGAATTTGTGAACAATACTCTAACTTACGAAGAGTCTAGCCAAGAGAAGAAGAAATAAACTGCAAATGCTTTTAACCCATCAACACTCTGTCGTAATTATTCCTATGTGTCTAGAGTGCCTTCACCATTTCAGAAGTAGAGGATGACAAGCAAGCATTTGAAACAAACCAACATTTGATGTTTCAGACCCCCGGTATTGCAGTGAACACGCTTGAAATTTCAGGATCGAATTGAAGCAAACTTACGAAGGAATTAACTCATAAATATAACTCATAATTAAACCGAAGACTAATAATTTCACTTAATTGAAACTAATCTTGGTGCAATTACATGACCTTTAAAATTCTAAAAATTGAATCTAGAACACCCAAGCTACGAAATTGAAGAAGATCGAAAACTGAAAACCAAGCCAACCCTAATCTGCTTTGACAGGACCCAATACTTTGCTCCTCGAACCCCATAAAAACATTGCCCCCTGTCCACTCTAGCACACCCCTCTTTATCTTGGAACTGATGCTTTTATGATGCTGATGATGATGGTTAAAGAAGGGAGAGAGAGAAAATGAAACAGTTTAGTTATAGGGGGAAAAAAAGATGGAGAATGGCTGCCCTGTTATGTTCCTCTCTTTTCCATTTGCTGGGCACGAAAAAGAGGAAAAGGGACGGGTAATGGGTGGCTTGATTAAGGTGAGAGGGAGCCATGCTCTGTTTCTGGTTTCGCTGTTCTAGGCAGCCAGGCACTGCTGAGTTTCGATGGGAAAAAAGAAGAGGAGGGAGGGGAGGGGGCAGTCATATGCGTGGGGCACGCCTCTCTTTAGTGAAGAGGCTGGGTTGAGCAAAAACGAAAAAAATAGAAGCTGGGTCGGTCCACATGAAAAAAAAAACCAGGAAAAAGAAAAGAAAGAAAGAGCGAGGGAGACGGAGTCTAGGGAGAGGGGTGGGCCGCTGGGCCGAGAAGGAACAAGGGAGCCCGGGCTTGGCAGCCCGGGCTTAGGTCTGGTCCAAGAGAGAAAGAAAGCGAGAAATAAGAAGAGAGAGAGAGCTAGGCTGGGCTTCGTGCATGGGTTGGTCTGTCATCCTTCTCTTGTTTTTATTTTTTGATCCATAATACTCCTTGTATATCCTTTAACACCTAATTTATCCAGATTTCATTATTCCTACAAAATAAATAAAAACATATTAAAATCCTAAATTAATAATTTATTTTGAGCAAATATTAGAAAATAAAACGGTATAAAATAACATAATTTCAGGTTTAACGCCATCATCATGAAATGTTGGTAATGGAGCCTTAACTCTACCCATGGATCAACCGTGGGTAAGGACCACAGCAATCTGAATGCACGGACCGTAATGTTGTGAAACTCGGAGAAAGGGTCCTGCGCATGGGCTATCATGCTAGCATGCAATAGTGAAATGTAGGCTGCCACAGACTTGTCAGGCATCATATTAGCCGCATAAGGATCCATCTAGCAAGGAAAATACAAATGAGAGGCATGTAGAAGATAAACAATATGCATTTCTAATATCACAAGTCTATTTCCAATATCAAAAATCTGTAAGAGTATACGATATTCCTTACTCATAACCCTTCTCACCCTCCTATATCTAAGCTCTGTAATCCGTATCCCATCAGGAAAATCAAAACCTAACTCTAATACCAAATCTATAACACCTAAAATGCACATAAACCAATTAACATTATCAATTAGTAGTGATATCCCAAATGATTGGACGTTACCGCTATCCAAAAAGGACAAGGCTTGGCTTTAAAATAATTAAACTTATCTAAGCTGAACATCATTACCACCGCACAACATTTGTAAAAGCAAACCATCAAACCAACATAAACAGTAACTAACGATTTCAAAATTTACACCAAAATATAGTAACTCTTAGTAGAGTACATAGTTCTAACATCAAAATATCTCTCAATACAGTGCCCAAAACATTTCAGCACTAAAACACCAGTATTCCTTTCAGACTTTTCGCTCACTTATCTTCTCTAGTTGGCTTGCCATTCGGTGAGCGATTCACTGAGCATTTCCCTAAAACAAAACATGAAATATTTCGAACTGTGAGCCGAAACTCAGTACATGCATTTTTGTATTATTAAGTGATCTTCGAAAAACTGATTGGGCTAACATTACATTTCATTTTAAATTACAACAGGGAATGAGATAAATATAAAAATGCATTGTTCATTATTATCTGATAGTGAACCCCTAGTAATTGTTATGACCAGAAGATAGGCGTACACCTGTCAAGCCGATCGGAGGACCTGGCCTGAAGCCGCGCGGATAACTGAAGGGTAATGCCCTGTAACTGATAATTGATGGGGTCACTAATTATGTGATAAAGCACTAATTAAACTGATTCATTGATGTACTTGTCAAAACCTTATAATTTTGATAAATACATGCTGATTTCTAAAGATACAGACAATGAATGGACCTGAGACTTTTAATGAAATGTCACTAAGTATGATTATGCACAAAAGGGGAGGAAATGATATATTACGCCCTGATTCGGTACAAAAACTATCGTTTTAGGAACATGTAGTTAGCAATTGTATTTATTTTCATAATTGATAGTTTAGTAAAAGAAAAAGTAAGGCCACAATAGGGGCCAAAGTAAACGACTTGTAACCTAATCTCTCAATCGCCATTTGAGACCTAATTCCCGAATAAAGAAAGCTTAAGAAGCCCCAAAAAACTTTCATTTAGAACATAAAATGTGATTTCCACAATAGGGTTCCCAAAATTGGGCTAGAACACAAGTGTGACAGTTTTGGTCTAACCTGTGCAGTTCTAGTAAAACGGCCACAACGTTTTCCTCATACCTCAGATTAAGGCGATTCAAAGGAATTTGAAAGCTAACTCACTGATCTATCTACCCGCCAAAAATCATAATTTTTTGCTGGGCTGTTCATTACCAGTTTATTAGCAAATTTGGCCCTGTTTTCTGCCATTTCCCAGCCCCCATTGTCATTGCTTTCTCCTCTCTTTTTCACACAAATCCTCATCTAAAATCACTCCCTAAAATCATGTAATGAAGCTTTGGTCCTTCTCATCACTGTACAAGACCACCACACTTAATTTCACTTCATAATCATATACTTCAAGGATTCATTTCTTAACCAAATATACACAAATAACACGCTTGCTATTAAAGGAAAGATAAACCTTGCACAATCATTAAACCCTAACAATTGGCCAACTTAGATCCACTCTTAATTCATTCAAAATCTCACCAATGTCACCATAATCATTTATGATGCTAAAGATTGCGAAAACAAATACAAAACCACCCATAAACATCACTTAAGGTTAAGCTTGCATGATCGTGAACAATCTCAACTCCCACTTACTATCAAGCTTCTCCAACAATTTAAACACCAAAGTAACTCTTATTTGTTATCAAAACATCACGATCAATAATCAAAAATAACAAAATAAGAATCAAAACTAAGATAAAATCAAAACCAACACGATTAAGATTATGGTTTACTATCAATTCTTCCAAAGTTTTCGTTAATAATTAAAGAGTTTTGTCCTTGAAACTTATGAACTTTATCATGTCATGCAAAATTACCTCAAATAAATGTGGGTACTTGTTTTTCATTTCCTCTTCAATCTCCCAAGTGGCTTCTTAGGTGGTATGGTTTGTCCAAAGCACCTTGACTAAAGGTATCTGTTTGTTGCGTAGCTACTTAATCTTGCGATCTAGTATTTGGATTGGACGCTCCTCATATACTAGATCCTCAGTGCTTTCAATAGGTTTAGATAAAACGGTGTGGTCCAGACCTAGAATATCCTTCCTGAGCTAAGAGATGTGAAACACGTTATGCACGTGTTCTAGTTCTACTAGCAAATCCAGCTGATATCTTGAACTCAATTTGCCTCGTACTCCGAACCTCTCCATACCCTTGGTTGGCAAAAGTTTCAGAAAAACTTTATCGCCTACTTAAAACTCGAGAGGCCTCCTTCTCTTGTCCGCATAACTATTTTTCCAACTTTGGGCAACCCTTATATGCTTCCGAGTTTTTCTTATTGTTTCAATGGTTTCCTGGATCATTGCGGGACCTATGATCAATGCCTCGTCCAAATCGCTCCAGCACAGCGGGGTCTACATTTTCTCTCGTATAAAGCCTCAAATAGGGCTATTTTGATAGTGGTCTGGTAGCTATTGGTTATAAGAAAACTCCACCAATGGTAAATCGTCTTCCCATTTCCCTTGGAACTCTAATAGACAAGCTCCTAACATGTCCACTAGAATTTGATTCACTCTTTCAGTTCGCCCATCCGTCTCAGGGTGATAAGAGCTACTAAAGTTCAATTTGGTCCTAAAGGCTTTTGAAGTGCTTGCCAAAATTGGGCTTCAAATCTTTGATCCTTATCTAATACTATATCTGAGGGGATCCTGTGCAGGCGGACTATCTCCTTAACATACAGTTGGGCTAGTTTTTTAACTGCCCAAGTATCCTTAATTGGCAGAAAATGGGCTTACTTAGTAAGTCGATCAACTATGACCCAGATAACATTCTTCTTCGAGGCAAAAAGGGGTAAACCCATAACGAAATCCATTGAGATTGAATCCCACTTCCAAGTGGGAATTTCTAGGGGTCGCAGTTCACCAACGGGATGCTGATGCTCTGCTTTAACTTTCTAGCAGATTAGACAAGTGTCTATGTATTCTGCAACCTCCTTCTTCATATTATCAACTATAAGTTTTTTCTTAAGTTTTTGTACATTTTGGCGCCTCCTGGATGCACTGAAGAGTGAGTATTGTAGGCCTCCTCTAGGAATTGTTTCCTCAATTCCTCATTTGTGTGTGCACATAGGTTATTTTGGAATCGCATGGTCCCATCCTCGTGTACTACAAACCTAGGAGACTTGCCTTTCTCTAAATTTTGCTTTATTCTTTGGAGTTCACTTTCCTGGTTCACCCAAATTTCCTCCACTATGGAAGGCTGCAAGATAGGTGCTGATAATTGAACATTTGCTTGCCCGTGGGACACTAGTTGAATTCCCAAGTCCTCAAGCTCTCTGAGGAGACTTAACTGAGTAATCACCACAGTGCTGAGCTACATTGCACTCTCCTACTCAGGGCATCTGCTACAACATTTGCTTGTCCTGGATGATATTGAATCTGTAATTCATAATCCTTAAGCAACTCAAGCCTACACCGTTGTCTCAAATTGAGCTCCTTCTGGGTTAAGATATAATTCAAACTTTGATTGTCAGTATAGATCTTGCATGGTGCCTCATATAAGTAATCTCTCCAAATTTTCAATGCAAAGACCACAGCTGCTAACTCTAGGTCATCGGTAGGGTAATTTTTCTCATAAGGCTTGAACTGTCGAGGGGCATAAGCTACTACTTTGTCTTCCTGCATCAAAACACACCCTAATCCTTTCTTTGAAGCATCACTATAGATGGTATACTGCTTACCTTCCACTGGTAGCGTTAGGATTGGGGCGGTGCATAGTTAATCGCTGCCTTAGCTCTTGAAAAGTTGTTTCACACTTCTTTATCCACTCCAATTTATTCACTTTCTTCAACAGATTGGTTAGGGCCGAAGCTATTTTTGAAAATTCCTTGACGAACCTTCGATAATAGCCCGCCAAACCCAGAAAGCTGTTAATCTCGGTGACATTAGTAGGCCTTGACCATTCACGATTGCCTTCACGTTTAGGGGGTCAACTTTGATTCCTTCTTTTGTAACCACATGCCCCAAGAATAATACTTCTTCTAACCAAAATTCACACTTCTTTAATTTTCCATAAAGTTGATGCTCCCTTAGGGTTTGTAACACCATGTTCAAATGATAAGCACGTTCCTCCCTATGTTTATAATAGATAAGGATGTCATCTATGAACACCACTACAAATATGTCTACATAGGGTCTAAAGACCCTGTTTATAAGATCCATGAAAGCTGCGAGGGCATTGGTGAGGTCAAACGGCATCACTGTAAACTCATAGTGACCATACCTGGTCCTAATCATAGTCTTGGGGATGTCTTCAAGTTTAATCCTAAGTTGATGGTACCCTAAACTCAAATTAATCTTAGGGAAGACTTCTACTCTTTGCAACTGGTCAAACAAGTCATCTATTCGCGGTAAAGGGTACTTGTTTTTTATAGTGACCTTGTTCAATGCCCTGTAGCCAATGCATAGCCATAAGGTTCCATCCTTTTTCTTTACGGACAACACAGGGCACCCTCTAGTGACACACTTGGCCTGACAAATCCCTTCTATAACAATTCATCTAACTGAATCTTTAGTCGCTTAAGCTCGGCTGGGGCCATACAATATGGGGCTTTGAAGATAGGTTGGGCACCAGGGATCAATTTAATACCAAAATCAATTTCCCTTTCCGGGGGTAATCCTGGTAATTCCTCAGGAAAAACAACTTCAAACTTACAAACTACAAGAATATTTTCTGCATTCTATTCTTTTGTTTGGGTGTCGATAGCATAACACCAATATCCAATACACCCCTGACAAAATAGTTTACTTGCTTTCATTGCAGAGATCAAAGGACAAGATTTTTGCTCTCTCTGCCCGTAGAAACATACTTCTCTCTCTTTTTCATCTTTCAAAATAACCTTAAGATTTGCATAGTCAATCTTAGCTCTATAACTGTGCAACCAATTCATTCCCAAAATGATATCAAAATCAAACAAATCAAATTGAATCAAATCCACAAGGAAGGTGGTCCCACCAATGGTAATTGAAGAAAATTTATAGGAGATTGGGCACTCAATCATAGAATCATTGGATTGCTTGATCCTATAGTTGGTTTCTATCATCCTATCCCCCAGGTTTAATTGCATGGCAGATCTGGCGGATGTAAATGAATGAGTAGCATCTGCGGCTTTGAATTTAAAAAGAGAGTTCCAGTGACTACCGTACCAGAGGTGGCAGCTTCCTTGCTCATTACATATGCCCATTCTACTGCTGCAGGCCTTGGTGGTGGGGCCAAGGGTTTTGTTGCACCCTTATCAACAGCCTTCAACCTTCGTGGGCAGGCAACAATGAGTTGTTGAGGGCTTCCACACCACATAAACTTATTGGTTCCTACTCGGCATTTAGGGGTGGTGTGATTTGTTCTTCTGCATTTCCCACAGGGCTCTGCTGAGCCTGCAGGACAGCTCTTTGAAGGAGTAGGAAAAGGTTTCTTCTGGTTCACACTCTCACTCAAAGTTCCTCACTCAAACCCTTTCCTCTTTTAGTTGCTCAGGTTCAGGGCCCTTAATTCTGCCTTTACTCGCTCCATTTCAGCGACTCGCTCATATTACTCCTGGTAAGTCAAGATTGGTTGCCCAGCTAACTGATTTTGAACATAGAAGGCTAAAACCTCTTCAAATCTCCTCATCTTTAACCTTTCAGATGAGACAAATTCAAGGACAAACCTGGATAATTCTTTGAACTTACTGGCATACTGAATCACAGTCATGTTGCCACTCTTCTTCAACTCCATAAACTCTTTCTCCTTTTATCTTTGCACCACAACTGGGTAAAATTTTGCCCTTAACTCACCTAGGAATTTACTCCAGTTGAATTCAGGCCCTATGAGCCTAGCCTTAACAGTGTTTCACCAAATGTCAGCTTCACCAGTCAAATAATATGTCCCAATGTTTACTTTCTTTTCTTCTAGCACCTCTGCCACTGTAAAGATTTTCTCCATTCCCCTTACTCATTCCTCCAATACTATTGAATCATAATTTCTATCATAAACATTAGGGTTGTATCGTGCTATCTTACTTGCTAATTTATCATCTTTAGAAGGGGTTTCAGTAGGTACTTAGGGAATCCGCTTCATCAGTTCAGCTACTAAGGTCGACCAGCAGTTCCGGTCCCCAATGTGGTTAACTAACTTAGGGGGAATTGATGGAATTTCACTAAAATTCGGTGGCACATGATGTGAGGCTTGTTCACCTGATCCTGGGCCATGATCTGAGATATCCTCTAGGTGAACCTCCGTATTATTTTGCACTAATTCAGACATTCTGATCATACATTAAACGAAACAATTAAATTACTGTAATATCTCATGTATGAGATAAGGGTGACCAATAGATACATTTAATACGGCTCAAATATCATTGAAAACAAAACCCAAAACTTCATTATATCATTCCATGACGGCTTGTTTACATTCATAGCCTTTCATTTATATTCATGACCAACAAAATATAGCACATCTAGCTTATTAACTAAGATCAGACCTGGCTCCTACCTAAAATACTAACTAGCAACTAGTTCCTAAGTCCGTGACATGCGCAAAAAAGAAACGGACCACATCATCACAGTTGGAAGGATTGGACTAACTATATACGATGTCTTATGCTACACAAAAGGTAACTATAAGATCCAACCACACTATATACATTTAGGGCTCAAAATGTAACCTACTCAAGTCCACGCCTGAAAAAAAAAGAAGCTAACAATCCCTAGATGGATCGTAATCTAGGTCAAACTCATCCTCTTGCTCCTCGCCTGAGTCGAAGTTCTTGTTCGATGCTCCAAACTCTACCTCATCGATCTCGTGATCGACCTGCTGCTCTCCTATATCCTCTTCGACCTCTTGGTCCATCTACTGCTCCTCTACTACCTCATCAATCTCCTGATCCTCATCTGGATCATTCTCTTCCTTTTGATGGCCGCTCGAAATCCTCCACAGGCTCGTCGTCAGAACAAACTACCATGACCTCTGGTGTAACACCCCGAGTGTGGCTTAAAAGGATCGAAGTGACTACTTATATCACCAAAGGTGTACCTTTTTTTTCGGGAAGCCCACTTTTAAGAACTCCATAGTTAAGCGTGCTTGTTGGGGAACAATCTTGGGATGGGTGACCTCCTGGGAAGTTTCTTAGGTTGCGTGGGAGAGAGGACGAAGCACGCTGAAAAGACTTGTGGTGATTTGTGGGGCCAATTAGCGATCCTTGAAGCCGTTATTGGTAAGACCTACGATCGAGAGGAGTCGGGGCATTACAGATGGTATCAGAGCCGACCCGCAACCGTGAGCTGCGCCAGTGGATGGAGAGCCCATGGGCAGTCACCTAGCGAGGCAAAGATACTGGGTGTGGACCGCCAGTTAAGAGAACTCGTAAGTCGGTTAGTTATTGAGGCACAACGAGGACGTTGTGCGCTTCAAGTGGGGGTGATTGTAACACCCCGAGTGTGGCTTAAAAGGATCGAAGTAACTACTTATATCACCAAATGTGCACCTTTCTTTTCGGGAAGCCCACTTTTAAGAACTCTACAATCAAGTGTGCTTGCTAGTGAGCAATCTTGGGATGGGTGACCTCCTGAGAAGTTTCCCATGCAACGAGTGAGCAAGGACGAAGCACGCCGGAAAGGCTTGTGGTGATTTATGGGGCTAGCCGACGATCCTTGAAGCCGTTATTGGTAAGACCTGTGACCGAGAGGGGTCGGGGCGTTACATCCGGTGTATCGGGGAGATCCACCACCACATGAGCCTCCCCAGGACTATTGGACATCTGTAGAGCACCCAGTACAAGCGGCCAATGTGGTTCCTGTGCTGGTGTAGGGTGGTGCAAGCAGGGGATGCGCCTAGTGTAAAGGAAAGACGTGCTAAAGAGTCTCCATAGTAATCTCTCTCTACTCGAACTCATCCCGTAACATCAACTCCGAAGTGATGGTAGCCCAAGCTCCCTGGACCTAGAACCTAGGTCCGTCCCCACCTGGGTTCCCTTGTTATAATCTTCACAAGCGTACGATTTAACATTATAGCATTCACGAATGTCGTCCTCAGGGATGGCTTATGAAATTAGATTACCAAAAATTCTAAACTAAATTAAAACAAAATGCTAAATTAACCAAGTATCATGATTAGAAATTGCACAAATTAATAGGCTGAATGAACCTGATTAAGTCATGAATTTGTGAACAATACTCTAACTTACGAAGAGTCTAGCCAAGACAAGAAGAACTAAACTGCAAATGCTTTTAACCCATCAACACTCTGCCGCAATTATTCCCATGTGTCCAGAATGCCTTCACCATTGCAGAAGTGGAGGATGGCAAGCAAGCACTCGAAACAAACCAACCCCTGATGTTTCACAGTTGCGGTATTGCCGTGAACACGCTTGAAATTTTAGGATCGAATTGAAGCAAACTTACGAAGGAATTAACTCAGAAATATAATTCATAACTAAACCAAAGACTAATAACTTCACTCAATTGAAACTAATCTCAGTGCAATTCCAAGGCCTTTAAAATTCTAAAAATTGAATCTAGAGCACCCAAGTTACGGAATTGAGAAGATGGAAAACTGAAGGCCATGCCACCCTAATCTGCTTCGACACGACCCAGTACTCTGCTCCCTGAACCCTAAAAAATGTTGCCCCCTCGCCACTCCAGCATACCCCTCTTCATATGGTAACCGATGTTTTTATGATGCTGATGATGATGCTTAATGAAGGGATGGAGAGAAAGTGAAACGGTTGAGTTATAGGAGGGAAAGGAAGATGGAAGGAATGGCCGCCTTGTTATGTTCCTCTATTTTTTATTTGCTGGGCATGAAAAAGAGGAAAGGGATGGGTAACGGATGGCTTGATGAAGGTGAAAGGGCACCATGCTCTGTTTTCAGTTTCTCTGTTCTGGGCAGCCAAGGACTGCTGAGTTTCGATGAGAAAAAAGAAGAGGAGGAAGGGGAGGGGGTTGTCATGTGCGTAGGGCGTGCCTCACTTAAGTGTGGAGGCTGGGTTAAGCAAAAAGGTAAAACAATAGAAGCTGGGCCGGCCCACAAGAAAGAAAAACAAGGAAGAAGAAAAGAAGGAAAGAGAGAGGGAGAACAGGTCTGGGAAGAGAAGTGGGCTGCTGGGCAGAGAAGGAGAGTGAGAGTCCGGGCTTAGGTCTGGCCCGAGAGAGAAAGAAAGAGAGAAATGAGAAGAGAGAGAGCTAGGCTGGGCTTTGTGCATGGGCTGGGCTGTCCTCCTTCTCATGTTTTTATTTCTTGGTCAACAATACTCCTTCTTTATCCTTGGACACCCAAGTTATCTAGATTTCATTATTCCTACAAAATAAATAAAAACATGTTAAAATCCTAAATTAATAATTTATTTCGAGTAAATATTAGATAATAAAAGGGTATAAAATATCATAATTTCGGGTTTAACAAATACTGCCACACCTAAGCTTTGCTGGTCCTCGAGTAAAATGAAACTAAGAATCTTAGAAGAAGAAAATAAAGCCCTAACTAACTTTCGTAGGAATCACGATTGTACTTAGCACGTGCAACAAGCCCTTTAAACCCCTAAGTTACCCCTACTGGACGAGGTAGGTCTCATAGGGGTTTGCAGAAGATATACTTACAAAATCTAAAAAAGAAAATGGAAAAGGAGAAGAGAGACAAATACAAAAAAATGGTTTGGATTTACAAACATAAGTATATAAGCAACAAGACTATGCACATTGTAACTAACCAAATCACCCATGTAGCAACAATATTGGCCTGCATATGTATAGACTGTACTCATGAAGGCTCTCTACTCAATAGATGACATCAAAGCATTAACTTTTCAACCATTCGTACATCAAAACTTGTGAATCCATCCTAGTGCTTGTATGCAAGTGCATCATCCTAGGCATGGTTACTAGAATCGGACCAGACCGGCCGGTTCAACCGGTTCAGCTGGGAATCGGATCATTGTCCGATTCGATTGCTGGTGTTGAACCGCCACATCAATGAGCCGGTCAAGAACCGATCAAAGACCAGTTGAACCGGTTACCCAAACCGGCTCACTCGTTTTTTTTTTTCCGGGATGAAATAGTTTCACAAAAATAATAGCATTGCCAATAAGCAGATTCGAACCATGCTCCTCATGTTCATTCAATGCACTCTTCCTCCAATTCAACCACGAGAGCAATCACACTATTGTGCCACTAACCCACTTCATTTCTTTATTGTATAATGGCTCTTCCATTGTCTTTGACCAAATGGATTTGTTCAACTACTTTTCATTCTTTTAAAAAAAATTTCTTCCATTGTGATACTTTATATAATGAATTGATAACATATTATCAACCCAAATTATATTGTGGGTGCATTTTCTTATTAATTTATTTTCTAAAATAAATAATAATATGTTTTAAGTTGTAGACAAATATAAAAAATTTAAGAATATGTAGATGAATTACTTGTTTTTATTTAAAAACTTGGTAAGTTTTCAAAGTTAACACTTTGTATTTATTAATCTAAAAGGAAATAACTTAAATACTTAGTATACAAATATTTACGAATAGTTGTTAATTTGAATAATTCAAAAATCCGATCTAATACGGTCCGACCGATCCAACCGCTCCAACCGATGACCCGCTAGCTTCACCAGTTCACTCACCGGTCCGGTTTTGGCAACCTTGATCCTAGAGCTTTGGTTTACCAGAATCAAACTTGAACCCACTTGACACAAACTACATCATTGACTTATTAACATAGGAAGCAAGCTTTCTCAGTAGCAGTATTGGCTCAAAGGGTAACATCTAGTAGCACACGCCTCAAAGGGTAACACCCAGTAGCGCATGCCTCAAAGGGATGCTTATCATTAATAATTTCATTTCATTTCCTTTTTTCTTTCATTTTCATTTTTTTTTCATTTTCATTTTTTCTCTTTTGTTTTTTTTACAATGCGAACAAAAAACCGAAGTAACTGTGTCAAAGACAAGTGGGAGAGCCAATCATGGAAGACTAAGACCTTAAGATAATGATGATGGTATAAATAAGGATTAGATCACACATCAATAATCGACAATTGGGGTTAGAATTAGTGCTTAGAATGACAAACTAAGGACAGAGACCTATCATGTACATCATGCTTATATAGAAGCTAATAGTCAAAGCATAGGGGATTTAAGCAGACCAGAATAGCACGAAACCTCACCAAAAACAAAACTAAAATCTTTTTGGATTTTCCCAATTTTTCATTTTATTTTTATCAATTGATTTTTAAATTTTTCAAAGTTTCCCCACCCCTACACCTAAATCTCACAATGTCCTCATTGGGAGTGAAAATAAACATAAAATACAACCAAAAAAAGAATAAATATGCAAAAGGAAAAGGAGACTCAAAAGAAAGAAAAAGACAAGACTTTAAAACTCAAAAATAAAACAATCAAAATAAAACAAAGCAACAAATATATACAAATGAAAACAAAATAAAAAGAGGAGATAAAGAGGAACGTTTATACCAGGTCAGGTGCAAAAGTACACCTAAGCTATAGCCCCCAAAAATTTTCTTAAAAGAGGTTTATGGAGCATTAGCCAGTCCATATCAAATGAAACAATGCTAAACAAATCCAAACCCATTAGAGCACGAAGTGTCTTATCAAACAATGAAGACCAACTCTCAATAAAAGTAATGCAATAGAGATTAAAGAGTTGGAGCCAAAATGAGTACATCCACCATATCAGTGCAGCATAGGTAAGGGCCCGCTTCAACTTATCAAATCTATCGGCCCAAACATCAAACAAGCAGATGTAATTCAAACTAGCCAGCTGGTGGGTCATTGGCCTAGAAATTTTCTTATCATGAATGAGCGATCTAGGCAAAATAGTGGGTTCTAAATCCACAAGCCTTTTAATATCAAAAAGCACAAGAGTCTAGTCTGAAACAAAAATTTTCGTGACAATGGTCTCAGACTCGACAATTTCATACTTACAAGATTCGAAGAGGAGGTTAGGTTTGATGGGGTCAAATAAAAAAGATTCATATTGAACACATAAACCCTCATAAAACTTTCATTGTCATTAAACCCACATGAAAAAGATTCATATTCTATAGAAAGAATATCATCAATAAATTCCAATTTGGTGGGTTCAATTACTTTTTCGCATGACTCATGTGCCCAAACATCTAACTCATCTAAATCATGATGCTCATCATTTGTGGTATCTAACTCACAATTTCTCGTAAATTCTTCCCCCTCCTCAAACTCAACAGATTCATAAAAAGGGGTGGGTGGATCGGCAGAAATGAGGACATCCTCAGTGATGTCATTGGGTGAGCCAATGTGAGGTGCAATGTCAGGTGATAGAGAATTAGGGAAGTCCTCCTCTTGCTCTACGCTAGGCAAAGGCATGTCATTATTCAAATCAGGTCTAGCGTGATAAGATGGTTCAAAATCATCATAAAGACCAACTGCAATTGTAGGACATCCTAAACTAAAGTCAAACTCATGCAAGTGAATATCCTCCCTACTATGATTAAAGCACTAAGAATATTCAGTAATTCTCTTTTTTATGACTTCTAACATTTCATCAGTCATATGATTAATTGTCTTTTCCACACTTGCACATTTAGCATCAACATAAGCACGATATGGGTAATTATAAACATCATGAGTAGAACTACTCACAGTAATCAGAGAAAGCAAGAGACACATAAGACTAAAATGGGTCATATGAGTTCATAAAGTGATCCTGGTGGTAAGGATTAGCATGAAAATTATACTCACCATGAGTTCGATATCTAAAATTATTTTTAGCTTGTTGAGATGCATAGGTATCCCAAGCTAGTTTTTCAAAGAAATCTCAAACTTCATCTTGTGCCTTAGTTAGTAATCCTAATACCCCACTAGCATAAATAGACTCAATATAACCCCAAGGTGTAGAATTCAAACCCACATCAATGACCTAACAAATTTTTTATTTTTGAAAATTTTGATTTAATTAAGCACAACAATCATTAAGTCAGGATGGATAGCTCCAAAAAGGTTCATCCTCGAATTGTGGGAAATTAAAAACTGGCATGCTTGAATCTCATTTTTTTTCAATTTTAAGACATTTTCAAGTTTTTTTTGATTTTTTTTTCAATTTTAAAGGTTTTTTTGTCTTTTACAAGATGGGAAAAACCAATCAAATGACACTAATTATAAACTAAGGGTCAAAAGAAAAAGAAAGACACTCAAATAATCAAGTTAACAAAATAAACTAACAAAAATAAAATTATATGATTAAAAGAAAAGAAAGACCAAAAAGACTCATACATCAACAAGTAACCCAATGCAAAAAATAGAAAAGGAACACAGACACAAAGCATGTACATCATTTTCTTTTTGTGATCTTATTTTTGGGATTTTTAATTTTCTTATATTTTTTCTTTTCTTTAAAAAAAACACAAAACAAAATCAAAAGGGGAATAAACCCTAAAATTAATATACAAATAGAAAATGACCAAATCTAAAACAAAAACACAACCACAAATAAACTAAAAGAAAATTAGAAAATAAACTACACCTAAACAACCCAATTCTCAAAATAAAATCAAAACAGAAAATAAAACTCCTAAACTTACAACTAAATATACAAAAAATTCCACACAATCTCAAAGGAGATAAATATATTTTTTCGCCAATTTTTTTTCTGACACCAAATTGTGCAGAAAAAATCTAAATAGATTATTAAGTCCAAAATTCACAGAAACATCCAAACAGTCCTAAAAATTCCAAAAACGTTCACATAAACACTAAAAATTATGTTGAATTAAGGGAAAATATTAGCACAGGAAAAATCACACCAAAAATGCTCTAGAAAATTGAAACGCACTGTGAAATCGGTGAAAAATCAGTATTTGTCTTTTTTTTCAGGATCAGTTCTGCCTTGTGTATTTTTTTGTTGCACATAAAGCAAACTGATTAGTACTGTTTTCTTAGAAAAAAATAACCTCTAAAAATCAAGATGAAACCAATCTCAACAAAAACAAAAATCGAAATACTAACTAAATTCAAAAATCAAAACTAAACTAAACTACGAAAATCAAATAACGACTTAACAAAAACTAAAAATCACAACTATAAAAACTAAAATGAGAATGAATCAAACAACTCGAATACTAAACTACGACTCAACATAATAAAATTTAAGAACGCCATCCCTGGCAACGATGGAAAAAATTTGTTGTAATCTCCGCAAGCGTATGGTTTGACGTTAGAGCATTCATGGATGTCATGCTAACGGATGGCTTATGAAATTATATTACCAAAAATTCTAAACTAAATTAAATTTAAATGCTAAATTAACCAAGTATCAAGATTAGAAATTCCACGAATTCATAGGCTAAATGAACAAGATTAACTCATGAATTTTTGAACAATACTCAGAGTCCAGCTAAAAACAGGAGAACTAAACTGCAAATGCTTTTAACCCATCAACAGTCTACCGCAATTATTCCCATGTGTCCATGATGCCCTCACTATAGTAGAAGCAGAGGACACCAAGCAAGCATTTGAAACGAACCAACCTTTGATGTTTCACACCCCCAGTATTGCCGTGAACACGCTTGAAATTTCAGGATCGAATTGAAGCAAAGTTATGAAGGAATTAAACCTAAGACTAATAATTTCACACAATTGAAACTAATCTCAGTTCAATTACTTGACCTTTAAAATTTTAAAAATTGAATCTGGAAAACCCATGCTACAGAATTGAAGAAGATGGAAAACTGAAAACTAAGCCACCCCTAATCTGCTTCTACATGACCCAGTACTCTGCTCCTCGAACCCCACAAAAATCCTATCCCTTTGCCATTCCAACACACCCCTCTTCATCTTGTAACTGATGCTTTTATGATGTTGATGATGATGTTTAATGAAGGGAGAGAGAAAAAAATGAAATGGTTGAGTTGTGGGGGGGAAGGGAAGATGGAAAGAATGGCTGCCCTGTTCTGTTCCTCTGTTTTCCGTTCGCTGCGCACGAAAAAGGGGAAAGGGTGGTGTAACGGATGGCTTGATAAAGGTGAGAGGGCCCCATGCTTTGTTTTGGGTTTCTCTGTTCTGGGCTACCAGGGACTGCTGAGTTTTGATGAGAAAAAAGAAGAGAATGAAGGGGAGCGGGATGTCACGTGCGTGGGGCGTGCCTCACTTAAGTGAGGAGGTTGGGTTGAGCAAAAAGGAAGAAAAATAGAAGTTGGGTTGGCTCACAAGAAAAAAAAACAAGGAAAAAGAAAAGGAGGAAAGAGAGAGGGAGACCGGGTCTGAGAAGAGGAGTGGGCCGCTGGGCCGAGAAGGAGAGACGGAGCTCGGGCTTAGGTCTGGCCCGAGAGAGAAAGAAAGAGTGAAATAAGAAGAGAGAGAGATGAGTTGGGCTTCGTGCATGGGCTGGTCTGTCCTCCTTCTATTGTTTTTATTTCTTGATCCACAATACTCCTTCTATATCCTTTGACACCCAATTTATCCAGATTTCATTATTCCTACAAAATGAATAAAAACATATTAAAATCCTAAATTAATAATTTATTTTGAGCAAATATTAGATAATAAAAGGGTATAAAATATCATAATTTTGGGTTTAACACCGTCATCATGAAATGATGATAACGGAGCCTGAACTTTACCCACAGATCAACCGTGGGTAAGGACCATAACAATCTGAACGCATGGACCGCGATGTTATGAAACTCGGAGAAAGGGTCCTATGCATGAGCTATTATGCTAGCATACAATAGTAAAATGTGGGCCACCATAGACGTACCAGGCATCATATTAACCGCATAAGGATCCATCTAGTAAGGAAAATACAAATAAGAGGCATGTAGAAGACAAACAATATGCATTTCTAATATCAAAAGTCTATTTCTAATATAACAAATGTCTAATAGTGTACGATATTCCTTACTAATAACCCTTATCACCCTCCTACATCTAAACTCCATACTCCGTATCCCATCAGGAAAACCAAAACCTAGCTCTGATACCAAATGTATAGCACCCCAAATGCACATAAACCTAGTTAACATCATCAATTAACATCATCAATTAGTAGTGATATTCGAAATGATTGGGTGCTACCGCCATCCAAAAAGGACAAGACATGGCTTAAAAATAATTAAACATAACTAAGTTGAACATCATTAACACCACACGACATTTGTAATAGTAAACCATCAAACCAACATAAACAGTAACTAATGATCTTAAAGTTTGCACCAAAATATAGTAACTCTTAGCAAAGTATATAGTTCTAACATCAAAATATCTCTCAATACAGTCCCCAAAATATTTCAGCACTAAAAAACCACTATTCCTTTCAGAATTTCCCACTCACTTATCTTCTCTAGTTGGCCTACCAGTCCGAGGGCGATTCACTCAGCATTTTTCTAAAACAAATCATGAAAATATTTCGAATTGTGAGTCGAAGCTCAGTACATGCATTTCTGTATTGTTAAGCGATCTTCGCAAAACTGATTGGGCCCACTCTGCACTTCATTTTAATTTAAAGTAGGGAATGAGATAAATATAAAATCGCATTGTCCATTATTATCTAATGGTGAACCCCTAGTAACTGTTACGATCTAAAGATAGGTGTACACCCCAAGCCGATCGGGGGACCTGGCTTGAAGCCGCAGATAACTGAAGGGTAATGCCTTATAACTAATAACTGATGGAGTCACTAATTATGTGATAGATCACTAATTAAGCTGATTCATTGATGTACTTACCAAAACATTATAATTTTGATAAGTACGTTCTGATTTCTAAAGATACAGACAATGAACGTACCTGGGACATTTAACGAAATGTCACTGAGTATGATTACGCACAAAATGGGAGAAAATGATAGATTAGGCCCTAATTCTATGCAAAGATATCATTATAGGAACATGTAGCTAGCAACTGTATTTATTTTCATGATTAATATTTTAGTAAAAGAAAAAGTAAGGGCGTAATAGGGGCTAAAGTAAATGACTCGTCACCTAATATCCCAATCTCCATTTGAGACCTAATTCCTCTATATAGAAAGATTAAGAAGTCCCAAAAAACATTCATTTAGAACACAAAATATGATTCCCAAAATGGGGTTAGAACACAAGTGTGCCAATTTTTGTCTAACCTGCGCAATTCTAGTAAAATCGCCACAACGTTTTCCATAGACCTCGGATTAAGGCGATTCAAAAGGCATTTGAAAGCTCACTCAATGATGTATATATCCACCAAAACTCATAATTTTTTGTTGGGCCGTTCATTACCAGTTTGTTAGCAAATCTTGCCCTATCTTCTGCCATTTCCTAGTCCCCACTATCATTACTTTCTCCTCTATTTTCACAGAAATCCTCCTCTAAAATCACTCCGTAAAATCATGTAACAAAGTTTTGGTCCTTTTCATCACCATGCAAAACCACCACACTCAATTTCACTTCATAATCATATACATCAAAGAATCATTTCTCAATCAAATATACACAAATAACATGCTTGCTATCAAAGGAAAGCTAAAACTTGCACAATCATTAAAACCCTAACTTTTGGCCTCCACCCTTAACTCATTCAAAATCTCACCAACATCACCATAATCATTTATGAGGCTAAAGATTGTGAAAACAAATGCAAAACCACCCACAAACATCACTTAAGGTTAAGCTTACATGATCATGAACAATATCAATTCCCACTTACTATCAAGCTTGTCCAACAATTTAAACAAAAAATAACTCTTATTTCTTATCAAAACATCATGATCAATAATCAAAAACAACAAAACAAGAATCAAAACTAAGATAAAATCAAAACCCACAAGATCAAGATTATGGTTTACTATCAATTCTTCCAAAGTTTTCGTTAATAATTAAACAAATAAATAAAAGCCGAATTGCCAAGTGAGAGCCCAAATAAATTTTTCCCACCAAGATAATTAAATGTGATAAATAAATATGAGAAAATCATTAGGATGAGGTAATTAAATAAATAAAGATAATTTTGGGTTGGGCTATTACAACCTTTCCTCCTTAAAGACTTTTGTCCTCGAAACTTATGAACTTTTATCATGTTATACAAAATTACCTCAAACAGATATCGGTACTTGTTTTTCATTTCCTCTTTAGGCTCCCAAGTAGCTTCTTAGGAGGTATGGTTTGTCTAAAGCACCTTGACTAAAGGTACCTGCTTCTTGCACAGCTGCTTAATCCTGCAATCTAGTATTTGGACTAGACGCACCTCATATACTAGATACTCGGTGACTTCAATAGGTTTAGATATAATGGTGTGGTCCAGATCTTGAATATACTTCCTGAGCTGAGAGATGTGAAACACATTATGCACGTGTTCTAGTTCTACCAGCAGATGCAGCCGATATGGTACGGAATTTAACTTTTGAATGATCTCATAAGGTCCAATATATCTTAGACTCAATTTTCCTTATACTCCGAACCTCTTGATGTCCCTGGTTGGCGAAACTTACAGAAAAACTTTATTACCTACTTGAAACCCCAGAGGCCTCCTTCTCTTGTCCACATAACTCTTTTGTCGACTTTGGGCAACCCTAATATGCTCCCGAATTTTTCTTATTGATTCAATGGTTTGGTATCTATCGTTATAAGAAAACTCCACCAACGGTAAATCGTTTTCCCATTTCCCTTAGAACTCCAATACACAAGCTCTTAACATGTCGTCTAGAATTTGATCCACTCTTTCAGTTTTGCCCATCTGTCTCAGGGTGATAAGAGCTACTAAAGTTCAATTTGGTCCCAAAGGCTTTTTGAAGTGCTTGCCAAAAATGGGTCTGGAATCTTTGATCCCTATCTAATACTACATCTGAGGGGATCCCGTGTAGGCGGATTATCTCCTTAACATACAATTGGGCTAGTTTTTCAACTCCCCAAGTATCCCTAATTGGCAAAAAATTGGCTAACTTAGTAAGTCGATCAACTATGACCCAGCTAGCATTCTTCTTCGAGGCAAAAAGGGGTAAACCCATAAGAAAATCCATTGAGATTGAATCCCACTTCCAAGTAGGAATTTCTAGGGGTCGTAGTTCACCCATTGGATGTTGATGCTCTGCTTTAACTTTCTAGCAGGTTAGACACTTGTCTATATATTCTGCAACCTCCTTCTTCATATTATTCCACCAGAAGTTTTTTCTTAAGTCTCTATACATCTTGGTGTCTCTTGGATGCACCAAATAGTGAGTATTGTGGGCCTCCTTAAGGATCTGTTTCCTCAATTCCTCATTTTTGGGTACACATAGGAGATTTTGGAACTATAGGTCCCATCCTCATATACTACAAACCCAGGGGACTTCCCTTTCTCTAAATTTTGCTTTATTCTTTGGAGTTTAGGATCACTTTCCTGGTCTACGCAAATTTCCTCCATTATGGAAGGCTGTACAGTAAGTACTGATAATTGAACATTTGCTTGCCCATGGGACACTAGTTGAATTCCCAAGTCCTCAAGATCTCTCAAGAGACTCAACTGAATAATCACCACAGTGCTTGAGTTATGTTGCGCTTTCTTACTCAGGGCATCCGTTATAACCTTTGCTTTTCCTAGATGATGTTGAATATGCAAATTATAATCCTTAAGCAACTCAAGTCAATGTCGTTGTCTCAAATTAAGCTCCTTCTGGGTGAAGATATACTTCAAACTTTGATGGTCAGTATGGATCTTGCATGGTATCCCATATAAGTAATGTCTCCAAATTTTCAATACAAAGATCACGACTGCTAACTCTAGGTCATAGGTACGGTAATTTTTCTCATACGGCTTATTCTGTCGAGAGGCATAAGCTACTACTTTGTCTTCCTGCATCGGAACACACCTTAACCCTTTCTTTGAAGCATACCTATAGATTCTATACTCCTTACCTTCCACTAGTAGCATTAGGATTGGCGCGGTAGTTAATCGTTGTCTTAGCTGTTGAAAATCTCTTTCACACTTCTCTATCCACTCAAATTTATTCACTTTCTTCAATAGATTGGTTAGGGGTGAAGTTATTTTTGAAAATTCTTTGACGAACCTTCGATAATAACCCACTAAACCCAGAAAGCTTCTAATCTCAGTGACGTTAGTAGGCCTTGATCATTCTGTGATTGCCTTTACCTTCTGGGGATCAACTTTGATTCCTTCTTTTGTAACCACATGCCACAAGAATACCACTTCTTCCAACCAAAATTCACACTTGTTTAATTTGCCATAAAGTTGAAGCTTCCTTAGGGTTTTTAACACCATCCTCAATTGATCAGCATGTTCCTCCCTGTCTTTAGAATAGATAAGGATGTCATTTATGAACTCCACTACAAACTTGTCTAGATAGAGTCTAAAGATCTTGTTTATAAGATCTATGAAAGCTGTGGGGGCATTAGTGAGGCCAAACGGCATCACTATAAACTCACAGTGACCATACCTGGTCTTAAACACAGTCTTGGGGATGTCTTCAGGTTTAATCCTAAGTTTATGGTACCCTAAACTCAAATAAATCTTAGAGAAGACTTATGTTCCCTACAATTGGTCAACACAAGTCATCTATTTGCGGTAAAGGGTACTTATTTTTTATGGTGATCTTGGTCAACGCCCTGCAGCCAATACATAACCATAAGGTTCCATCCTTTTTGTTTACGAACAACACTGGACACCCCCTGGTGACATACTTGGCCTGATAAATCCCTTCTGTAACAGCTCATCTAATTGAATCGTCAGCCACTTAAGCTCGGTTAGGGCCATATGATATGGGGCTTTGGAGATTGGTTAGGGACCAGGGATTAATTTAATTCCAAGATCAATTTCCCTCTGCCGGGGTAATCCTGGTAATTCCTCAGGCAAAACATCTTCAAACTCACAAACTACAGGAATATTTTCTGCTTTCTCTTCTTTTTTTTTTTGTCGATAGCATAGCACCAATATCCAATACACCCCTAACATAATAGCTTACTTGCTTTCATCACAAAGATCAAAGGATGAGATTTTTGCTCTCTCTGCCCATAGAAACATAATTCTCTCCCTTTTTCATCTTTCAAAATAAACTTAAGGCATTCACAGTTAATCTTAGCTCCATAAGTGTGCAACCAATTCATTCCCAAAATGGTATCAAAATCAGACAAATCAAATTGAATCAAAATCCACAAGGAAGGTGATTCCACCAATGGTAATGGGAGCAAATTTATAGGAAATGGGGCAATCAATCACAGAATCATTGGGTAGCTTAATCCTATAATTGGTTTCCGTCCTCCTATCTTCCAGGTTCAATTGCATGGCAGATCGGGTGGATAAAAATGAATGAGTAGCATCCAAATCAAATAATATACAAAATGGCTTTGAATTTAAAAAGAGAGTTCCAATGACTACCATACTAGAGGTGGTAGTTTCCTTGCTCATTGCATACGCCCGTCCTACTGCTGTAGGCCTTGGTGGTGGGGCCCCTTGTCGAGGTGGCACCAAGGATTTTGCTGCAACCTTATCTACAGCCTTCAACCTTTGTGGGCAGGCAGTAATGAGGTGTTCAGGGCTTCCACACCACATATACTTGTTGGTTCCTACTTGGCATTCAGAGGTAGTGTAATTTGTTCTTCGCATTTCCTACAAGGCTCTACTCAGCCTGTAGGATGGCTCTTCGAAGGAGTGAGAGAAGGTTTCTTCTGGTTCACACTCTCACTCGGGGCTCCTCGCTCAAACCCTTTTCTTATTTAGTTGATCGGGTTCAGGGCCCTTAATTCTGCCTTTACTCGCTACACTTCAGTGACTCACTCATATAACTCTTGGTAAGTCAAGATTGGTTGCCTAGCTAACTGATTTCGAATATAGAAGGCCAAACCCTCTTCAAACCTCCTCATCTTTAACCTTTCATATGACAAAAATTAAGGGACAAACCAGGATAATTTTGTGAACTTACTGGCATACTGCATCACAGTCATGTTGTCACTCATCTTCAACTCCATAAACTCTTTCTCCTTTTATCTTCGGACCACAACTGGGTAAAAATTTGCCCTCAACTTACCCAGGAATTTACTCTAGGTCAATTTAGGCCCTACGAGCCTATCCTTAACAGTGTTCCATCAAATATCAGCTTCACCAGCCAAATAATAAGTCCCAATGTTTACTTTCTTTTCTTCTAGCACCTCTACTACTGTAAAGATTTTCTCCATTCCCCTTACCCATTCCTCCAATACTACTTGATCATAATTTCCATCATAAACTTTGGGGTTGTGTCGTGCTACCTTATCTACTAATTTATCATCTTTAGGAGGGGTTTTAATAGGTACTTGGGGAATCTGCTTCATTAGTTCAACTACTAAGGTTGGCCAATAGTTCGGGACCCCAATGTGGTTAACTAACTCAGGGGGAATTGATGGAATTTCACCAAAAATTTGGTGGCACATGATGTGAGGCTTGTTCACCCGATCCTTGGCCATGATCCAAGATATCCTCTATATGAACTTCCACATTGATTTGCACTGATTCAAACATTTTGATCATACATTAAACGAAACAATTTAATCACTGGAATATCTTAACATATAAGATAGGAATGCTCAATAGATACATTTAATATAGCTCAAACATCATTGAAGACAACACCCAAAGCTTCATTATATCATTCCATAACTTCTTATTTACATATATTTCTGCTTGTTTATATATTTATCAACAAAATATAACACATCTAGCTTACTAAATAAGATCAACCCTAGCTCTTACCTAAAACACTAACTAGCCCCCAGTCCCTAAGTCCATCACATGGGCAAAAAAGAAACGGACGACGTCATTACGGTTGAAAGGATTTGACTAACTATATACAATGTCATATGCTACATAAAATGCAACTATCCAATCTGACCATACTATACACATATAGGGCCCAAAATGTAACCTACTCAACTCCATGCCTGTAAAAAAAAAACCTAAAGATCCCTAGATGGATCGTAATCTAGGTCGGACTCATCCTCCAGCTCCTCGCCTGAGTCAAAGTTGCTGTCTGATGCTCCGAACTCTACTTCATCGATCTCTTGATCGACCTGCTGCTCTCCCACATCCTCTTTGACATCCTTATCCATGTGTTACTTCTCTACTACCTCATCAATCTCCTAATCCTCCTCTGGATCATCCTCTTCCTCTTGATGGCCCTCAAAATCCTCTACGGGCTTGCCGTCAGAACTAACTACTATGACCTTCAGTGTATCAAGGAGATCCACCACCACATGAGGCTCCCCAGGACTGTTGAGCATCTGTGGAGCATTCGGTACAGGCGGCAAAGGTGGTCCCTATGCCGGTGCAGGTGGTGTAGGTAGGGGATCTGCCTGGTGTAAAGGAAAGACGTGCTGAAGGGTCTCCATAGTAATCCCCCTCTACTCAAACTCCTCTCGAAACATCAATTCGAAAGTGATGGTAGCACAAGCACCCTGGACCTAGAACCAAAGTCCGTCCCAACCTGGGTTCCCCGTCATCATGAAATGATGATAACGGAGCCCTAACTCTACCCACATATCAACTGTGGGTAAGGATTATAGCAATTTGAATGCACGGACCGTGATGTAGTGAAACTCGGAGAAAGGGTCCTGCGTATGAGCTATCATGTTACCATGCAGTAGTGAAATGTGGGCATCACAAACATACCAGGCATCACATTAACCGCATAAGGATCCATCTAGTAAGGAAAATGCAAATGAAAGGCATGTAGAAGACAAACAATATGCATTTCTAATATCACAAATCTCTAATAGTATACGATATTCGTTACTAATAACCCTTCTCACCCTCCTATATCTAAATTCCATTCTCCGTATCCCATCAGGAAAATCAAAAACCTAACTCTGATACCAAATCTATAACACCCCAACTGCACATAAAACCAATTAACATCATTAATTAACATCATCAAATAGTAGTGATATCCCAAATG
The DNA here is from genome assembly GCA_017589665.1 of Selenicereus undatus. Taxonomy (NCBI): domain Eukaryota; kingdom Viridiplantae; phylum Streptophyta; class Magnoliopsida; order Caryophyllales; family Cactaceae; genus Selenicereus; species Selenicereus undatus. Next base: position 53,230,075 of record JACYFF010010365.1, on the reverse strand, counting down.
ATCGGGGTGTTACGGACGTCCAAAAAGGATAAGGCTTGGATTAAAAATAATTAACCATAACTAAGATAAACATCATTACCACGACACGGCATTTGTAAAAGCAAACCATCAAATCAACATAAACAGTAACTAGCGATCTCAAAGTTTACACCAAAATATAGTAACCCTTAGTAGAGTATATACTTCTAACATCAAAATATCTCACAATACAGTGCTCAAAACATTTCAGCACTAAAACACCACTATTCCTTTCAGACTTTACCACTCACTTATATTCTCCAGTTGGCCTAGCAGCCGAAGGGCGATTCACTGAGCTTTTCCCTAAAACACAACATGAAAATATTTCAAACTGTGAGTCGAAGCTCAGTACATGCATTTCTATATTGTTAAGTGATCCTTGAAAAACTAATTGGGTCTGCATTGCAATTCATTTTAATTTAAAATAGGGAATGAGATAAATATAAAACTGCATTGTCCATTATTATCTGATAGTGAATCCCTAGTAACTGTTACGATCTGAAGATAGGTGTACACCGGCCAAGCCGATCGGGGGACCTAGCCTAAAGTCGCGCCGATAACTGAAGGGCAATACCCTATAACTGATAAGTGATGGGGTCACTAATTATGTGAAAAATCACTAATTAAACTGATACATTGATGTACTTATCAAAACATTATAATTTTGATAAATATGTGATGATTTCTAAAGATACAGATAATGAATATACCTGGGACTTTTAATGAAATGTCATTGAGTATGATTATGCACAAAAGGGGAGGAGATGATAGATTAGGCCCTAATTCTTTACAAAAATGTCGTTATAGGAACATGTAGTTAGCAATTGTATTTATTTTCATAATTGATAGTTTAATAAAAGAAAAAGCAATGGCGTAACAGGGGTTAAAGTAAATGACTCGTACCCTAATCTCTTGATCTCCATTTGAGACCTAATTCCCCAATATAGAAATCTTAAGAAGTCCTGAAAAACTTTTGTTTAGAACACAAAATATGATTTCCATGATAGGGTTCCCAAAATGGGGCTAGAACATAAGTGTGCCAGTTTTAGTCTAACCTGTATAGTTCCAGTAAAATGGCCATAACTTTTTTCAAAATCCTTGGATTAAGGCAATTCAAAAGGCATTCGAAATAGAACTCAATTTTCTATCTACCCACAAAAAATAATTATTTTTGGTTGGGCTGTTCATTACTAGTTTATTAGTAAAGCCTACCCTACGTTCTGTCATTTTCCAGCCCCTACTATCGTTGCTTTCTACTCTCCTTTCACACAAATCCTCATCTGAAATCACACCTTAAAATCATGTAACAAAGCTTTCGTCCTTCCCATCACTATACAAAACCACCACACTCAATTTCACTTCATAATCACATACATCAGAGATTCATTTCTCAATCAAATATACACAAATAACATGCATGTTATTAAAGGAAAGCTAAACCTTGCACAATCATTAAAACCCTAACTTTTGGCCAACTTAGATCCACCTTAAACTCATTCAAAATCTCACCAACACCACCATAATCATTTATGATGCTAAAGATAGCCAAAATAAATACAAAACCACCCATAAACATCACTTAAGGTTAAGCTTGTATGATCATGAACAATCTCAACTCCCACTTACTCTCAAGCTTCTCCAACATTTTAAACACCAAAATAACTCTAATTTCTTATCAAAACATTATGATCAATAATCAAAAATAACAAACCAAGAGTCAAAACTAAGATAAAATCAAAACCAACAAGATCAAGGTTAGGGTTTACTATCTATTCTTCCAAAGTTTTCGTTAATAATTAAATAAATAAATAAAAGCCAAATTGCCAAGTGAAGGCCCAAATTAATTGTTCCCCACCGGGATGATTAAATGCAATAAATAAATATGAGAAAATCAATAACGTGAGGTAATTAAATAAATAAACATAATTTAGCAGGGGCGGAGGGAGCGTGGTGCTAGTGGTGTCAACTGACACCCCTCCCCCGCCAGAGAAAAAGTAATTAGTGTGCTAGAAAATAAAAAGAAATATATAAATTAATATTATGGCATACATGTTGATTGAGAATGCATGTAGCTTGGCAGTAGGGGCAATTGTAGTCTTTATTTTCGGTTCAGGATGTCATGGTTTTCAAATCTTGCTACGGACATCTTTTCATTTTATATATTTTTTGGCCAGTAGCATCTCTCCTATTGGAATTTCATAGTCTACTAATAAGTTTAGTATTTTAATTGACTTCAATTTGTTATTCAATCCTTAATTTGGAAATTAATTTGTTTTTTAAGTTTATGTATGAGTTTAATTAGTGAATTTCGATTCTAAATTTGTTTAATTTGTCCAGTTTAATTTCAATTCTAGATTAAGTATACAAATATTTCAAAAAGATAGCACTTTAATTGACCTCAGTATTTCAACTTGTTGATTAATCCTTTAATTTGAGGTTAATTTGCTTTCTTAGTTTTAATTTATAAGTTCAATTTGTCAATATTAATTTTAAAGTTGTTTAATTTGTGAATTAATTTGGATTCTAACTCAAAATGCATAGATATTTTTAAAAAAACAACTAAGGAATCATCATTCCTTTCAAGTTCTAATTTGAAAACTCATCATTGAAGGAAAAAAACGGAAACGATGTCACTCACCCATAATTACCAACTTATTTCCCACACCCCTCCCTCAAATTCCAGGCTTCACCACTGTTAAATTTAGGGTTGGGCAATTACATTTACGTAGCCGAAGGTGTTCCTTTAGTTGATTTGATAAATTCCTGTTGCCGGCTCCCCGAACATTCCAAAAAAAAAGTTTCGAATCCAGCACTCCCCCTCCACCACGAATGTGTTGATTACTAATGGTCGATTGATTCATGATCCTACACAGTTCTACTTTTGGCCAATAGGCCTAGTTATGTTTCCCCTTCCTGGGAAGTTAGAGTGTTCTATTGGAACAGCACCTCCTTCATCTTCAATAATTACCGCCAAGCCTAAAACTTCTACTCGAGCTCTTCCCTTCGTGGAGACGTCAGGACTGGGTTGATCGAGAGGTTGGGAATTTCTAATAGTAACTGTGGTCCCACTTTCCCGCCCTTCAAGGCCATTGGCCCCTCTCCCAAGCGTGGTAGGGGCATTCCACTACCCTTGAATGCGGGAGGAATTAAGGGGCCCTTTCTCTAGGCCATTCCTATGCCTAGATTTCGTTGCATGACTCCTTGGGACATTTGAGAAGGGGATTAGGCCACTCATTCTATTAAGGCCATTTGTGGAGACAGGTCTTCTTGGTGCTCGAGACTTCTCATGACTTCAATGTGGTTGAGGATCTCCCTGCATGTTGAAATTCTCCTCCGAGATGTCCTCTCGCCTTAGCTGTGCTCTGGGCACCAATGGCTCCTCTTCTTGTCTCATAGAGATATTCCTTACTACCACTCTCACTTGTTGTTACAAATTTTGAGTTTCGATGGCTTGATTAACAAGCGGCTCTAGGGTCTCCTCCTCCATCCCGTTGTTGTCCCCTTGTTCCTCCTCTGTAAGTGTTGGGAAGCATCAACCATTCTATGCTCCAAGTCCAAGTGACTTGTACCATCTGACTCCTGGTGCAATGCACGCCCTCTAAGACTTTGCATGTCTGTATGTTGAGCCACTCCTTCTATTACCACGGTATTAGCACAAGTTGTGCCTTGACCTTGTTTCATATTTTTTCGTCGTGGTTTCCGAACCATCATCTAGCTTCCACAAGACGTTTGATCCTCTAATTGCTCCGTTTCTTTAGAATTAGCTTGGTCAGGATGTTCCACATTCCCATCCGTCTCCGCGACATGCATTCTAAGTGGACAATTTTCCTCTCGATGCCCATGTATGCCGCAGCAGAAGCAGATCATCCTCAATCCCTCATACTATATCTTCCAAATTCTTCCATTCAATCTAAATTTAGAAAGAAGTGGCTTCCTGAGATCAACTTCCGTACATAGTCTCATGAACTCGCCTCCTTCCGCATTCGTCGTGGTACTGTCTAACTTCAGTACTTGGCTAATTTTCCTCTTATTCTTGTTGAGCAAAAAATGCTTGTGGAAGTATTCAACTCCAAATTTAAGAATTCTCACCCAGGCCATAAGCTTTGTATCTTGTCCTCTTCAGGGACAAAGTTTAGAACCCATTCTCGGATTACCAAGTAGTTATCCCCAATCATCTAAGGTCCGTCCATAAATACATCTTCGTAATCGTCCCTGTTCATGAAGCGGGTAACGTAGTAATCAAACCCTAAGTCAATGAGGGAAAAGTCCTCCCTCAAAGTCCATTTCGCTTTGGGCCTTTTTTTCAATTGCATATAGCACTTACCCTTATCAAACAGTTGTATTATGAAGGCATCTCGCCAGGGTTCTCGTACCTTTGTAGAAGAACAGCAACCTGATGTGCACATTAAGTTTGATGGACACCATGTTTTGAAAGGGTAGTGAATATGTAAATTTAATCCTAAATTAAGATGTTAATGCGTTTATCATATGCAAGGTGATTCAATTTTTTAATTGAAACACAAAGATGGTTCTTTTAGTATTTCATATTCAAATGTTGTGAAAGTCTTTGTACATTAACATTTCGTATTTAATTTTGTTTGATTTTAAGTAATAGTTTCTATTTTACTACTTCAAAACGAATGTGCGTGTGTGTCTATATATATATATATATATGTATATATAAATATATATATATGTATATATATGTATATGTATATATATATATATATA
>JACYFF010010365.1:53211496-53224926 GCA_017589665.1 Selenicereus undatus | reverse complement strand
TTTTATGTGCTATTCCAAAAATCACGACAAAATTCAATAATGTAGATCTATGAGCCTATTTTCATAAGAATATTTTTTCATTAATTTTGGACTTAAAACATGGAATAGATAAAGTTTCTCTCGAGACCGTGCAACTCTAGTTTAAAACGAAGTGTGTGGAACAAAGTGAATTTTGAGGCGATATTTGTGGATTTTTGGGAATGCCAAAATAAAAATTGTAGTAAAAAAATAATTTTCCATAATGTGCTTAAACACCTATACTAGAGGTTTGTAGGTGAGGATATGGCTTCAGTAAGCGAGAACAAAATCCTGACCTGAAACTGCCCTAAAGCCCTAACAGGATTAAGTTGCATTAATTATTTTACATAGGCATTTGGATTTTAAAAAGTGACGTGGGTTCATAAAAATTAGAATTAAGGGATGTTGGTCCTATTCAAGTGGTCCTTGTCGCATGGTTGGCTCTTAGGTTGAAAATAATAGTTTTGAGTGTAAGAATTCACTTGGGTTAGTCCATGTTGTGACACTTTAAATTTATCATTTAGGATCAATACTCTAGTTCGAGCTCAAGCTAGCTACCCAATCTTCTTCAAGGTGATGTCTATGCCCTAATTCCCCTTGGTTGCTTTTTTAAAATGATTTTATGTGTTTATGAGCTGTCATGTGATGTTGTATGCCAAGCGGACCTTATATGTAAACCGTGTACTGCAACTAGCAATTCTATGATTTTATGAATGTGGAACGTTGTGCTGTGATTGAATGTTTTATTTGAGCAATTCATGTTTTAAGTGGTTTTGTTAAGCAATAAAAACTTGTTTGACATAGGTTGGGCTTTCGAGAAGCCAAACAGTTGTTCATAATATATTAATCCTAAAGTGAAAGACTAAAGCGAGTTTACGGGATGGTGTCTCCCGAGATTAGGCTAGGTTTACCTTGATATTGACACAAGTTAGTCTCTTCGAGTTACAGCATACGATTTTCAGGTACGTGCCATTGTAAATGATCATATGCCAAGATGGGTTATGGCAACCTATAAGGTTGTTCAGTGGAAGGCCATGAGACCTTCTGGTGGGGTCGCTCGCGCAGTAAAATTGATCTGTTTTGATTTTGAATAATGGCTAATGTGGTAGTTTAAAGATCTTGAACAGACTCAAAATCAATTTCGAACTGTTTGAATATTCCCTCTCACCCCTAAATGTTTAAAATGAATTTAAGTAGGTGTTTTACGGTTAGAGGTAGACATGATTAAGCTCCATCTCACTATTTGAAATTCCTTATTTCAAGTACTGATGTGCTGCATTGGAATGGGATATGGGCAAGGTCGCGTAAATGTTTAGATTGAATTTTTATTTGCAACGAATAATGTTGAAGTTGTAGTTGACACTCGATCTTGACCTTGACTTTGGTTTATACTTTTATGTATTCCAATTAATTACCTTTTGCCTTATATTTCATTGTGAAATACGACAGTGACCTAGATTTTTTCGCTACACTAAATAGGCTATGTATTATCAATGAAAATGAATTAGAATTTTCGGGGGGTCACAGAGTGGTATTAGAGCTCTAGGCTCTACCTAGTAGCTTTATTAGGGTACTGCACCCTAAGGTAGAATCTTAAAATTTTATAGACATAGGAACGCCAGAGCGTGAGCGTGAGTTAGACGGCAGGGTTGCATGTATCCATAAGTTGCATTAGGCACTTATAAATTCCTTGTGTACTTCATATGAAGATGAATGTTACTCAACACTATCACTGCCTAGGGTGTCGGTGTTTCCACTGAAGTTTAGAAAAGAAACCTGAAGATAGCATAGCTGACCACTTTTTATGGGTTGACGAGATTATACATAGGTACCTAAACCAAGTGCCAAACAGCTGCCTAAGAATTGGAGAGACCCAAGCCCTCGTTTTCCTCTTGACCCTTCGAGATGACCCACAATGGCACTACTGACTGAATGAGTTTCACCCCGAAAATTGAGTGCTTGATGAGTTGACGCAGTGTTGCTTATGTGATTGGGAGTTTATTAGGATGGACCTAGTACAGCTAGTTGAATGGTTACAAGATGTAGGCTCATATGATGAGCCCCCTACCCCTACGACCTACAACCTATGATGATACCCCACCACCCCCGGTAGAGGACGATGTTGATAGTTCCACCACCACAAAAACCAAATCCTTTAGGGAGGAAGAGACTGTAGAGCGAAATGAGCTTAAAGAGGAAGAAGAAGACCTTGAGGAAGACTCTAATGAAGACCCTAAGGGAGACCTTGAGGAAGAACCGAAAGAGGACCCAAAAGAAGAGCTTGGGGAACAAGAGTTTAAGGAAGAAGGAACTGCAATTGTACCAGCCTCAAAGTCATCTGTGCCCACCTCAAGGGTCGATGATTTGAGGAAGCACGGTAGGACCTGTTAGAACATTAGGGTAGGATGTTGACTAGTAATTTAGCATGAAATATTAGTTGATTTTGTGTGATGTATTTCTTAATAACCCTAATGTAGGGAGGACATAGGTGGTGAACCTTAATAGTGTTATAAGTGTTAGTTAAGACTTTATTTGTTCTTTTTATAAACTTGGATGAGTGTTGAATGAAATTCAGATTAGTAGATAAATGAAAGGCATTGAGTTGCTTAACTATATATGTAACTTTGCATACGTGATTTAACCATATGATTCAATGCGTGTTACATGTTTGATTCTGTTTTCAACATGTAAGCTTATAAGGCCAAGACCAAGTGTTGTAGTATGTTGCCAGTAAGGGCAGTTAGGCCCATATAAGATGCTAAAGCATGCTGGGTATGTTCTTATACAATATTAAAGAACTATTTGGATGGAACAAAATAATATCATACCATTAGAAAGAAAGTCTAAGGTTGTTTCCCCCAAAATGTCTGACAACAATGCGGAATCTCACTACCAAGGAAACATGTCAATGGTTGAATTAAGAAAGCGATTGGAGGCCCTTCGTCCTGGAAATGGGGGTGCCTCAACTAATGCTATGGGGAAGAACCCTACACCTACTGGGGCTGACTTAACCAACCCACTACTCATCGAGCTATTAGAAAAGCAGTGCGAGCAACTATGTAAGCTAAGCAAGAGGAAGGAAAACAAATATAAAGACGACAACTCTAGCCTATTTAACAAGCTAACCAACCATCACCCACCCACCTACAAGGGGCAATCGACCAACAAACTTTTGAGACACGGATATGTGACATGGCTAAACTATTTGATACTCTCCAATGTCCGGATACCCTGAGAGTGGGATTTGCAGGGTTCTCCTCAAAGGGAAAGCAGACTTATGGTGGACCATGGTGAAGGAGAAGCATAATGAACCTAGATTCGGGTGGACACAATTCAAGGAGCTCATGAAGAACCACTTCTACCCTATATCTCTTCAGAAGGCAAAGGAGAAGGATTTCCTCAAATAAGAGCATGGGAGGATGAGTGTTGTCCAATATGCTTCTAAGTTCCTGGAGCTATCCCTCTTTGCCCTAGCCTACATGGTGAACGAAACTCTCAAGATGAACTGGTCCGATTTTACATTGAATCGTAAGCTGAAGGTCACAATGTTTGTACGTCCAAACAGCTCTTATCAGGAGATGTATGACACTGCCATCAACGTGAAGTTGTCTCAGAATGAAAGGGAGGCTTTCTTGAACAAGCAAGAAGACAAGAGAAAAGCGAGGCCACAAGACCATCAGAACCAACAACCCCAACACAAGACACCACGACAGGAGGGCACATAACGTAGGCAGACAAAAGGATACCATCAAGGCCTGATATGTCGAGCATGCGGGAAGTCTTGGCATTATGCCTACAACTGTAGGACCCCTCAAAGAAGGGGTGGATACTTTAGATGTGGGACTGAGTAGCACCATGTGACGGATTGCCCCTCCAGGCATAGACAACTGATCAAGGAAGAGCAGACAACAGGTACCTTTTCTATTCACTCTTACCTAGTAACTGTGTTATTTGATTTTGGGGCTAGCCACTCTTTTGTTGCACTCAATATTGTTTATAAGTTAAAATTAATTCCTTTCCTTGGATCCCCTGCAAAGTTTGTCACTATACCTACAAGACACACAGTGACGTGTGGGAAGTTGATTAGAGGGTGTCCTATACTAAAAGCTAGCCAAGAATTTAAGGCTGACCTGTACCACTTTTACTTGACCAATTTCGATGTCATTTTGGGTATGGATTGGGTATTAAAATATCATATTTAAATAGACTGCCTGAAACAGAAGGTGACCTTGAGGGGCCCTAATGGGGATAACATAGTGCATAAAGGAGCCAACCTAAAGCTAGGGTTAGACTAATCTCTGCCTTAAAAGCAATGTGGTTGACTTAGCGACAATTGAGTTGTCACTAGAGAATATATTGATAGTGTGCGAATATCCCGATGTGTTCCCTCAAGAAATCCTTAGCATGGCCCCCAGCTAGGGAAGTAGATTTCTGTATTGACTTAACCTCAAGAGTTGTTCTAATTTCTAAGGCCTCATATAGGACGACCCCAGCTGAGATTAAAGAACTAAAGGCCTAGCTTGAGGAAATCTTAGAAAAAGGGCATATTAGGCTGAGTACCTCACCTTGGGGAGCACCAATACTATTTGTGAAGAAGAAGGATAGAAGCTTATAGTTGTGCATAAACAATAAGGAGTTAAACAAAATTACCATCAAAAACTATTATCCATTACCTCATATTGATGACCTTTTTTATCAACTGCGAGGAGATATGACATTCTTGAAGATGGACCTTAGGTTCGGTTATCACCGACTTCGCATCCGAGAGGAGGACATACCAAAAGCTACCTTCTACACCCGATATGGGCACTTTGAATTTGTGCTAATGCCCTTTGGACTCACCAATGCATCAACAACCTTTATAAAAGTAATGAATCGGGTCTTTAAGCCATACTTAGACTAGTTTGTAGCAGTGTTCATTGATGACATACTGGTACATTCAAAAACTCTAGAGGAACATGCCCAACATTTAAGGACCGTCCTTGAGGTACTAAGGGAAAATGAACTCTATGCTAAGTTGAAGAAGTGTGAGTTTTGCCTAGAGCAAGTAGCTCTCTTGGGTTATATACTGTTGAAGGAGGGAGCGTCAGTAGACCCACAAAAGATAGAGGTAGTCACCAATTGGCCAACACCAAAAAATGCCACAGAGGTACGAAGTTGCCTAAGACTGGCAGGGTACTATTGAAAATTTGTTCAAATTTCTCGAAGATAGCAACACCCGTCACTAATCTGACCCAAAAGACGTTGAAGTATGAGTGGACCAAAAGACGGTAAAGTATGAGTAGACGAAAAAATGTGAGCAAGCGTTCCAAGAACTTAAGAAAAGACTCACATATGCACTTGTATTCGTCCTACCATCTGGGAATCAAGGGCCTGTGGTATACAATGATGCATCCCATAATGGTTTGAGGTGTGCACTGATGCAAGAGGGACGGATTATAACATATGCTTCTCAACAAATGGAGACCCAAGAGAAGAATTATCCAACCCATTACCTAGAATTTGCAGCAGTGGTCTTTGCCCTTAAAATCTAGAGGCATCACTTGTATGAAGTGCACTGCGAGGTCTTCAATGACCATCAAAGTTTCAAGTACCTATTTTCTCAGAAGGACTTGAACTTAAGACAAACAAGGTGGCTAGAGCTTCTCAAGGATTATGATATATACTTCTAATATCACCCTGGGAACGTGAATGTAGTGGTTGATGCCTTAAGCCATAGACCTTACCCTACCCTTAACCACATACTCTCCACACCAACAGAGTTCTGTGAAGAGTTTGAAAGATTCAAAATCAACGCTGCTTTAAGAAAGGGGAAATCTCTGTTATGTGCAATGAAAGTGCGACCTACACTAACTGAGGAGATTCGAGTTGCCTAAGAAATCGACCCGCAGTTAATAAGGATAAATATGGAGGCGCTAGAAGGCAAAGCTCTAGGATTTATGATCCACGAGGATGGGACATTAAGGTGCCATAACCATGTGTGTATCCCTGCAGTTGATGCGCTTAAAGAAAAGGTTCTGCATAAGGGTCAAAATACTCCACATTTGGTGTATCCTAGTTGTAATAAACTGTACAAGGGCCTCAACCAGACCTTCTGATGGAGCAACATGAAATAGCAGATTATGTGCCTAAGCGCCTTACATGCCAACCAGGTGAAAGTGGAGCATCAGCGCCTTATAGGACTCTTACAACCCTTGAAGGTCCTGGAGAGGAAATAGGACTCTATTTCCATGGATTATCTGATGGGGTTACCAAAAACAAAGAGTATGAACAACACCATCTGTGTGATTGTCGATAGGTTGACCAAGTTTGCACACTTTATAGTGATGGCAAACGCCCGTGTCTACATAAATGAAATTGTTCACTTACATGGGGTGCCTAGTTCCATAGTTTCGGACCGAGACAAGAGGTTTCATGTATGATTTTGGCAGCAACTACAAGAGGCATTCGGGACCAAGCTGAACTTTAGCATGACCTTTCACCCTGCTACGAATGGACAAGCCGAGCATACCATCGAGACACTAGAGGATATGCTATGAGCCTATGTTCTGGATTTTAAAAAGGCATGGAATGAGCAATTGACATTGATTGAGTTCTCATACAAGAACAGTTATCACTCCAGCATAAGAATGTTCCCTTTTGAAGCTTTGCATTGTAGAAGGTGTCAAACACCCTTGTGCTAGAGGAGATCGGCGAGGCACTCACTATTGGACCTAAACTCATTCAGGCCACCACACAAAAGATACAAGTAATCCAAGAAAAGATGAAGGTAGCCTAGAGTCGCCAGAAGAGCTATGCGGACAAGTGGCGAAGACCGTTGGAATTCGAGGTAGGAGACCGATGTCTTCTTACGAGTCTCACCCACAAAGGGTGTTATGGAATTCAGGTAATCGAGCAACCTCACCTCGAGGTGTATTGGCCCTTACCCAATCATGGAGCGCGTTGGAGGAGTACTATATCGGCTACAACTCTTAGATGAACTTTTCAGAGTTCACAATGTATTTCACGTGTCTCAACTGCATAAGTACACTGCTGACCCAACCCACATGATTGAGCTAGAGCCCCTACAACCCTTAGAGGACTTAACCTATGAGGAGCAACTGATCGAGATTTTGAACCGTTGGGAGAAGCAACTCAGTAATAGAGTAGTTCCACCTGTGAATGTCCTCTTGACAAACCACACCACAGCCGAGGCAACATGGGAACTGGAAGAAAGAATGCAATCTAAGTTACCTCATCTACTCACAAGACCAGGTATGAGCAAGTTTTGGGGACGAAACTTCTTTTAAAAGGGGTGACCTGTAATATCCCGGGCATTCAGATGCTTTCTAATTGTCGTGGAGTTTCGAGGACTAAACTTCTTTTAAGGGAGGCAGAATGCAAAACCTCAAAATTTTATATTTTTAATCCTTGAAAAAGGGTTAAGATGATCCTCAGTTGCTTGAGCTCATAGGTAATGTTTTAGAGCGATAATTCATTGAGTTAGAATTTGAAGCTGAGCCATTTTTTGTTTTGGGCATAATTCAAGACTTTTGGTGAAGAATTATGAATTTCAAATTTAAATTTGAGATTACTAAATTATAAAACAAAAATTTTGGATTTTGATTTTTAAATTTTATTTGAGAAATTTAGATTTTGTTATTTAGAAGTACTCTCTCAAAAGTCCAAATTTTAAACGTTTTTAATTGGGAGGTATTTGTTGTTATTTTATTTTTTTCAAATCCTAGCTAGGCACTCCCTCCCTCACCTTAAGCAGACAATAGTGGGTCACCCATAAAAAAATAGAAAAAAATTGAGTCATATTCCTATGTGAAATCCCCCTCCCCCTAGCTCTCCCCTTACTTCATCTTACTTGTTCCTCTCCCCACAACCCTAACACCTACTAGCCATCTCCCCTTCAACCACCACCACTACCTCTGGCAGCATTCGACCACTACCACCACCACTAGGCCGTTGCCGCCCATCGTGCCACCCACCAAAGCCACCAAGCCTTCCTTCCTTCTTGGTTTTTGGGTGAGAAAGTTTAGTTTTTTTGGGGTTGTTTGAGTTTTAAATCTTTATGGTTTTAGAGAATGGATTTTTACAGCTAATTTACTCAATTTCTAGACTCTAAATACTTTTCTTTCATGATTGAAATATAATACTTAGATCTTAGGCTGATTTGAAAGCATACAAACAAGCATGTCACCTCTCACTTTCATATTCGAGGTAAGTAGAAAACGTTTTCCTCAAAACCTCTCTTGAAATGGAGCTTCGATAGGTTTTGTTTATGTTAGAGTTGGCATTGAAGATTTGGAGTAGTTTTGGATTGATTTAGGTGAGTTTAGTTGTACGAAAAATGTGATTTTATGCATGGGACTTAAGGCTAGTCAGTACCAAAAACTGCCCCTGCAATACACTAATTTTACCGTCTAAACTGTTTTTATGTGCAATTCCAAAATTGTGAAAAATTTCAAGAATGTAGATCCAACAGTCTGTTTTCATAAAAATTTTGAATCATGAATTTTGGACTTAAACAAGGGAGAAAAAATTTTTCTCCCGAGACTGCGCAACTCTGGACTGAAACAGACTGTGCAGAAATAAATGACGTTTTGAGGTCGTCTTTGTGGAATTTTGGAAATGTTATTCAAATAAAAGTTGTAGTAAACAGAAATATATTTCCATAATGTGCATAAATACCTCCATAGGAGGTTTGTAGGTGAAGATATAGCTTCTGTAATCTAGTACAAAATCCTGACCTGAAACTACCCTAAAGCGGTGATAGGTTTAAGTTGAATTAATTGTTCTTCTCAAGTATTTGGGTTTTAAAAAGTGACAAGGTCTCATAAAAATTGGAATCAAGGGATTTTGGTCCTTTAAGTGGCCCTATAGGCATGGTTGTCTCTTAAGTTGAAAAATAATACGTTTAGGTGTAAGAATTCACTATGGTTAGTCCATGCTGTGGCACTTTAACTTTGTCATTTTGGCCCAATACTCTAGTTTGAGCTCAAGTTAGGCACCTACGCTTCTCCGAGGTAATGTCTATGCCCTACCTCCCCTTGGCTACTCTTTTAGAATGATTTTAGGTGTTTAAGAACTGCTATGTGACGTATGTCAAGAGGACCTTATAAAACCATGAACTGCAACTGGCAAATCTATGATTTTATGAATGTGGAACATTGTGTTGTGATTGAATGTTTTATTCGAGCAGTTCATGTTTTAAGTGGTTTTGCTAAGTAATAGAAAATTATTTGACATGGGTTGGGCTTTCGGGAAGCCAAACAGATGATTCATAGTATATTAATCCTAAAGTAAAAGACTAAGGCGAGTTTACACGATGGTGCCTCCCGAGATTAAGGTAAGTTTACCTTGATATTGAGATAAGTTAGTCTCCTCAAGTTACAGGTTTTCGAGTACATGCCATTGTAAATGGTCATATGCCAAGATGGGTTCTAGTAACCCATAAGGTTGTTCGATGGACGGCCATGAGACCCTCTGGTGGGGTTGCTCACCATTGAAATTGACGTCTTTTGATTTTCAATAGTGGATAATATGGGAGTTTAAAAATCTTGACTGGCGCGGCGTTGTTTTCGAACTGTTTGAATGTTCCCTCTCATCTCTAATTTAAATGTTTGAAATGAATTTAAGTAGGTGTTTTACCGTTAGGGGTAGACATTATTAACCTCTATCTCATTATTTGAAATACTTTGTTTTTAAGTACTGATGTGCTGCATGGTAATGGGATACGAGGGAGGTCGCGTAGATGTTTAGATTGAATTTTTATTTGCATTGAATAATGTAGAAGTTGTAGTTGACTCTAGATCTTGACCTTGACTTTGGTTTATACTTTGGTTTATTCCAATTAATTACCTTTGGCCTTGTATTTCATTGTGAAATACAGCAGTGACGCCCACTAGGTTTTTTCGCTATATTAAATAGGCTAAGTATTAGCAATAAAAATCAATTAGAATTTTTGGGGCGTCACAATTGTGTATCAGCAGTGGCTAATCTAGATATTTAGGACTGGGGTGTCTGTATATTAACATCATTACTAATATATACTATTCAAAAACATTTGTATAATACGTATTGTGGAAGTCTATTTTGTGTAGACTCTTTGCCTCCCATTTTTTTAACAAACGTTCCATTTTGCACTTCTACATTAGTGGCACTTGATATGCAATATAAATATACCCCGCTTCTCTAGTTTTTTAATAAAAAACAAATTGATAGTCCACTACTCATTTGTTATCTATGATTCTTTATATTTTTATTATATAAATTATGATGTGATCGTAGAATGTTACAATTACCTACCATTCACTAAAACCGTTGGTTAAATAACACAAATCATCAGCATCAAATAATAAAACCCACTAAATATAGTCAACATTAAGCAATGAACTGAATATGTCAAAATATGAAATAAAACTACAAATAACTTAGTAGATTTTTTGTGTATTTATTTTCTTTTATTTTTCTATCAAGTTTCAACATTATAGCTGCAGTTTTTGTATTTAAAAATTAAAAATATTACTATGTGGATTAAGTATATTTAAAGGGCGCCATAACTTTTTAGACCTATTTTACCAGTGTCCAAATATATTAATCTACCCTACTTTAAAATAACTCAGTATATATATATTTTTAACAATTAGAGGTGTCCATGGGCACCCTAACCCAACAAATAAATTTGCCCATGTGTATCAGGTTGTTGCTAAATGACTTATTATAATTATTATAAATAATTACTATAATTGAAAACTTATTAAGTTTCACGTGCATTTTGAAGTATATTTGTAGAGAGAGACTTTTTTTTTTGGTATAGAATAACTATAGAACAAATAAGTTTTACTTAAATCTTGACTTGTACTTTTTTTTTAATAGGGACTTGACTTGGCACGTACTTATAACTCTTGATTATTCATTATGAAGTATATTTGTAGAGAGACACTTACATTTTATTTATTTTTTTGGTGACGACATCTCTACATTATTTGGCTGGCGTTACTTTCAATTTCTCCTTCCCAATTCCCTTTTATATTCAATAATAATAATAATAATAATAATAATAATAATAATAATAATAATAATAATAATAATAATAATAATAATAATTTTTTATGAGCACTTGCTACCCTAATGCTTATCTAATTTGGCATCAAAGCTTAATGAATTGAGCCACAGGTTCGGTTATTCAACCACTGGTGATGACTACGGCGCTTGGTTCATCAACCACTAATCTTTGACCCAGCCATTCCTCATTTTCTCTAAACCCTTCGCCATCTCCATCACCCTGCTATTTATGGGCAAAATGTTTCTCCATTGATGGAAGAATTAAGGGTGTGTTTGGTAGAGGGTCCCATTTTACGCCGTTTGGTAAAACAATGAGGGAAAAATCATTTTCAGGGGAAAATGAAGGAAATTGTTTTCCCTTGAAAAAGTAGGGAAAACGATTTTCCAAACCCAATTTTCGTTGCCCAATTTTGTCTCTCGTTCTATTTTCTTTTAATTGTACCTAGAATCACTCTATTTTCATTCTCATTTTGTCTCTAATTCTTCCCCTCTACTTTATGTTCATCATGTTCATCGATGATTTCCATCGTTAATCTCTGTAATTATTTTTTGAGTTCTCTGATCTTGTTACAATGGCCGTTTTGAAGAACTTCGCAATCCGAGACACTCATCGTCTCCCCGTTCGTCATTTTTTTTAATCTGGATTTAATATCACTCAAAGTCAACTAGGTAATCTTTGGGAATAGTGAAAAAAATGAGATTCATTAATGTTGACTCTCTCTTTTGTTGGGTTTGTTACTGGGTATATTTCTTACTGATGTTTTGGGTTTGATTTTGAAGAAGAGAGAGAAACAGAATTTGTTGATTGGGTCCGGTCAGAATAGTGAGCAGGAAAGGAGGTTGATGGTAAAACGAAATGAAGTGAGGACGGGGGGTTCATTCTATCAAATAGCAAAAATTGAAGTGGAAAGAAAATGATTTTCCATTCTGCCAAACAGCTGCAAATGTAAGTGGAAAATCATTTTTCTTGGGAAAATATTTTTCATGGAAAATAATTTTATGGGAAAATGATTTTCCTTCCTACCAAACACACCCTAAAATCTCCAGTAATTAAACAATAACTGAACTTGACGAATTGAAGTCTACAATTTGATATTGATTGGGCAATTAACTCGATTTAAAAGGCAATAAATATAGACTCTTTTTTCATATATAAAATTTAATAAGATAGGATTTTTGATTTAATATTTTATATTTTGTGATAAAATATTACTTGAATAAAAGAGTACAAATATTCTTATCCATTGCTCTAGAGGCAACAATTTGTAAAACCATAAATATAAATTAAAAATGAGGAGTATCTTATTAGAAAATAAAAATTAATTAGCAAGATTTATATTTAGATAATTGACCAAATGTGTTTCATGTGATTAGTAATTTAAAGTAAAATATGGTGATTAGCACTTTGTGCCTTGTCTGTGCAAAATTGTTATAAACAAACACGTATCAGTCTTTTATAAAATCACTAGGAACAATAATACCCTTGAGAAAAGAAAGGAAAAGGAAAAGATATAGTGATAGTGACAGAATCCTACCAAGCCAAGACCAAGTTCATGAAGATGCAAGCCCCACACGTCCAAGAACAAGGTCCCAAGTGAAGACAATGGCTCAATTATTGCAAGAGAATGAAGCTAGCACAAACGGGTTCACTAGTTTCAAAGTGACCAGTCTTGTGCATTCGATTTCCTAAGCTACATTGTAGCTTAGAGCTAACATTTTTGCATTTTTGGAATCCTTTTGATGTTGTCTTGCAGGTCCAGGAATGAGTTTCAAGTCATACCCTCAAGAGGATTGAAGATCAAGGTCATTTTCCCAAGCCACTCCATTTTGCCCCGGTTTTGCACGGTTGGAAACATTAATTTGATTAACCCTCAAAACCATTTTGTAGCCTTGATTTTCTTGAGGGGGGGATTCTACACATCCTAAAGTTACCCCCCCCCACCTTTAAAATCCAAGTCTTGAACACTTTTGCTGAGCTTACAAAAAGCCTCAAAACCGGCTAGCTTTTGCTTGAACCCGGCTCAAGTGAACCGGTTTTGTTTCCCTTAAAACCAGCCGGCCAACCCTCCTTGCAAGTTGATGGGCACACTCTATAATCTTGGCACACACCCCTAAGTGTTCTAGCATTGGCTGCCCCTTCAAAGGACAACCAATGAAAGCAAGACAAAGTGATGAATGGTGCCTAATTCCTATTGCCTAGCCATAATCTTGCCATGCATATTTCGGCCATGCACATGCCTTTCCTAGCCTTTGATGGTTGTTTTAGTAGCTAAGCAAGTGTTAGGTGTTGTATAATTAGTCAAGACAATATTTTACTTCATGTTTTTGATGTATTAGTTTTAGTTAAGTGTGTTTGA
>JACYFF010010365.1:53190531-53201496 GCA_017589665.1 Selenicereus undatus | reverse complement strand
ATCTAAAACCCCGGAAAATCAAATGTGAGAAATCTTGTGACATGGACCAACCCCCGTAATCAAAGTAATTCTAAAACCTCTTTCGCCACAAGTTGTGTCTTTTATAGTTTTCTAAAATACTTATTTTTTTTCACCCGAAATATTTTGTTTTCCTTGGTTTAAATAATTACGCATTTTGCCTCATAACTCAATTACTTAGTTTTTTCATTTATTTTTTCCTCCTATCTATTTTATTTTGAAATTTAATTTTCCCTCCCAAATTCGCCCAAATCAAACCCTAGAATTGTGTTTATTTTCCTTCCTTTTTTCTTTTTTTTCCTTTCCTTTTTCCTTCCCCTCGTCTGTTTCCTTTTTCTTTTTTTTTCTTTTTTTTCTCTCTTTTTTTTCCCCCGCAAATGGCAAACCATCCCCTCTTAAACCCTACCCTAGTCGTGGAGTGTTCCTCCCCCGCTTACATTTGTTTCTCATTCTCTCTTCCTCCTCTCTCTCTCTCTCTCTTTCTCTTCCTCCTCTCTCTCTCTCTCTTTCTCTCCCTCTCTCTTGTTCTCAGCCACGTGTCGTCAACACCGCCACCACCAGACCACCACATTCCATGCAACCCATGCATGAGTATAACAACCCTTTGAAATCCTTTTTAAAAAAAATAGATGTATAAATCATGGCTTATGCAAATTGTATAAATTGTATTAAATTGTAAAAAAATAGATTCTGGCCGAACCTGGACCCTAGTGTGGGCTTGAATTAGGGGCCCTAAAGGCATGGGTAAATTGTATTAAATTTTTCGAAGTAAGGAAAAAGCCAAGGGTATAATCTATTTGAGTTTAGACTGACTGTGGGTGATGTTTTGGCCCAGGTGCGGCGCAGTAAGTTTGAAATAGCAACTGAGCTCGTAACTTGTATGGTATCCAGGTAACAATTATGCCATAACCCTTACTCGTGTGGCTTGCAACTGTGTGTGGATTGAGCATGGCAAGAACTATCTTGTCTACTAATTTTAAAGGAACGATAGCATGAGTTAACTGAATGTAACTACGAAGTAGAATCTATATGACGTGATATCCTATGAAATTGAGACCTTGTCATGTTTTGTTAGAAATTCCTTCTTTACTACTATAGGGCTGGCATTAGGGGAAGTGGTTGAAGTTGAATGAACTTACTTATGCTAATTCGATCTCTAATAAGGATAATGAAATCAATAACTATAATGGCTGAGTTGGGTAAGATCTAATCAGACTGTGTTGATTGAAGGCCAATAGCCTTCCCGGGGAAACTAGTGCATGCATGTGAGCGGCCACGTGCTATGCTCAGACATGGGCCAGGTTAGCGGTAACCATCCTTGTTGGTGGTAGGCCAGGAAAGGGTTAAGCGATAACTGCATGAGTAGCAGTAGGCCAGGAACGAGTTATGCTGCTGCGTTGAACTGAAGCGCAAGCCATGAGACCCAATGGGGTTGCTAACCCAAAAACAAAAAAAAAACTTGAATGTTGTGTTTGGACCATAAATTACGAGTTTACATCTCTGAGAGCTGGTAACCATAGAAGGCTGTGTTAATGAGAAATATGTCTTTGGAGTCTTGCTGTTTTTCCCTACCCCTTAAAATGTTTTCCAAAATGAATTTGTGTGCGTAGTTGACTGTTAGAGGTGATTGTTTACTGAGTTTATCTCACTTTTATAAAATATTTTATTTTCAGGTGACTTAGTCGTACATGGGGCTGGGGCACTAAAAGTAGAGCAAGGCTCGAACGTGTAAGTCAAAGAAGATGGAAGTTTAGTTGTTAGGAACAAAGTTACTATAAACATTGGTTTGAACTAGTTGTGTTATTAAAGTTTGAACAATGTGGAGATTTAAACAATATTAAGGATTTTTGTATTAATTGTTATTTTGATATCCAGCCTGGTATTTCCAGGGAGGAAATACGGCGGTAACACCCTAATTAGGTTTCGCTGCCACCTAGGGTTAACATTAGTGAATAAGAAATGAAATTAGAGTTTCGGGGTGTTACAAAGTGATATCAGAGCTCAGGATAACTGACCTGAAGGCTCGCCTAAAAGACTGTAAGAAGTTAAGGACTACTGGTAGAGTTAAGGACCGTTCGGAGAGTGAGTGTAGTACGGGGCAGGGGCTGCATACATCTGCATATAGTATTAAATAAATGCATGATTGTGGGTTGGATGCTTATCTTATGTGTACTTACTTTGTATAGGAACGGAGGGTACCCAACACTATGGTTGTGTAGGAGGTCCTTGTCTACATGACCAGTTAGCTAAGGAGCCAGGGAAGAGTGTGTGGAACCACATATGGCATGTGAGGTGGGTGTTAGCCAGATACCTGGAGGATAGGCCCAATAGCTGCTTGGCGATTGAGAATAACCGAGTGGTTTTTCTGTTGCTGACTCTGAGGGGGGGACCCTAAGTGGTGCTATCGAGTCGATGAGCTACACCCTAAGCTCGTGATCCCCGCCCGTGGGGGAGCTGTTGTTAGTGCGACTGGGAGCTTATGGGGATGGATATAAATGACCTAATAAACTACTTGTGACTAGAGGGACCCCACGACCTGGAGCGTATTCCCACAGCTAGTGAGGAGGATGGCCTACCCCCGAGAGATGAACTTACAGATAAGGAGGGAGACTCTAAGGAAGAAGGAGATAACCCTACTGAGGCGAGACCAATGGAGGAGGCGGATCCCGAGGAAGACCCTAGCGAGAGGGAAACTATGGAGGAGGAGGAGAACCCTGATGAGGACCCTGAGGAAGACCCTAGTGAGAGGGAACCTATGGACAAGGAAGATCCTGAGGAGAACCCGAGCAAAGGCGAACCAATGGAGGAGGATGATCCTGAGGAGGACCTCGAGGAAGATTCTGAGGTGAGCGAGGGACAGTTGGTGGGAAGTGAAGACCAAGTAGAGGAAAGGAGGGAGTTCATTAAGCAGGATGACCAAACTGGGGGACCTGAGAGCTTGGGAGTAGAGATAGATTCTGATTCTGCAAAGAGGAGGGGCAAGTTTGTGACCAGGATGACTCGCTAGAAGTAGGGCATATGTGGTTGGATGTGTATGGGTACTTGCCCACTGGACGCCCCCGACCAGTAGTAGCTCATAGCAGTTAGAAGGGTTGTGTTTTCTTTCTCATTTAGTTAAGGCAATGTTGTTAGTTATCTTTCTAATTCTGTTATCAAGCCATTGTGGCTAATAAAGTTATTAACTGTGATGTAATGGAAAGTATTAGTGTGGAACACTATGATGTTGGAATTCTTTTTATGCAAGAAAATTTCCCTGAATTATCTGAATGCCAGCGTTTTCTGTTGTGAAAGATGTGAAAGATGTGGACACAATGCCTGTATGATGTGAACTGCATGAGTATGGGATGTAGTGATTGTACAACATGGATGTGGTTAAATGCTGAAATCGAACGCCTGTCAAATGTCGTCTGATGCACTAGTATGTATTGTGTTATTGAACCCCGATAGTAAGTAGGAAATGAATTATTAGGAAGGGAACTAAACCCAACTTATTTCCCGAACAGGATGGCAGGAAACAACAACGAATCTCAAATCGGATCTCACCATGCTGCGAGAGTCCCTAGAAATTAGGAGGTTAACATGTCGACCCTCTAGGAACGACTGGAGGGCCTACATCCTAGGAATGGGAATGGATCTCGCAGCCAGGTGGACGAGACTAATCCGCCCACTGGAGCTGAACTCACCAACTTGTTGTTGCAGGAGATGCTACAGAAATAAGGGGAGTAGTTGCGACTCCAGAACGAGCAGCTATAGAGGCTAATGGAGAGTCGGGAGAAAAGGGTTGAGGAGGACAACTCCTATATGTTTAAAAGGTTCGTAAGCCATCACCCACCCATCTACGATGGCACTCCTGACCCTAAGACTTTTGAGGATTGGATTAGGGGCATGGAGAAACTGTTCGACACACTTCAATGCCCTGAGGAGTGGAAGGTGGGCTTCGCTGTATTCTATTTGAAGGACAAGGCTGACTCATGGTGGGCCACGGTGAGGGAGGGATAACACGAACCGGGATTTGATTGGAACAAGTTCAAGGAAATGATCGATGATCATTTCTACCCTATCTCCCTCCAAAAGGCTAAGGAAGGCGAGTTCATACAACTACAGCAGAGGAATATGAGCGTACTTGAGTACACCTCTGAATTTATGGAGCTCTCACGACTCGCTCCAGCCTTCATAGGTGATGAAAGGCTGAAGATGTACTGGTTTGAGGCCGAGCTGAACCCCACTATCAAAGAAAGGATGTCAATACATCAGTACGCCTCCTATGTTCACCTATACGACACTGCGGTCAACGTAGAGAGGGCGATGAAAGAGCGGAGTAACTATTTCTATGAGCAACGGGGAACCAAGAGGAAGGGGGTTAATCGAGGCAACTTCCAACCGCAAGAGCAATATTCGTCGGCCTATAGGGAATCAGTACTCAAACGGTATTAATCAGGGAGGCCATCACCGTAATACATGGCCAAAGATAACCTGTAACGCTTGTGGCAAGCTGTGTCATTACGCTAGAGAATGTCGCTTGGTGAAGAGGTGCTTTCGTTCTGGAAGCCCTTAGCATCAGGTTCAGAAATGCCCACTTCCTCCACCTCCTACTGGACAAGGGCAAGGCCAGAGTCAAGGGCAAAGGCAGCAACCCCAGCAACCGTATCAGAATAGGGGAGGGCAGGCGGCCAACCCCAACCAACAAAACTAGGCACTTCAGCAAGCTCAAGCCCGACCTCCGTACTAACCGCCCCAGAACAATGGGGGCAAAGTTTATGTGATGCGGAAGGAGGAAGCAGAGGATGCTCCTAATGTTGTGACGAATACTTTCTCTCTCCTAACTTAGCTAGTAGATGTTTTTTTTATTCGGGTGCCACACACTCCTTTATTTCTGTTAAGTTGGTTGAGACATTAGAACTAATCCCTACCGGTAAATCTTCATTACTATCTGTGACTCTCTCTTATGGGAAGATTGTGACATGTGAGGAGCTATATGAGGGTTGCCCTATTAGAATGTATGAATGTGAGTTCCTAGCAAACCTATACGGGTTTGAGTTAACTGATTTTGGGGTTATCTTGGGGATGGACTGGTTAGCTATGTATTAGGCTCAGATAGACTACCCAAGATGAAAAATCACCCTGAAGGGGCCCAATAGGGATAAGGTAGTGCATAAGGGCCAAAGACCCAGAATGGGAGTGAAATTGGTGTTGGTAATGAAAGCTCATGAGTTGTTGGGCAAAGGATGCGAGCAATTCCTGTGTCACGTAGTGAAAACCAAGGATACGAAATCCTCCCTGGAGGATATCCCCATGGTGAGGGAATTTCCAGATGTGTTTCCTGATGAAATCCCGAGCATGCCACCCCATAGAAAGGTAGAGTTTTGTAACAACCTGACCCCTGGAGCCGCATCTATCTCCATGGCACCTTATCGGATGGCACCAGCAGAATTGAAAGAACTAAAGACATAATTGGATGAGCTTTTGTAAAAGGGGTATATCTGACGAAGTACATCCCCGTAAGGAGCCCCGGTTTTGTTTGTGAAGAGGAAGGACGGTACCCTAAGACTGTGTATAGACTACCGAGAGCTAAACAAAATAACAATCAAGAACCGTTACCCTCTGCCCAGAATAGATGATCTATTTGACCAACTACAGGGCACAAGGACCTTTTCTAAAATAGACCTTCGTTGGGGTACCATCAACTCCAAATCTGGGATGAGGATATATCCAAGACTGCCTTCCATACTCGGTACGGACACTATGAGTTCGTGGTGTTGCCCTTTGGCCTCACCAACGCCCCGGCAACGTTCATGGACCTTATGAACGGGTCTTCAAACCCTATTTGGATCAATTCGTGGTAGTATTCATAGATGACATCCTAATTTACTCGAGGACTCTAGAGCAGCATACCCACCACCTACGGACAGCCCTGGAGGTATTGAGGAGGAATGAGTTGTATGCCAAATTATAAAAGTGTGAGTTTTGGTTGAGGAAGGTAGCATTCTTGGGACACGTAGTATCCAACGAGGGAGTGTCGGTGGACCCCAAAAGATAGACATTGTGACAAACTGGCCCAGAGGCCAGACTTAAGAACCCAACGGAAGTGAGAAGTTTCTTGGGTTTTGCGGGGTACTATCGCAGATTTGTTCAAAATTTCTCAAAAATAGCCACCCCGCTCACCAGCTTAACCAGAAAGGTCACTAAGTATGAATGGACGGAACAATGTGAGGAAGCATTCCAGGAGCTGAAAAAGAGACTGACGAGTGCACCGATACTGGCCTTACCTACTACTGACAAGGATTTCGTAGTGTATAGTGATGGCTCCAGGAATGGTTTGGGGTGTCTATTAATGCAAAAGGGTCGTGTTACAGCTTGTGCCTCGCGGCACTTAAAGACACATGAGCATAACTACCCGACTCATGACTTGGAATTAGCAGTTGTTGTGTTTGCGCTTAAGATCTAGAGGCATTACCTGTACAGGGTACACTGTGAGGTTTTCACTGATCACCAGAGTTTGAAATACCTCTTATCACAAAAGGATCTAAACCTGAGACAGACAAGGTGGTTAGAGTTCCTGAAAGATTACGATGTTCATTTCCAGTACCATCCAGGGAAGGCTAACGTAGTGGCAGATGTGTTGAATTGTTGGTCGTACCCAGCACTAAGCTGCTTGCTAGCACTTCTGAAGGATTTGTGTGAAGAATTTCGGAAGTTAGAACTCAACGTGGTCACCCCGAGGGCAAGGCCTATACTATGCACCTTGGAAGCGCAGCCGACACTCATTGAGGAGATTCGAGTAGCTCAGGCTATGGATCCGCAACTCGAGTGAATCAGGGAGGAAATATTAGTGGGAAAGGCGCCCGGGTTTATAATTCATGAAGATGGCACCATTCGATTTCATAACCAAGTGTGTGTGCTAGCCGTAGAGGCACTTAAGAAGAAAATCTTAAATGAGGGTCACAATACTCCATACTCGATACACCCTGGGAGAAATAAGCTATATAAGGACCTAAAGCAGACATTCTCGTAGAGTAACATGAAACAGGAAGTGCCCGATTACGTGGTAAAGTGCCTAACTTATCAAAGGGTGAAGATAGAACATCAACGACTGGCGTGATTCTTACAACCCCTAGATGTCCCCCAGTGGAAGTGGGACTCGGTATCTATGGATTTCGTAGTGGGTCTACCCTTGACTCAGCGGAAGAATAACGCGATCTGCGTTATCGTGGATAGGCTCACAAAAATTGTGCACTTGATAGCCATGAGAAATACTTGGACCCTGGACCAGTTAGCTCGAGCATACCTCGACGAGATAATGCGACTATACGGGGTACCTAGCCCTATCGTGCCGGATCGACACACTAGGTTTTAGTCGGGTTTCTGGTAGAAGCTACAGGAAGCATTTGGGACGTTGTTGCATTTTAGTACTGCGTTCCACCCAGTTACGAATAGGCAAACCAAACGCACCATTCAAATATTAGAAGATATGCTAAGGGCTTGCGCTTTGGACTTTATGAGTGCGTGGGACGAGCAGCTGGTACTAATCAAGTTCTCTCACAACAACAGTTACCACGCGAGCATTGGCATGGCCTCGTAGGAGACACTGTAGGGGAAGAAATGCAGAACTCCACTCTATTTCAGGAGATCCATGAAGCCTTGACTATTAGGCCGTAGTTAATCCAAGCCACCACGGATAAAATAAGATTGATCCAGGAACGCATGAGAGCCACCCAGAGCCGCCAGAAGAGCTATGCCGGTCAGAGGCATAGGCCCCTTGAGTTCCAAGTAGGAGATTACGTATTCCTCCAAGTCTCCCCAACCAAGGGAATCGAGAGATTTGGGATGGCAGGAAAGCTTAGCCCGAGGTACATCGGGCCGTACCCAGTCATATAGAGAATTGGGAAAGTAGCTTATCAACTGAAACTACCGTCTGAACTTCCCAGAGTATATAACATATTCAATGTGTCGCAATTACGAAAATATATTCCAGATCCCTCACACATAATCGAGCATGTTCCCATACAACTCCCAGAAGACCTGCTGTACAAGGAACAACGGGTACAAATCCTGGATCGACAGGAAAAAATCCTCCGTAGGAAGAAGGTGCCCCTGGTGAAGGTCCTTTGGGCCAACCACGAGATGTCTAAAGCTCTACTTGGGAGCTGGAGAAAAAATGCGAGACAAATACCCTCACTTGTTCCTATAGCCAGGTATGTGCAAGCTTCGAGGATGAAACCTCTTAAGTGGGGTAGTATGTAAAACCCTGGAAAATCAAATGTTCGTAATAGTAGGGTGTGACCGCTGAGTGAAATTTCAGAGACGAAACTTTCTTAAGTGTGGTAGTATGTAAAACCCCAGAAAATCAAATGTGGGAAATCTTCTGACATGGACCAACCCCCATAATCCAAGTCGTTCTAAAACCTCTTTCACCACGAGTTGTGTCTTTTGAATTTTTCTAAAATATATATTTTTTTTTTCGCTTTGAATATTTTGTTTTCCTAGGTTTAAATAATTACACATTTTGCCTCATAACTCAGTTACTTACTCCATTCATTTATTTTTCCCTCCTATCTATTTTATTTTGAAATTTAATTTTCCCTCCCAAATTCACCCAAATCAAACCCTAGAATTGTGTTTATTTTCCTTCTTTTTTCTTCTTTTTTTTCTCTCTTTTTCCCCCACAAAACGGCAAACCCCCCTCCTAAAACCTACCCTAGCCGTGGAGTGCTCCTCCCCCCCTCACATTTACTTCTCATTCTCTCTTCCTCTTCTCTCTTTCTATCTCTTCCTCTTCTTTCTCTCTCTCTCTCTCCCTCTCTCTCTCATTCTCAGCCACGCGCCGCCACCATCGCCACCACCGAACCACCACACCGCCCTCTCCCTTGGTGGTAAGTGGGGTGCATTCCATGCACCCCATGCATGAGTATTCCAACCCTTTGAAATTCTTTTTAAAAACAAATAGATGGATAAATCATGGTTTATGCAAATTCAAGTAGGACGCATCAAACTCCATTTTTTAATGTTATTTTCATATTTGAAGCACGAAGAATCCGACCCCCAAATCACTTTTCTACCGAATCTACATCAAGGTAAGCGTGCAACGCTTTCTTGAAGGTTTGATATCAAATTGTAGGTTTCCTTGACATAAACGACTTGGGTTAGGGGGAAGGGCCATTAGATTCTTATGAGGGTTATTGCGAGACTAAAAACATGATTATTAGGGGAAAAGATTGGGTTTTGGATGGAGGTTTGATCGGGGGCATGCCACTGTTGAAGACAAAAAATACACATAATTTTAATAACATTATTCCTATCAATATTATGGCCTAAAAATTGTCAAATTTGGAGGGTACATAGTTCAAGGCACTCTCTGCGCCACGTCTTTTGAATCGATGGATTTCGATGTGTATCGAGAGAGTTATAGTCTGTTTATGGGAGACTTTCCGGGCTGGGACAATTAGGGATGGTCTATATATTTTAGGGTTTTTGGCCTAGGTACTGAGAGAATTAGCAAAAACACAAAACATGAAAGTTGTAGAGGATAAGCTCCTATTTCGGGAATGGGAAGGAAATTGAGCTTTGGACATCGGGTGTGAACATTATGGGACTAGGAAGTCAAGTTAGGAAATCTAGGCTGGGCCTGCTGGGCTTGAATGTGGGTTGTAGTTACGGTCACTTTGAAAATTTAGCCTGGGTGAGTCAGGGAGCCAAAACTTGTCAAATTTTTATGGTGAATGCCTCAGGATGTGTCTCATGGCCTTGTTTTAGAATCGGACCGATCGGAGTAGCATAGCCCACGTTACAACTAGTTTACCATGGACTATCCAAACCCAGACAGTCAGTAACACAGTTAAAATATGTTAGAAAACGACCTAGTTTGGGATGAAACGAAGTGAAACCTTGAACATGATAAGGGTAGTGGACGACTCAAAGTTTCTGGATTGGGCTAGAAAATTTAAATTGGACATCGGCTCCAGAAGTTGGGGCCTCTGGAAGGGGCCCAGATTCTAGTCAAACCTGGACCCTAGTGTGGGCTTGAATTAGGGACCCTAAAGGCATAGGTAAATTGTATAAAATTTTTGGAAGTAAGGAAAAAGCCAGGGGTATAATGTATTCGAGTTTAGACTAAGTGTGGGCTATGTTTTGGCCCAGGTGTTGCGCAGTAAGTTCGAAATAGTAACCGAGCCTGTAACTTGTACGATATCCAGGTAACGATCATGCCCTAACCCTTGCCCGTGTGGTTTGCAAAGGCATGTGCATTGAACATGTTAAGAATTGTCCTGTCTACTAATTTAAAGGAACGATAGTATGAGTTAACTGAATGTAATTACAAAGCAAAATCTGAATGATGTGATTTGCTATGAAATTGAGACCTTGTCATGTTTTGTTAGAAATTCCTGATGTACTGCTGTGGGGCTGGCATTGGGGGAAGTGGCTGAAGTTGAATGAACTTACTTATGCTAATTCGATCTCCAATAAGGAGAACGAAATCAATAACTATAATGGCTGACTTGGGTGAGATCTAATCAGACTGTGCTGATTGAAGGCCATTAGCCTTCCCCGGGAAACTAGTGCATGCATGTAAGGGGCCACGTGCTCTGCTCAGACGTGGGCCAGGTTAGCAATAACCTTCTTTGTTGGTGGTAAGCCAGGAAAGGGTTAAGTAATAACCGCATGAGTAGCGGTAGGCCAAGAACGAGTTAAGCGGTTACGTTGAACTAAAGCGCAAGCCAAGAGACCAAATGGGGTCGCTCCACAAAAAAAAAAAAAAAAACTGAATGTTGTGTTTAGACCATAAATTATGAGTTTACATCTCTGACAGCTGGGAACCATGGAAGGCTGTGTTAATGAGAAATGTGCCTATTTGATTGTTAAACGTGATTGTTTACAGAGTTTACCTCACTTTTATAAAATGTTTTGTTTTTAGGCGACTTAGTCCTGCATGGGGCTGAGGAGCTGAAAGTA
>JACYFF010010365.1:53122578-53170531 GCA_017589665.1 Selenicereus undatus | reverse complement strand
TATATATATACACACATATATATATATATGTATATATATGCATGCACGCACACACACACGCACATGCACAACAAACGCAAATACATGTGCGTGTGTATCTATGTGTATTTTTCTGTGTGTTTGCATATATATGTATGTATGTTTATATGTATATGTGTGTATGAGAGTGTGTGTGAGGTGTGCACATATGAGTAAGTCAATTATAGCCAGGGCCTCTATGGCTCTCCTAAGCTCGCAAACGATCCCATGTGCATCTAGCTCCATGGCTCATTTCAACTTTCGTGTGGAGCATGCTCATATCCCTCCATGTGTTGCATAGATATTGATCGTTTAGGATACTAATGGGTTGAAGTTCAAAGTTGGGGCAAAACTTGCCGCTTTGGGTTAGCAATCCAAGTTTGAATTTCACTATAAGCAGATATTGTTGCTACGCTCCGGTTAACACATAGCTGACATAGTGAACCGAGAGTTGTTCACTCCCCTGTTGGTTAACGACACTACACTTGCTACATGTTCAAATATGGCTAAGCACATTTATCAATTTCTCCCTTATGGAAGGGTTGGCCATCTGAGGTGGCTTTGCCAAATTCTTTATGAGCTCCTAAAATGCCCATTTGACTTCTTTGCCCTGTCTAAACTGTACCTTTTTTCTGTCATTGTCCAATGGGAGTTCATATCTAGAATGACCTTGATTTTTCTAGGCTTGGTGTCTTTCCCTTTTTGGTTGATCAAGTATCATGAGACTTTGCCAAATCAGACCTCGAATATACACTTTTTCGGATTGAGTTTCATCCTGTGTTGTCGCAATACTTAAAAGTTTCTTTTACTTTAGCTATGCAATTCTTCTCCTTGATGATTCAATTGATTATATCATCAACAAACACTTTTTGGGTATTCCCATGAGGTATGCAAATCATGTTCCTTAATCACTCACACATTGCTCCAATGTTTTTTAGGATGAACTATATGACATTAAAATAATCTAACCCTATGTCAATTATGAGTGTTGTTTTTTCTTCGCCTTCTTTCCATAGGGGGATTTGTTAGTAGCTAGAAAATACATCCATAAAGCTAAGTAATTTGTGACCTACAGTAGAATCGACCAACTTGTCTGTCTTAAATAGCAAGTAACTGTCTTTTACACATGCCTCGTTGAGCTTAGCGAAGTCTTTGAACATTCTCTATGCTTTATTTGGATGCATCACCGAGTGTAAAGCTTGTCATAGAGTTACAAATTAAACCACTATTTTGATTTATAAATAAGATTTATACCATATGAAAGTAGGGATTGATCCTATGAGGAAAGATTATGATAATAAGCTAGTTTAATTCTAATTTATTTTATTACTCTAATTTATTTTACTTTCTCTTTATATTACTAAAACAAATCAAACTAAACAAGTAAAAATCTGGAAAAGTTACTTAATATTGCCCCTAAATATTCTAAATTTAATTCTGAAAATAAAAGCAGTAAATAGTTATCCTGAACATTCTGAAAAAATAAAAACAAAAATAATCACACAATATTATACCGAAAATTAAAATAGAAAATAATAAGCAGAGAACTAATATTAAAAATCACAGAAAGTAATCTAAATTAATATTGTTCAAGTTTATAACTTTATATCTCTAAATTATATGTAATTTCATAACAATTAAAACAGAAAATTAACTACAGAAAATTAAAACAGAAAATAAAATCTGAAATTAGAGAAATAATAAAATGCACTAATATAAATATGAAAATAAATAAAAAAAAGTACATAGATTTTAGAATATAATTTTCTGGACTTAATAAAACCCTAAAAACATAAAATAAAAATTAAAAATGTAATTTTCAGATTTATTAGAGTAAAAACCTGCACGTATTCAACTCACGAAATAATTTTGAAAAATTATCAAATCATTTCCAAAAATTCCTAAATTAAATATCCGCAAATTAGAATACTTTATAAACCTTAAACTGGATTAAAACACAAAAAACGCAAAAGAAACTATTTTTAACCTAATTTCTAAAAAATCGGTAAATAAATGGCAAAACAAAATAGAAAATAAATCTGAAAATTATAATCACACTAAAAACCAAAATATAGCTAATCTAAAATCACTAAGACACTCCTAAAAGAGTACTCTTTTGGGGGGTAAATAAAATTTATATTAAAGCTTATAAATTTAAGAATTAAAATTGAGAAAGTAAAGAAATTAACTAAAACGCAACAAATAATTATCAAAGATACCAAATTTATGAAAAATACTTAGCATAATCTATATCCACCATGTAAATTAATATTTATCATCAACACACTAATTGACTTATCCATGAGTTAGACTATAGAAGACATCCACTGGTGGATCTTCCCCGTTTTTCCTTATATTATAGTTTATTTAGGTCAAACCCTAATATAAATCCTACTAGTTTTGATAATCCTAACACCAACGTAAGAATTTAATCAAACTAGAGCATTAAGTATTAGAAAAGCATCATCTAATGCCTTGTAACCAATTTATCAGCAAATTGATTTAACAAAGATCTAATGATTATCTATTAAAAGAGATGGGTTTGAGCCATCTATGATCAATTAGAGTGATACTTGTGCCTAAAAGACTATAGCTTTTATGTACTAAAGCCTTTTAAACTATTATATGAATTCGTATTAAACTAACTAGCATACATTCTAATTAATCTAACACGAATATCATGAACGATAAATACTAATTGTTATAGAATCATGGAATAAAAATCAACTAGACAATAAAGCGTAAAACTTATTTCAAAATAATTAATTTAGCATGGTTTCAAGTAGATTATACTAAGTACAAGAAAATTACTCACACATATTATAAATTAAAGTACATGAATTACCCAAATAATTCATGTTTAATAACAACTAAACTTATAAAATTAAAAAAAACAATATTACTTTGACTAAATAATGAAAGTTGTTGATGATGATGCTTGATGCTGATTATGTGTGACAGGATGGAGATCAAGGCGATGATGGAGGGTTGATTACGATGATGGAGGTTATCTTGAGTGGAGATGGGTAGGCGTCTATTTTGGCTTGACGAGATGCTAATGATGAAGATTAGGTGTTGGTGGGGGTTTTATGTGAAATTGATAGTGATTTGGTGATGATGTTGGAATGTGGTGATGACGGAGCATGCGAGATGAAGAGGTGGAGTGGCGTGAGGGATTTTAGAGGGGTGGCATCTGATTCTTGGGGTTAGGCGTCGAGTTTGTAGGGGAGATGGTGAGGCGTTTTTGTGGTGAGGGAGGGGACGTGAGGTCTACTGTTTTCCTTTTCGAAGAGGCGTCTTGTGGCTTATTTGTATCCTAATGTACTAGGGCTTCTTCTTGTATAATTTCTTCTGCTCCAAGTCTCCCAATTCCTCCTTAATGAGGAGTAGTAATTTTGAAACCTTAGCCCAAATAAATCATTATAGAAATAATATTTTTCTATAATCATTATTTTTGGACCGACTTGATAACTTAGCATGTAGAATCCAAACTTCGACGTCCTCTCTTCTCGTCTTTATTTTATTAATGCTTAACCTGAAAATATATAAAATAAAGTAAATTAGACAAAATAATATATATAATATAATCAAAATAATTATTAAAAACATGGATAAATTATGACTTAACGAATTTTCCCACACTTAGACTTTGGATGTTCTCGTGCAAAGAAATCTGAGACTCAACCAACAAGCTGACCCTCTTTCTTATAAAGTCATGCATAAATATGAAATTTACACTAGGCATTGGCTTGCTTTAAAAATAGTTTCATTCAAAATGAATTAGTTTTCCTTCCAACAGGTGGGTAACTACTAAACATCTAACTACCATCAAAGTGTTTCTTCATCAGCCTCACAACATTTCTTTAATGAAGTAACAAAAGCAATAATCATCCATCTCTTTTAAGCATGCATGTACCAATCAAGAGGTCCAAAAAGTTTACGATAGAAAACTTGAAGTACAGTTTGGCTATAGAGACAATTGCATTCGAAAGAATAACTCATTGATATTGATTATAACTTGCCTTGCAATTTTTTTCCTTCTCTTTTTTTTTCAAACTCCAATTGCGTACATATTCGAGGCCCATATAGGGTCTTAGAAATTAAACACTCCCTGTCTTACACTCGACCGAACAGAGGTGTTGGAGTTAACAATTTATTCTCATCATTATTTTATTTTTTATCAACTGTTAGTTTGGTATGAGTCATTGATCGGCCCAAAAAGGGGCATAACTCTCCCAACATGGGTTACTCCATGCATGAGGCTCCACTTGAGACCCAAATTTAAGGGGAAAAGGTGTCGAGCCACCTATTCCTACCCACATTGATAATCTAACCTTTTTTTCTTTTCTTTTTTTCCCTTTTTTTAGACAAGAAAAGTCACAATTTTAATGAGTTATTATACCAATTCAATAGTCCAGGAAATGGACTAGGTTATTATTTTATTACCTATGAAGCGGCTATATAACATGATCAAATAAGATAGATAATCATGACAGTTACTCATTAAAGAGATATATGAGGATCAACTCAAACTTCTCTAAATAATAGCTAGCATGCTCAGAAGTCTTCACTCATAGAAGAATAAACTACAAATAGCTAAGAAAATAAAAAAATTTAAGCAAGCAAGCCTAGCATAAACTCATATTTATGCATTATTTATAAGAAAATCACAAAAAAAATTTCAAGAATGAATACTGCGAGAACTAAATGCAGGATGCACCCCCCCCCCCCACTTAATTCATGCATTGTCCCTAATGCATACAAAAAGATAGAAATAAGGAAGATAAAAGTAAAATTAAATGTGTACTTCCCTGAACATGTTGGGTTGCCTCCCAACCAGCGCTTCTGTTTACTGTCGTTGGCTCGGTGCAAATAAGCTCATGGATCCTCTAGTCGGATCTCCTCCACTAAGCATACCTGATCTCCTTCATAAAAGTGCTTTAGCATGTGACCATTTATCTTGAAAATTTTGTTAGTAGTAAAGGATTTAATCTCAACAACACCATGTGGATAGGTCTTTACTACCATAAAAGGTCCTAGCCATCTAGAATTCAACTTACCAGGAAAGAGTTTCAATTTTGAATTGATTAACAATACTTTTTCACCCACCTAAAATTCTTTCCTACTAAGCTTAGCATCATGAAAAGCTTTGGCTTTACCATTGTAGATTGCTGAATTATCATAGGCTTCCGAGCGAATCTCTTCTAATTCCTGAAATTACAGCTTACGCTCCTTACCTGCTATGTCATAATCTAGACGACACTATTTGACAGTCCAATATGATTTATGCTCTAGTTTTACAGGGAGATGACATGCTTTACCAAAAACTAACCTATAAGGTGACATACCTATAGTTGTCTCACATGCAGTCCTATAGGCCCAGAGCGCTTCATCTAACTTAAGAATCCAATCTTTCTTATCTGGTCTAACCTTTTCTAATATGCCTTTAATCTCTTTATTGGAGATTTCAGCTTGACCATTGGTTTGGGGATGATATCCAGTAGACACCTTATAAGTTACATGATATTTGGCTAACAAGGCACCTAAGGCTCTATTACAAAAATGTGTTCCCCAATCATTGATGATTGCTTTAGGAACTCCATATCTATGCAGAATCAGAGATTTAACATGCTTCATAACAATTTTAGCATCATCAATTCTAGTAGCCACAACTTCAACCCACTTAGATACATAATCAACAAGCATAAGAATGTAAGTGCAACCAAAAGACGGGGGAAAAGGTCCCATAAAATCAATACCCCATACATCAAAAATCTCACAAATATACACATTATGAAGAGGCATTTGATTCCTTCTAGATAAATTTCTTGTCTTCTGGCATGCTTCACATCTTTTGCAAAATTTATAGGCATCTCTGAAAATATTAGGCCAATAAAATCCACATTTAAGAACTTTGTGTTCTGTTCTTTTGGGTCCAAAATGTCCCCCAATTTTAGAAGAGTGACAGAAGGTTAAGATTGAATTAAATTCATTGTCATCTACACAACGCCTTATAATCTGATCTCCATAAAATTTCCATAAATATGGCTCATCCCAAACATAATATTTAGATTGAGCTCGTATCTTCTCCTTTTGGGCTCTAGACAAGTTTATAGGAAAGGTTTTGGCTACTATATAATTAACCATATCAGCAAACCAAGGTAGCCTATCAGTATAGCATATAAAGTCTCATTAGGAAAACAATCACTTAATCGATTCCCACTCCCCCCCCCCCCCCATTGTCTAGCTTGCTTAGATGGTTTGCTACTAAATTTGCAAGTCCTAGCTTATCTTTAATCTCCAATTGCAATTCTTGCAGTAGTAGGACATATCTAATCAATCATGGTTTTGAGTCATTCTTACTTAACAGATGTTTAATAGCAAAATGATCAGTATAAACAGTAACTTTAACACCCAACAGATAAAGACGAAACTTTTCTAGAGCAAAAACAACAACATACATTTCCTTTTCTGTATTGGTGTAGCTACATTGTGCTAGGTCAAGAGTTCTGGAAGCATAATAAATCACATGAGGTACCCTCCCTACTCTTTGACCTAATACTGCCTCTATTTCTTTATCACATTAGTTCAAAAGGCATGGCCCAGTTAGGGGGTTGTATTATAGGAGTGGTGGTCAATCTTAACTTCAATTGCTCAAAAGCTCTCCTACAGTCCTCATTAAAATCAAATAAAGCATCTTTTGCCAGTAAAGTGCATAAAGGGGATGCAATCTTAGAAAAATCCTTGATAAATCTCATATAAAACCCAATATGACCTAGAAATAACCTCACCTCCTTGACACACTGTGGATAGGGCAAAGATTAAATGATTTCTACTTCAGCCTTATCAACCTCTAAGCCCTTGGATGACACTACATGACCTAAAACTACCCCATGCTCCAACATGAAATGGTACTTTTCAAAATTAAGCACTAAATCGGTCTCAATACAACGCTTCAGCACTAACATAAGATGATGCAAGCACTCATCAAATGAATCACCATGTACAGTAAGATCATCCATGAAAACTTCCATAACTTTGGTGATAAAATCAGAAAAGATACTCATCATACACCTTTGAAATGTAGCAGGAGCATTACATAGACCAAACGACATCCTTCTAAAAATATAAGTCCCAAAAGGATAGGTAAAAGTGGTCTTTTTCTAATCCTCAGGAGCTATAGGGACCTAAATATAACCTAAATAGCCATCTAGAAAGCAATAATGTGACCTCCCAACTAATCTCTCTAATATCTGGTCTATAAAGGGCAATGGAAAATGGTCCTTCTTTATGGCCTTGTTAAGCTTTCTACAGTCAATGCACACTCTCCAACCACTCTGGACGCTAGTAGCTATTAGCCCACCTTCCTTATTCTGCACTACTATTGTTCCCCCTTTTTAGGAACTACATGGATAGGACTAACCCACTTAGAATCAGCGATGGGGTATATTACTCTAGCATTTAACAACTTAAGAATTTCTTTTTTAACTACCTCCATCATAGGTGGATTTAGCCTTCACTGAGGGTCTCTCTTATGCTTAGCATCTGATTCTAATGTAATTTTATGTGAATATAATGTGGGGGTAAGTCCTTTAAGGTCTACTAAAGTCCACCCTAATGCTTCATTATGTTCTCTAAGCACCCTAATAAATTTATCCTCTTGTTCAAATGTAAGTGCATTAGAGATTATAACAGGTAAGGTATCATCATCCCCTAAAGAAGCATACTTCAGATTCTCAGGTAATGGTTTTAGTTCTAGGTTAGGGGGTGAAATGCAAGAGGGTAGCATCTTCGCATGACTTTCAGGTAATTCTAGCTTCCTAGGTCTCTCAACTACATGCAATTGCAACAAAGACTCTATGTTGCCCACTAATTGATCATTAATATGGTAAGGCACATTATGAAACACAAACTGATCCAAACCTTGAGTAAATATAGTTAACAATTCATCATTATGAGATAGTTCATAAACATTTTGGGACAATTCATCAATCACATCAAGTGCACACAGATAATTCACATCAGTAGGAAATCTCATAGCATCAAAAATACTGGATTTAAGAATTTCACCATCAAATTCCATAGTCAATGTTCTTGCATGCACAACTATTTTTGTCATCGATGTTTTAAGAAATGGTCTACCAAGCAATATGGGAACATCATGGCATGCATCGCCCATGTCCAATATATAAAAGTCAGCAGGAAAAACAAGCTCATTGACTTGGACTAAGACATCTTCTAAAACTCCATCTGGGTATGCATTACTCCTATTAGCTAACTGAATAATTAAATCAGTTTTCTTTAACTCTCCTAAGTGTAGTTTGGCATAATAGACCTAGACATCACATTGATGGAAGCTCCTAAATCAGGCATAGCTCTATCAAATGAGAGGTTTCCAATTTTATAAGGAATAGAGAATACACCTAGGTCCTTAAATTTAGGGGGAAGCTTCTTTTGGAAAATAGCATGCACGTTTTCCCCAACATTTACCTTTTCGTTCCCTTTTAGTTTACGCTTTGCAGTACAAAGCTCTTTAAGAAACTTGGCATAACGAGGCACCTGCTTTATGACATATAGGAGAGGAATGTTGATCTCTACCTTCCTAAATGTTTCTAAGATTTATTGGTTTGCCTCATCTACCTTAGGGGTTTTCCCTCTCAGGCTACTAGTAAAAGGTGATAATAGCTTGCAAGGTTCCTTCTTATCCTTACCTACTTCTTTAACATTAGAGGTAATGTCTTGGTCTTGGTTAGGTTCAGGTTTATTGACCTCTATTTCATGCTCTACCTCTCTATTCTTCCTAGTTCCTTCAACTCTTTCCCACTCCTAAGTGTCATGGCACTCACATTTTCCTTCGGGTTCTGGAATGGTTGAGATCGCAACCTATGCTGTATTTGGGCCTTGAGATTGCTAACTATGGTATCAGTAGCAGTCTGTCTCTCCTGGACCTATTTAAGAGTCATCTTTATGTTCTAAGACCTAGTGTTAACCTCCTTTTTCTAGTCATCCATCTTTTTTATGACTTGCTCTAAAAGGAAATTTGTTATGTCCTAACCCGATGGTTGACGTGGTGGTTGGTCAAAACCTTGGGGTTTATTCCTAGGTCCATACCTAAGGTTAGGGTGGTCCCTCCATCCTTCATTATAAGTGTTCGAGTATGGGTCATACTTCCTTTGGCCTTGGTTAGAAAACATTGCATTCACATTAACCCCTTGAAGTCTAGGGCACGCATCAATAGCATGTCCCTCTAAACAGCAAATACCACACGCCACTTCTTTCTGAACTCCTCCAGTGACGAGTTTGTTCAGCATCGTAGTGATATGAGACAACTGGGTCTCTACAGATGGACCTGAGCTAAGCTCATTGACCTTCCTAAACTAAGGTTGCCTGGTTCCAAATTGTTGAGTGTTTTACGCCATGATATTAAACAATTCCCTAGCCTGAGCTAGAGTCTTATTAACCAAAGCCCCCCCCCCCCACTAGCAGCATCCACCATGTTTCTATCTATAGGTAATAACCTTCATAGAAATATTAAATCAACAATTGTTCAGGAATTTGATGTTGAGGACAGCTAGCACATAATTTATTAAAACGTTCCCAATACTCATGGAAAGTTTCCCCATTCATTTGTTTAATTCCACATATTTCTTTTCTAATGGATCCAATTCTGGATGTGGGAGAAAAAATTTCTAAAAATGCTTTATGAACTTGGGTCCATGTAGTGCTTTATGAAGTTCGGTCCATGTAGTGAATGTTGCAGGAGGTAAGTAATATAATCAGTCTTTCGCTTTATCCTGAAGTGAGAAAGGAAAGGCTCTCAACCTAATTTGGTCCTAGGTGATACCCTCAGGTTGCATGGTCGAGCATGTAATAATGAACTCATTAACATGGCGATATGAATCCTCGCCAGGCAATCCATGAAACTTAGGCAGTAAGTTTAAAAATCCAGAGTTAAGCTTAAGTGGTAGGTCTAATACAGGGTAAGTAATGGACAAGGGTTGAGTTTCCAAATTAGGTGCAGCAAGCTCACGTAAAGTAGCCATATCAACTTTAATAATTTCACAACTTACCGACTCGGAGCTTACAGATTCATAATCACTTACTTCACTTTTAGACACCTCAAATGTATATTCCTTTTTCTCTTCGATCATGCAACCACTCCTTAGTCTCATAAACTAAACAACCTACAAAAATAAAATACTAGAGTTAAAACAAAACAATAAAAGTAATAAAATTAAATAGAAGCAAACTATCACTTTTATTTTCTTTTCCCAAGAACGGCGCTAAAATTTGTAAAGCTTGTCGTAGACCTACAAATTAAACCACTACTTCGATTTATAAATAACATTTATAGCATAGAAAAGTAAGGATCGATCCCATGAGGCAAGATTATGATAATAAGCTAGTTTAATTCTAATTAATTTTATTACTCTAATTTATTTTACTTTCTCTTTATATTACTAAAACAAATCAAATTAAACAACAAGTAAAAACCTAGAAAGATAACTTAATATTGCCCCTAAATATACTAAATTTAATTCTAGAAATAAAAACAGTAAATAGTTCCCCTAAATATTCTAAAAAAATAAAAACAGAAATAATCACACAATATTACACAAAAGTAAAACAGAAAATAACAAGTAGAAAATTAATATTAAAAATCACAGAAAGTAATCTAAATTAATATTCTAAAATTTTATAATTTTATTTCTCCAAAATTATATGTAATTAAATTCATAAAAATCTAAACATAAAATTAACTACATAAAATTAAAATAGAAAATAAAATCTAAAATTAGAAAACAATAAACTGCACTAATATAAACAAGAAAATAAATACAAAAGTACCCAGATTTTAGAATATAATTTTCTGGACTTAATACAACCCTAAAAACATAAAATAAAGATTAAAAACATAATTTTCAGATTTATTAGAGTAAAAATCTACACGTATTCAATTCACAAAATAATTCAGAAACATTATCAAATAATTTTCAAAAATTCCAAAATTAAATAGCAGCAAAATAGAATACTTTTTAAACCCTAAAATGGATTAAAACACAAATAAACACAGAAGGAACTATTTTTAACCTAATTTCTAACAAATCGATAAATAAATGACAAAACAAAATAGAAAATAAATCTAAAAATTATAATCACACTAAAAACCAAAATATAACTAATCTAAAATCACTAAGACATTCCTAAAAGATTAATCTTTTGGGAGGGGTAAATGAAATTTATATTAAAGCTTAAAAATTTAAAAATTAAAATTGACAAACTAAAGAAATTAACTAAAACGCAACAAATAATTATCAAAGATACCAAATTTCTGAAAAATACTTACCATAATCTATATCCACCATGCAAATTAATATTTATCATCAACATACTAATTCACTTATCTATGAGTTAGGTTGTAGAAGACACCCACTAGTAGATCTTCCCTGTTTTTCCTTATATTATAGTTTATTTAGGTCAAACCCTAATATAAACCTTACTAGTTTTGATAATCCTAACATCAGTGCAAGAATTTAACCAAACTAGAGCATTAAGTATTACAAAAACATCATTTAATGCCTTGTAACCAATTTACCAACAAATTAATTTAACAAAGATCTATAATGATTACCTAACTAAAAGATATGGGTTTTAGCCATCCATGATCAATTAGGGTGATACGTATGCCTAAAAGACTATAGCTTTTGCATACTAAAGCCTTTCAAACTACCATATGAATCCATATTAAACTAACTAGCATGCATTCTAATTAATCTAACACGAATATCATAAACGATAAATACTAATTGTTATAGAATCGTGGAATAAAAATCAACGAGACAATAAAGCATAAAACTTGTTTCAAAATAATTAATTTAGCATCGTTTCAAATAGATTAAACTAAGTACAAGAAAATTACTCACACATATTATAAACTATGCACATGAATTACCCAAATAATTCATGTTTAATAACAACTAAACTTATAAAATGAAAAAAAAACAATAATACTTTGACTAAATAATGAAAGTCGTTGATGATGATGCTTGATGCTGATTATGTGTGACAGGACGGAGATCAAGGCTACGATGGAGGGTTGATTATGATGATGATTGATGATGATAGAGGTTATCTTGAGTGGAGATGGGTAGGCATCTGTTTTGGCTTGGCGAGATAATGATGATGAAGATTAGGTGTTGGTGGGGGTTTTATGTGAAACTGATAGTGATTTGGTGATGATGTTGGAATGTGGTGATGATGGAGGATGTGATATGAAGAGGTGGAGTGGTGTGAGGGATTTTAGAGGGGGTGGCGTCTGATTCTTAGGGTTAGGTGTCGAGTTTGTATGGGAGATGGTGAGGCGTTTTTTTAGTGAGGGAGGGGTTATGAGGTCTACTATTTTCCTTTTCGAAGAGGCGTCTTGTGGCTTATTTGTATCCTAATGTGCTAGGGCTTCTTCTTCTTGTATAATTTCTTCTGCTCAAAGTCTCCTAATTCCTCTTTAATTAGGAGTAGTAATTTTGTAACTCTAGCTCAAATAAATCATTATGAAAATAATATTTTTCCATAAATCATTATTTTTGGACCGACTTCATAACTTAGCATATAAAATCCGAACTTCGACGTCTTTTCTTCTTATCTTTATTTTATTAATGCTTAACCTGAAAAATATATAAAATAAAGTAAATTAGACAAAATAATATATATAAAATAATCAAAATAATTATTAAAAACACGCATAAATTATGACTTAACACTGAGATAACATTGGTGACCTGTTTTAGGCAGTTGTATTCTCTTATGAACCCAGCCCGCATCAACTGTTGAACTTCGGTTGTAACAGTCATGGTTCTCTTTGTCCCCAGGTGCGTTGTTTCTAAACCATGGGATTGTGATCGAGGGTTCTTGCTCAGTCGGTCCTCTATGACCTCTAGTGCAATCTCTTGCATTTTTAATGGCTTGAACATAAAGACATCCTTATTACTCCCCAAAAATTGGATGAGGGTTTGGCTAATGTCAATTTAAGGCTCTTTCATAGCTAGATAGTCCAATTACGTTGCTCTAGCTCTGAGGATACTGTCTGAACCTAATTTATTGGCTTCGACCTAGTGGGATTCGCAATGGCCCTTATGTGGAAAAATTACATAAATGTATCCTGAGGTTTAGTGAATTAATTTTATTAACCCTGTCGTATTGGAAATTAGTTAATAATACCCTCACCAAAGTGGGTAATGTTTTTAGAATACCAATTCCAATGTAACTCTGGTGACAACAATTATGTGGCAATATTTTTAATGTTTTAGTGAATGACTTTTGAATACTATCCTTGAGTTGTTAGTGAATAACATTTTAAAATTATTTATGGAAGTTGAAGCTCTTCAAAACAAAACCCCCCTCACCCATCCCCGACTATGAGGCTACAGTTGGTCTTCTTCAACCTCTGAAGGCCACCATTTTCAACCTCTAAAAGGCGCCATTAATAAGGGA
The DNA here is from genome assembly GCA_017589665.1 of Selenicereus undatus. Classification (NCBI taxonomy): domain Eukaryota; kingdom Viridiplantae; phylum Streptophyta; class Magnoliopsida; order Caryophyllales; family Cactaceae; genus Selenicereus; species Selenicereus undatus. The sequence continues at coordinate 53,157,025 of JACYFF010010365.1, read as the reverse complement.
CTAAGCTTTAAGGGGGGAAATAATGGGTAGGTGCAAAACGCTCAAATTCATCTGTTATTATTTCTCTATCTCATTCATGTACTCAGCACTAGTTTTTTTTATGAAAATTGGAAAAGTGAAACCCTAAAGGTATGCAAGATCAGGTTTGGTGTTGGTTTCGAATCTTATAATTGAAGAGGAATGGATTGAAAGCAAGCAAATGGAGGGGGTCTGCAAGTTCATGGTCAACTACACTTGTCTAAATTGCTTAATGAATTCAAATATAGTGCTCCAAATTTATCACTCTTCAAAGAACCATGGCAGGCGTTATCTACAATGCTCTAATTGTGGTCAATTCGTGAAAAGGGAAGGTCCAAGGGCAAGCAAACTGGATATGGGGACTTGTAGTGGCAGTGAATGAGAGGGAATGAGGTGTTAGGAAGAAATGGAGTTAAAAATGGAGTTTCACCTTTATAGGACAAGAATTACTGATTACTTAAAGCTAGTGATCATGTTGGTTTTACATGCATTTTAATTGTACTTTTGTTGCTTAAGTGAATTAGAAATGTAGTTGAAATGCTGTCACTTGTATCCTTCGATGGAATATCAATGGAATGCATTTTTCTATAAAATGCAATTTACAATATATTATGGTGGTAGCCGGAAGATATAGCTTGCATTACATCAAGAAGTTGACTTTGTAATGTCCTACACATATTCAAAGCAAAAGAGCTATCTTAACCTAACTAAGATTCATTACATCCAAGTCTATGAATTAATGACTTGCCCCAAAATATTAACCCTAACTAATTTCTACCTAATATCCTGGTTACATCAAGTAACCCCAAAATATACACCAAATTACCTAATGTCTTGGTTACACCTGTATAATTAACTGTTTTGTTCATACAAAAAAAACACCAAAATGAACTATGTTCCTGGGGGGGGGAAAGCACTTTAAGGTGTTGTGGTTGTTGTCGTTGTTGTTGTTGCTTCAGTTGTTGCTATTGCTCTTTCTGCTGGTGCTCTTGTTGATGTTGTGGCTGTTGAAGATGCGTTTGCTGGTGCACTTCCTCGAGAAGCTTTTCTTGGCCTATGCATTTTCCCCTTAATAGGTTTGCTTTTGTTACCAACAGCTTTTGGGTTCAAAGGGCATATCCTAGAGTTGTGGTGAAGTGCTTTACATAGTTTACATTTGACACATGTGCTTTAACTAGAATTTTTCCTTCCCTGTTCAGGACCTCTCCTTCTGTCCTCTACTCTTCTTCTACTTTTCATCACAACAAATGGTGGGTCCAGGTCTAGGTATGGAAGCTTAGGCCACATAGTTTAGTCCTCAATTGGGATGATGGCACCACTGTATGTCTCCTTGAACTTATCAACATCGTAGAACTCGCTAGTGTACCCTTCCAAAGGCTTGTGTAACCATAAAATGCATATGATAGCATGCTTGCATGGGATACCAGTGACTCTCGAAAAACCATCAACGCATGTGTTCTTATTCAGATCCACAACATAGTTAATCCCATCATCCATGACATCAAACCTCAATCATCCATTCAGTGCAATGCTGCAAGACCAACAAGACCTGAAAATTTGATTCAGTTGCTGCTTAACAAAGGGCACAACAAGACTTGAAATCTCAGCTGCTTCTTTTTTCCTCTCACAAAACTAGAATAGGCTTGTCTCAGAGTTCACCAATGATGTTATTAAAGGTATAGTTCCTTCAAGCAGCACTAGAATAGGCTTGTCTCTGAGTTCACCAATAACGTTATTAAAGGTCTCAATAAAATTTGTTGTATTGTCTAGTCAACATGTGCGACTGTTGAAAAGATGTATGCATTAGTGCTTCTTAAGCTCTCTATTCAACCATGAAAAGTATATAGGGTTGTAATCTTATATCTAAGTCATATAGCTATCATGCTCCCAGAAATTTAAGGAATTTGATGTGCCCCATAACAGCTCTTTGAAGTCAAGGCTAGGATATTTCCTTTTCATATTCCTCTCTAAGTGAACCACACAAACCCTCCTGCTAGCATCTAGCATAAACTCCTTTAAAGCATTGTGTACTCCTTGTAAATATCACATGTTAGTAAGCATTATACCCCTAAAAATATATATAAATAAAGGTAGTTTATATTACCTTGCATCTATTTGAGATGACAATTAGCTTATGATGATCTTCAACTCCAACTACATGCAATAGAGCAGTGAAAAAGCAAGCCCAACTTTCATTGTGTTCATATTCAACAATACCATATGCCAATGGGAAACAATGGTTTTCTACATCCAATGCCATTGCTATGAGTAGAACCCCCTATAAGGATCTTTCTGGTGACAACCATCAACACTAATCAAAGGCTTGCATGCTTTTTTGAACCCATTAATGCATGCCTTGAAAGAAATAAACAATCTCTTAAATCTAGGCTTCATAACTTCAACCTAAGTACCATATGTTGGATATGTTAGATGAAGGGGTTTTCCCAGCTTATGTAGGCATGGTTGCCTGGGTTTGTAGCCCTCACCATCTCAATGTCGGTTGCTAACTATGAAATCCATAATCTCCTCCTCAGTCATCATAGCTACTTCTTCCTTGCTCACTACATTAAATAAGTTATCCCTTTGAGGATTCAACACAATAACATCATCATCATCCCCATCATTTTCATCATCTTATGTCATAGGGGTTTTAAATCAATCTCATCCATAATCCTTTGCTCTACATTTAGCTTTTGTAATGACTCTACTGATCTACAAAGAGCATTAGGTTGATGAGCTGAAGTCATATGCACATGAAATTCAAGTTCCCTGTCCCATGCATCTGATGCCTTCAACATATCATTATTAGTAATTATTGGCACTTTGGGTCTTGACCTTTTTGGGGGGGCAGTAGTGGAATGCAAGGTATTTGGGGAGTTCATAATTAGTCTCATCCAATATATAGCTTTTACTGATACCAAACAAGTCAGATGACTCAATCTGTCAGCCTTAATTTGTCTCACTCTCAATTCCTTTCCATTATAATGCACAACAAGCTACTTCACATCCATTTGTATACCTATACAATTTCAAACAAATTAAAACACAGAAAGACAACCAAACTAGGAAAAAAAAACTCATATCATTCTTAATTGTGCATTTTGATTAAACGTATTCACATGAATCATACTTGTATTCCATAGTACGAGTCAATTACAACCCTTGTTTTCATCTCAACATTCCAAAACCTCAAATCTTTCCTCAACAGAACCCTAATCAATTGAAGCTACAATCACATTGAATAAAATCTCATCTTTTGTGGGTTTTAATTATTTGGTTAACATGCAATAATCATTTACTTCTCAATTCTAAAAATTTACGGATGCATGATGCACATACCTTCACACAGCAAGCATAACAATAAATGTGTTGTTTCTTCAATTATGAACATGATGATGATAATGGACAAAAACATATTCAAATCCTTTCCCTTTTTACCATGATCAACACATATTTCCCTTTCCTTTTTGCTTACGGTTTCAATTTGAAGGAAGAAGATGAAGAAGGAGAAGGGGTCTTTTCTTTCTGAGTTTCGTTTTGCTAAGTTCTCTCTCTCTCCTCTTTTGGCTCCAGTTTTAATTAATTTTGGTAGGTTTACCAAAAAAATTATTTTTACCATAAATAAATCCATTTCCCTTGACTTTTCCTTGCTCTTCCCGCCTTTATACGGTGGCATTGTCATCTAATACCATCTTCGGCGATGTACTACATCGGAATTGGTATTTTAAAAACATTACCCACTTTGGTGAGGTTACCATTAAATAATTTCCAATACGGTAGGGTTAATAAAATTAATTCACTAAACTCGAGGTACATTTACGTAATTTTTCCTCCTTCTGTCCCTTCTTTAGCTGTAGATTTCATGCTTATACGATAACACTTCATAGCTATCTTCTTATCATCGTGCAACTTCTTAACCTTATCATCCTCCAATTCAAATTTCCTTAGGAGGAATCGGTTTGCTATCGTAACCTTTATGGCATTAAGAGTCAGGTGTCCTCAAATGACACTGTATGCCACAAGGATGTTTACTATAAGGAAGTGGGTGAATGCCCCCCAACCATTCCAATCAACTTATATTGCCTCGGCCGCTTCCTATGTTACAAATAATTACTAGAAATGACTTCAAAGATTAATGATTCAGCCCATAAATCACTGCGAGCTTTATAAGGTGTTTTGTCCTGACTGATACGCTCTCTAGGAAACCTTCCAATGATGTCATCCATTGTAAAAGTGATCCAAAACTAGCATGCTTAGCTACAGAACTCTTAAGAATGGACCCTTTGAAAAGGTAGGTAAACCTTTGATGATATTAGTAATTGTATCAGATCCTTTTCACCTCACGTCTATTTACGCTTGAGGTGTTACATTCACCCCCACTTGAGACCATAACTTTCTTGTTATGTATCTCTCATATTAACCGACTTATGCCCTTAGGATCAACAGTCCAATCCTAAATCTTTGCCCACTAGCTGACTGTCTAGAGCTCTCCCATCCACTAGCGTAACTCATGGTTGCATATCAACTCTGATACCATCTATAGTGTCCCACTCTTTCCTGAGTTGTGGATAGATACCAAGAATGTCTTCACCGATCGATGATTGGGCCCACAAATCAACACAAGCCTTTTCAACATCTTTTATCATCACTCACATGTCCTAGGAGGTTGTCTATCTTATGAGTGATCTACAACTAGTATGCTTAACTATGGAGTTCTTAAAAGTGTGCCCCTTGAAAAGGAAGGTGCACCTTTAATGATATGATATAAGTAGTTGTATCAAATGATTCAGACCTCACATCTAACTGTACCTGAGTTATCACACAACTTCTTTGTGCTAAGTGGATGAATGGTGCCCTCCAAACCCTGAAATTAGGCTTGAGGGATTCTAGGTCTTTCTCCTTGAAGCTAACCTTCTTAAGGCAATAAAGGGATATTACTTTAACTGAGCTAGTAGTGACAACCATAAATCTCCAAACCAAAGCCATTGCGATCTTAAATTATATTATAAGGGGATTGTTACGAGGAGTCTACAAGTGTCACAAAATATCTGGTTGGAGAAGATTATTTTTTATGAGGACTTAACTTAGGTTGCAGAAATGCACTTTTATACCTTATATGTAGCTCCCTCTCATATACTTCCCAGGCGATTGTGGCTATGACTTCTGTTGTGTCCTAATCCTCGGCCTCCTGTCTTTCTTAGGGAGGTTAAATTCTCCCCCTTCCATCCTTGATGAACTGATTGAACTATCCTCACTTTTTTAGCTTGTGCAAGACTTTTTTCAGCTCCCTAGACTCTAATGTGTTATAACCGGTATCTTCATGGTATTCACAATACTTTTTTGTGTTCCTAAAGCAAGGAAGTGTTTATATAGCCTTGGACTATTTGGGGATGGGACTATCCCTAATGTCAATGAGTACGTTCCTTGACCTCCTATTGAAATGATTAGTTTTTTTCTACCTTCTTCTGATGCATGCTAGCTCGGGAACTCCTGCACTAGTTATCGCTCCTTTTTTTGGGTTTCCCTTGGGTGTTTCATTGTTCTGTGTAGCCATGGCCTGAATATCTTGAGCCCTTTGTAGTGCCTTAGGGAAATTTTCTACCTAAGAGAACTTGAACCACCAGGAGTCTAGCCCATTTAGAAATATGTATAGGCTACTCCATCCTAGAGGCTAGGAACTAGTATAGATTTTAGTATGACCCCTATTGATCATGTAGAGACGGATGCATGTTCCCTTTTTCCTCTTACTAATAACAAAATGTTTGCTTTATTAGTCAACACATTACAAAAAGGAAGCGATATCCTATTCAGGAAATTATTAAGCCATTTCTAAGCGACTTCTTTCAAAGTAGCGGAGAAGCACCTAAAATAGGTAGCATCATAAATATCTTGGACAGACATATGTACCTTCTAAACAAAGAGATTATCATCGAGGGTGATACACCATCAAAGAGCTCTAGGCCAATGTTTTCACCTTCTTGGGTCTCAACGCAACCATGATCTCCTAACTAAACGGCATTGGAGATTATGACTGAGGGTTACACTACTAAAAAATTGCTCTTTTCCGACGGATTTTGCGACGGAAAATGACGTTTTTTCATTCGGAAAATCCGACGGATATGTTCCATAGGAATAGGGTCCGTAGACTCACGTTTCCGACGGATCACGGATTCCGTCGGCACATACCCGACGGTCAGAGCGACGGCCGGCCAACAGAATTTCAGGCGTCCGACGGACTATTCCATCGGCATATCCCCGTTGTAAATGGCCACGAACTGCCGGACTGATCGACGGAAAATGGCAATTCCGTCGGATCTGTCCGACGGAACATGGCCATTCCGTCGGATCTATCCGACGAAAAATGGTCATTCCGTCGGTCCGTTGGGGGAGGAACTTTCCTACGGAAATACATAATTCCGTCGGAAATTTTGAGAAAAATAAAAAAAAATATTTTGAAAATGTTGTTCCCCAAATACAAATTTACAACCTGCATATACAAACTTAGGCCAACCATATTTTAACCGAACCAAAACCACCACACGTGGTACACAAATCGCAACAAACATAACCACCATACGTGGTACACAAATCGCAACAAACGTAACCACCACACGTGGTTACTTTCATTCAATAAGTATAAATAAACAACCACACCAAATGGACATTCTAATAGTAGGAAGTACAGTAATAAGAAACCAAAGCAAGGCAACAAATGCAAGAAAACGTAACTGTTCAAATGAGTATCGAAGAGGAAGGGGAGGATCGATGGACATTCTAGTTGAAATAATCCCTGTAGTCATGAGGGCGATCATCATACCCGAGGTTGGCGCTACCATCATCATCATCATCATCATCATCATCATCGCCACGGGGTTGCGTTTGAGGAGGAGGAGGTGGAGCAGGGACATAAGGAGCAGCGCGGCGGTGTTGTCGATGGCGCATAGAAGGGTGTGGGCGAGATCCAGACCCAGATGCTTGTTGAGCTCTCATAAACTCATGGAATGTATCTTTCAGACCAGATAATTCCGAAGTGAGTAAAGTCACTTTCTCTTCTAAGTGACGGTTTCTCTCCGCCATCGTGCTAAGCTCGCTGTTCAGCTGGGTGACCGATGCTTGCACATCAGGGTCATGATCACGGTCCTGGGATGTTGTTGTGGACTTCACCAGGTGCTTCAGTTTCACCCCTTCTGATCCTAGCCCATACACACGGCCCTTTTTTTTGTAGTTAGGTTGCACCCACAACTCGGTCTCAGATAGGACTTCAGTTGGTTCGGAGTCGAGATCTGTGGAAGATTGCGAGTTTCGAATCTGGTCCCACTTTAATTGGTGCTTCGTCTACAAAATCAGATTCAAAAAAATTACACATTCCAAACATAGCATTCAATTGTGAAGACACTGAGCTGATTTGTTAGGCAAGCAAGAAATCATGCAGGTGACTTACCCATCTTTTTTCAGATTTTTTGTCCAGCCATTTGTTAGTCGCGTCTACATGAGTGTTCTTAAAAAGTTCGAGGTCCGTAACCTCCCTATTAAGCTTCTTCTCCTATACAATATCAGAATACATTAACGTACAGGAGGATTCTTCTAATTTGATAAGGCGTTGGGAAAAATAAGTAAAACAAATAATGAACCACGCACTTACCATGCGTCTTCTGTGCTCAGTAAATGGGACCGAACTAGATCTATGCAAAGAAGGACCTAACCCGTCCTGCTCGCTGTTCCGGTTCTTCTTTGCCTGGGAACTCATCTTCAGAAATTTCTCGGAAGCCCAATATTCCTGCAGCGACTTCCAAGTGCTGTCAGACAACCACAACGATTGCTTCCTCCTCTTCCTCAACTCCCCGAATGTGTCCCTCAATCTACTTGCCCCTTTCTCCTCGAAATTCCTCCGTATCTGGGTGTCATGCTTTGGAGCCCAATGGTAACGCTTCTGCATGAACACAATTACATGCCAAAAAATGTAAATGATGCTAACAATATGAATATATATATATATATATATATATATATATATATATGTGTGTGTATATGTATATGTAGATAAATGTACAAGAATTTGGAAAAACTCTTACCTTAAACTCACCAAACCACAAGTCTCGTTGTTGTTTAGGCACTTTCCCCCATGTTGGCCATGGCTCAGGATATTTTCTCGTAAATATCCTTGTAATCTCTAACACAACATCGTACGGACAGAAACTTGCAAATTAAGAAAGAATGGATCCCCGTCAGAAATTGCAAATTCATAACACAGTTGGTAAGATATAATTACTTACTCTTTGCCGTCAGGTGTGATGAGTTGCTTGTCTATGGTACTACCATGGCTAGAAGCATGTTCACTTTGTTCCTGACTCCTTTCTACAGATTGTTGTGGAATAATAGGTGGGTTCGGGATCATATAGCTGCCAAACATGTGTACATGGGGGATGTTGCGTGTCATGTGCTGGCTGAAGTGTATGGATGGAATAGTACGAGGGTCTGGGATAATGGCGTGAGGAACCTCAGGGGTTTGATGTCCCCGATATTGCTCTTCTTGCGGACTAGTGGGGTCCTATCGGTCTGCTCCCCGAGAACGCCCACGGCCACGATGTGTACTTGACATCTTTGAGACAAATATACAGAGCGTAGTGATCAAATAATATAAGGAACAAATAATTAATTGCAGTTAAATTAACAGCAAATGTCGTGTTTGACCATAATTACAATGTCATAAGTGTCAAACATAAAATGTCATAAGTGTCTGAATTAACATAGAATACAATTTGGTTTTAGGTCACAATCTACTCATTTATCATTATCACTTTCATTCAGAGTCTTCAGTATCGGCATCATTATCATCCCACTCCTCCTCTTCACTTCTCTCAGCTGGAACGTCTTCGTTTACCCCCTCAATTTCTTCCTCTTCATTCAACAAAGTTGCAGGGAGCATGTCAGTTACTAGTGTCATGTGGGACACTTGTTCCTCTTGAAATGCAACTGGTAAAGTGAATTCATTATTCACTTTGTGTCTAGATGTGCTTGGTACGACAACCCACCAGTTAGCTTTATCTCTTATTCCATTTGGGTACCTCATGTACACCACCTGGATTGCGGAAGAAGCAAATATGAATGGATCATATTTTTTGTATCTTCTTGTTGCATTAACCTCAACAAAGGGACATAGTTTGGAGCTACGTGTTCCTCTAGGGGTACTATCAAACCAATCACACCTAAACAATGTACATTGTTTAAGAGGTTCTCCTAGATATTCAACACGAATAACTTCTTGCAGGATTCCATAATAATCATCCTTGAATCCACCTTCCTCGCTCCCTTTCACACAAACCCCACAATTGTAACTCTTTTTTCCTTCACACCTTTCCTGTGTATGAAATAAGAATCCATTCACCCTAAATGCAGACCAAGTTGTGACCTTCCTCAAAGGCAGTTGAGCCAAATGGTACAGGTGTAGCTGACGTTCGTCATTGAACATTTGAACAATGTCAACCTACAAGTATTTATGTTTCAACTCATAAGGTTGGGACCATTTGCTAAAAATAAGTTCTGATGAATTAGTACAGTAATTTCCACCGCGGATGGCAAAATTAAAAAATCTTACTGCTTTTTTGAACCACCAAATAAACTCAAACTCTATCAGTGCATCTAACTCCACATCTGTGAAATTTGGGTTTCCTTGTAATTTTTGTTGTTTGAATAGTCTGTACAAGTCATTATTCACTGATTAGCACCATGTTTCAATTCATAAAACGCTATTCGTTCAATGCATGTAATGGATAAAAGGGGTACCTTTTTTTGTAACTTCCGCGATGTACGGTTCAATTTCATTACAATTCAACACAATATGAAGCTGTGCAGCGTTCATTTATTCATCAGTTAGGTACCTCTGTGTCCGACTTCCCACAGTAGTACCTTTGGTTTCGAAAACTGACAAAATTGGCTCACCTTCTAGCGCCACATTGATTTCCTCATTTCATCGACGTCTTGTGCGCATTGAAGGCACATTAGCGCCGAAGTAGAACGAAGAAAACTGTGATATCTCGAACACCAGATATGCTTCGGCCACTGACCCCTCAGGGGATGTTTTGTTTTTAATTTTCTTCTTTAGCCACCCAAAGTACTTACATTAAAATTTTATGAGTGTTTAAAGCACACTTTAGTTTTACATTTACATGTGTGACGTAATTTTTCAAATGTATTTACCTTTCAAAAGGATACATCCATCGATATTGCACTGGACCCCCAAGGTATGCTTCTTCTGCCAAATGCACAAGTAAGTGCTCCATGACATTGAAGAACCCAGGAGGGAAAACTCTCTCCAATTTGCAAAGGATGATGCTTATATTGCATTGCATTTCTTGTAACTTATCGACCCGTAACAATGTTGAGCAAATGTTTTTGAAGTACTCACGTAACTCAACAAGTGGTTCAAGTACATCGTCTGGTAGTGCACGAAATGCTATTGGCATTAGCGTCTGCAGGAACACATGACAGTCATGACTCATCATGTTTTGGAACTTTGCAACCTTCATATCTACGCAATTCCCAAAGTTGGAGCAATAAGCATCAGGCATTGTAAGCTGTTGCGCCCACTCACATACCCCCTTCCTTTTGTCCAAAGGGATGTACGAAGCCTTTGGCTTTAGTGTCTTCCCATTAACACCTCGTTCAACATTTAACTCGGGACGATCACACGTGTCTGCCATGTCTAACCTCGCCTTCACATCATCTATTATTTTTTCCGGAACATCCATGACAGTGTTGATGATGTTGTCGCAGAAGTTTTTCTCTATATGCATAACATCCAAGTTGTGATGTAGCAGCTGGTCTTTCCAATAAGGTAAATCCCAGAAGATGCTTCTCTTGGTCCAATTGTGAACATTTTCCTTGAAACCCGGGATTACAAAATCTCCATCGGTGGTTACTTTTGGAAGACTACGCACCTCATTCCACAGTTCCTCGCCAGTTCTCCTGCATGGAGGGCCCTCTTTCACCACTTTTCCCTTACAAAATGCGGTGTGGTTTTTTCGAAACGCATGATGTCAAGGCGGGAATCGACGGTGACAGTCAAACCATGATGCTTTGCCCGCATGTTTCAAATGTGTCGCCCTCAACTGATCCATACAAATAGGGAAACTCAAAACACCATGAGTGCTCCATCCAGATAACATTCCGAGCCTGGGGAAGTCATTCACTGTCCACATTAAGGCAGCTCTCATCAAGAAGTTCTGCCTCATAGAAATGTCATAAGTCTGGACACCATCCCACAGAGTTCGGAGCTCATCAATCAACGGTTGCAAGTACACATGCATTTTATTCTTTGGATTTGACGGCCCCGATATAATGCAAGTCAAGAACATATATGGCGTTGTCATGCACACATCTGGAGGAAGGTTGTAAGGTGTCACAACCACAGGCCACATTGAGTAAGAACGGCCAGATTGTGAGAAAGGGCTAAACCCATCAGCACACAAACCAAGCCTCACATTACGAGGCTCAGAAGCAAACTCTGGGTATTTGCGATCAAAATGTTTCCACACTTCCCCATCTGAAGGGTGACACAGAACACCATCCTCACGCCTATTGTTATAATGCCACCTCATGTGCTCAGCTGTGTTTCTTGAGGCATAAAGGCGTTGCAACCTTGGTATCAAAGGGAAGTAGAACATTTTTACATATGATTTTAACTTCTTCCTATTATCGCCTGACTTAATCGGCCTCCACCTTGGTAAATCATAAAACTTGAAATTTTCAAGGGTCGAATCTTCCTTAAAGTAAAGCATACATCCACTGCGGCAACAATCAATCCTGTGCACATCTAAACCCAAACTTCAGACCTTCTTTTTCAACTCTGAGTAACTTTGGGGCACACGATTGTCTGGCGGGCAACTCTTATGCAGTAACTGCATCACCTCATTCATACAATTCTGCGGCATATTGTAATCAAATTTGATACTCATCAACCTCATAGCATTGGACAACTCAGTTTGGTTTGAACATCCCTCCCACAAAGGCCTCTGAGCAGTTTGAAGCATATCATAAAATGCCTGAGCTTCTGCATTTGGTTGCTCACTAACTTCAACCTCATTAGTAACAATGACATCGTTCACCATTGCTCCAACACGATCGACAAACGAGTTCGTGTTATTGAAATCCATAGGACTTGTTGGAGCCATATCATCATACAAGTTTTGTTGGTTACTACTGCCAATATTTGCATATTCAGTTGGTTCTATCTCCTCATGAGATGTCCAATACCAATACACCTTAACAAAGCCGTTTTGGTACAAGTGTAATTTAACATCATCAGGTTCCCTATAAGCTTTGTTTCCACACTTGGCACAAGGACATCTATAATGCCCATTATTAATGAACTCTGTTTGACACCTTGCAAATTGATCAAACATTTCTACTCCTTCTAAGAACTCCTGCCTATAAGATTTTCTCCCTGATAGAAATCTTTCATACATCCACCTCCGATGGGGTGGTCCACACATATTATCCACTGTTCATCATTGACAAAGTAAGTAGTACATTGGTGACTTTAATCATCGACGTATTTAACACATTTTAGTTCGTACATAGCTGAATGCATGATGGACTTATCATTAAACTATTTCTTCATACGCTACAATTAACACGATACCAACAAAAGCACATATATATTATGACAATGAAGTCAGGATATAAACCTGTTTCAATGTCTGAAGTGGGAGCCCAAAGTTGTGACATGCATACCAACAATAATGACACTCACAGTAACAATAACGGATTTTTTCCCCTTTCACAATACGTTTTCTCTTACGACCCATTTCCTTCATATTAATAATCCACAAAAATCGTTCTCATTAACACACAAATTAAAATAACACCCTTCCCTCAAATCGTACACAACAACATATATGCACAACTTTTTCACATTTAACGGAATAATATAACCTCATAGTTGCTTATTAATTGTTTTCTATTAATCCTCAACAATAAATTTCACAACTAATTATGTTCAATGTCTGCACAAACACATTCTTCACTTCACCATAATTTATAACACCAACAAGTTACTAATAATAGCACTTACCTAACAATTACATATTAATTTACACAAAATTTCAACATACACAAACCATTATCAACAAATTAACACATATCACATAATCAATCCACTTTAATTTACCAAACCGCTGTGACAATCCATACATTTTTAATTTTTCACAACAATCAATTTTCAAAAATCACTTAATATAAATCTACCAATCACTAATCACCACAAAACTATCAAAATTATCTCTTCAATTTCACAAATCTACAAATTATTTAGGTTTAAATACTTACTTCAAGATATCGAAATTTATGGGCCACAAATGGCGGGGATGTTGAGGGCGGCCGGTGGCGAAGAGGCGATGACGACAGCGACGACGAGGGGGGGCAACGACAGCAACGAGTGGGGGCGACGCCGGTGGGAGGCACCGGAGTTGGGCGGCCTGGTTAAACGTCCACGCTCACGACCAACGCCCACTGACAATGCGGCCGAAGGGGGTGGTCGACGGGCTGTCGCGGGGCACAGGACGTCGGTGACCGGCTGCAACCGGCGGAGGGAGGGGCGAACGCGGGGGGGCGACTTTGGAGGGGCGAAGGAGAGAGAGAGCGTGACTGGCGAAATTAAAGTCGAGTTGGGCTCTTTTAAAGGCAGTCCGGCGGACATGTCCATTGGACCCTTCAAAACCAGCCCCAACGGTTTAAGGAAAAAAAAACACGGCTAGTTTTCTAAAAAATGGCGGTCGACGGGTGTGTCGCTGGAATATCCGTCGGACCAGTCCGACGGATTGATGTCCGCCGGAATATTCCGCCGGAAAAAGCCCGCTTTTTAGTAGTGGTTGCGGTTGAATGATCTAAGAACTTGGACGACTAGACATAGCGATTAGTCTATTTCAACGGCTAAAGGGGTATCATGGTTTTAGTAGGCTCCTGGTCGACACTTCCCAAGATTGGTCTCAAACACTAGTCGGGTGCTCCTAGGTGTTCAGGTCTCTACATAAGCCTTCCTAAATGAACATGGGGAGGAGGAGGCTGACCGACCCATTCATATGAGCTGCCTTATTTGCTCTTTGAGTACCTCAGAGCTAGTGACTCTTCTTACTCTTCATACTAACCTATATCTTGGCTTCTATATGCATACTAAGTGGTTGTTCACCGTGACAATGCCACAATGACATGGGAATTATCGGGTGTTCTCTTGATTTCAAAGATCTTTCTGGCATCTCCTCTCATCAAGTACTACCCTCTTGGCTCCCTTTAGGGGGGCACCAGTTGATGATGGGGTCATCATCATGATTTTCCCCTCAAACATCTGTTTGATGGTCAGTCCCATGTGCGCCTATATTATTCAAGTTGGGAGGGATATGCCCCAGGTTGCTTCATGCTTGAACTACCGAATAGGCCCATATCCATCAATGGGTCCTCTACTACTTTTTTTCAGCTCAAGAAACATTGAAATGTAGATCCTAGGGTAATCCTCATCGATGTTCAGTGGTAACATATTAAGTTAGATATTTTAGAGTAATACTCATAGGTATCAAGGAGCTTAGTAGCCTCTGTACATTTGCCTATGTCAAACTTTCCATCCTAGATCCACTGCTAATTTTTCCTAATAGAGCCCTGATTCATCATGCTAGCACCTTGATTTGATGTTATTTTACAACTTCTTTTCTTGCAGCACTATGAAGAAAAGCCATGAACAAAACCCATTAGAAAAGGCAAGAATGGAAGGGTAAGGTGAACTCCTAAAAAAAAAAAATGGATATCTCATTTAGAAATTCATGGAAATCAAGGCATCCAGGGCATCACTGAGCCTGAGGAGACCATCACGATGTTCCTTAATCTAAAAGACGTTAAGAAAGTCATGGCTATGGTCAGGGAACGCCTCCAACACCCAAACAACTCCAGTTCCAGTTCAACCAATTTCTATCCGGTCTCTGTGAGCATGATCAACCTTGATCATGACTTTAGGGATGTCTGCCAATCCCTGTCATTGGTAGTTTAACTTGTCCCTGATCTAATAAAACACTTTGTAGCACTTTTGGAGCACATGAGGCCAACAACCAACCTTAAGTTCCATATAGTGCAATTTGGACTCTAATCTAGCAAGGTCCAATTGGAAATTTGAAATCTTCTTGGCATGCATCTTTCATGTGCATTCAGGCCTTGAAAAAGTGTCTAAATATTTATCAGATGGGCCTCCAAAAGATGGCATATACCACCCTCAAGGCTTGCCTTTGTCCAACTGAAATTTCGATGAAAACATCCTTTGGACTAGTCACTGATTTGCTAACTGACATTGTTAATCAAGTCATCTAATCAAGCTGCAAGTGGCCTAAGCTGCCATTTTAGGAGCATTTCAATATACTGAGACCATCTATTTATGTTTAGCTTAAGTGACACCTTACTTAATCTCTCAAGTAGAATATGTGTTATAAGTATGTCGGTCCTTATCTAATATGCTTATTTATCTCTAGGCTGAGTTGATTAGTAACTTAAAGCTCCATCTTGTATTTTGGCCATGGATTCATGTTAGAGATAGGGGTATATAAGGCCTCTTTCCTTTTGTAAAGGGTATATCATTACATTTTAAAATCAGGAACTTGAGTTTGAACTCAGTTTGCTCTCTTAAACTCCTAGTGGTTGTATCTTGAGTTGGCAGCTGAAGTGGTGAACCACTAGGTCATTTTAGCTCTTTTTGGTGGTCATTCTAGATCTACGAAGCTCTAAAGTAACTTCCCAAGTGAGTACCAAGTGGGGTATTTTTGTATCATTTACCTAACCACTTGATATCCCAACTCCATTTCTACTCCGTCATTGTTCTTGAACTCAATTGAGTTTTTGGTCTTTGATTAAGTAAGACTAGGTACATCAGAAATTTATAGTTGTTGAAAGTGTGTGGAGCTTAGGCATGGCAATTAGTCAGGGAATCCCCCTCCCCATTGGGACCCCGTCCCGAAGAGGGGGAAAATCCACGTCCCCGTTGGGTGCGAAAGTCGCGGAACGATCATGGGGATATATGTTCGCCCCGTCCCGTCCCCATCTCCTTTTCCACGATTGGGGATTTATTCCTATCCCCGGTACCTCGATTGGTAAAAATTTCCCATCCTCGTCCCCGCTTTTAACTAAATTTATAGAAATAACGTCGATTTATTTTATTTTTTTTAAAAATGCAAGATTATGTTTGTAATTTTTAGGCAAAAACCCTACCTGTATATAACTCTAACATTAAGAGAGTGTTTGCTATTCTCTTTGCCTGTTCCTTTGGCCAGTCGTCCACCCTTGTCATCTCCTCCATATTGTTTGCAATTCACCCGTATAAACCCTAACTCCCCTCTTCATTCTCCTGCAAACGTTAGTCCTCGGCTTATCATGCACTCATCTGTCACCACTGTCTACTGCTGTTAGCAGTCGCAACTGTTTGTCGCCGTTCTGGTAACCCATTCTTTTCTTTTCTTTTTCCTAAGATCTTCCCTCAACCTCACTACTATGTTTTTTTCGTTTTCTAAATATAGTTGTCGTTGTTGGTTTCCTTTGTCGGTTACTATCACCGACGCCCTCTTGCAGGCCTTCCTTGTGATGTATTCTAGCTTCACTAATGCAAGATTAAGCAAAAGGGAAACAAGAATGCATTTGGGTAGAAGAATGAAAATGAAAAACAAGAACCAAGATATAACAAGTGGACTAGCAAGGGTGATGATAATCCACCTTGGTTTGCACACTTGGGCAATCTTCTTCCTTCAACTAAGTTACAGAAATGAATCACCTTCTTAGTTGAATTAAGAAGACCTAACCTAGAACTCTTTATATGTCCTTGAAGCTGACATATTAAGGGTTCCAAAAAGTATATTTGCAACTTCTTATATCCATTTTAAGCTTGAATAATCAAGCTCACAAAACCGGGTTGCTGAGCTGGAATCTGGGCAGATTGTATAGCTGAACTTTGAGAGCTGAGTTGGATGGGCAAATGAAGTCCAAATGACTTGAAATTTGCTTTATTGGAAAGCTAACTTTCTGAACTTAAATCCTAAAGCAATAAAACGAATTTAAACCACCTTGAAGCCAGTTGATTAGGGTCACCAAGTTTCTGCACTTGCTGTCCGGAACTATTTCTTTTTAAAATGGCATTTTGAAGTTCAAGTAAAACTCCATAAAGTATCTTTTGTCATGAAATTCAAAGAGTGGGACCAAAGAAAAGCCCTGCCATGCATGAATTTGAATGGAGCTTACTTCCCATGAAGTTGAGTTGAAAGAATAAAAATGATACCCTTGAAAATATACATCAAACCCTCCTTCTTCGAAAAGAATTGTCCTCAATTCTTGTTGTAAATGAGGGCATTCTTCTTGACTCAAGAGTTCCTCAATTTCTTCAACAACCCCACATTGCTCCAAATCGGACACTTAGAGTTCTTCAATTTCAAGCTCATCAAATCTTGGAGGTAGGTCACAATTCACCTCATGGTTTTCATGACAAAAATCCTTGTAAAGAGGAAGATGAAGTTCTTCCTTGCAAACTTGTCCTTCTTCCTCACAAGAAGATGAAGGAGTCGTGCTTTCTACTAACTCTTCAAAGTCTAAGAGCTCTTCATCACCATAGTCTTCAAATTTTAAGAGTTCTTCGTCAAAGATCGAACATGGATCAAGCCGATTTAAATCTTCCTCCTCTTGGTTTACTTCTTCATCTTCATAGAAGATGATTTCCTTCAAGGGAAGCAAGGTAGGAAGGTTAGGAGTGTGATGACTCTTTGGACTTCCCTTGTCAGAAAGGATGTCCACACATGAGGGCCTTGAGCCATTCTTCTTAGTAAGTAGAGAAACATGTTTGAGCATGTAAGTGGGTGGGTAAAAGGCACACATCAACTTATTCCTCAACTTCTTCCAAGTTCTCACCTTCTCTTATACTTGTACTTTTCCCACCATTCAAGTGCATAGCCTCGGAGCTTCTTACTAACCACCTTAAAATTCTCATGCTCTTCAAGGTTGTGGCGAGTGAAGGCTTGTTCCACCTTGGAAATCCAATAAGGGAACTCTTCGTTTTGGCCATGAACCTTTGGAGTTTCAAGGTTAGCCAACTCTTTTGCAATCAAAGCAATCTCTTTCCTCAAGTTTTCAAACGAGCTCATGACGGATGAATGCTTAAGGGTTTGTTTAGGTTAAGGGAAGAAGCATGATTGTAGTAGACTAGGAAGTGTGGTGTTTTGGGTTAAGGGGATGTGTTTGGGGAATGGAAGCTTGGCCAAGAGGGTAGCCAAAGCTCTAATACCACTTGATGTATTCTAGCTTCACTAATGCAAGATTAAGCAAAAGGGAAACAAGAATGCATTTCGGTAGAAGAATGAAAATGAAAAACAAGAACCAAGATAGAACAAGTGGACTAGCAAGGGTGATGATAATCCACTTTGGTTTGCACACTTGGGCAATCTTCTTCCTTCAACTAAGTTACAGAAATGAATCACCTTCTTAGTTGAATTAAAAAGACCTAACCTAGAACTCTTTATATGTCCTTGAAGCTGACATATTAAGGGTTCCAAAAAGTATATTTGCAGCTTCTTATATCCATTTTAAGCTTGAATAATCAAGCTCACAAAACTGGGTTGCTGAGCTGGAATCTGGGCAGATTGTATAGCTGAACTTTGAGAGCTGAGTTAGATGGGCAAATGAAGTCCAAATGACTTGAAATTTGCTTTATTGGAAAGCTAACTTTCTGAACTTAAATCCTAAAGCAATAAAACGGATTTAAACCACCTTGAAGCTAGGTGATTAGGGTCACCAAGTTGTTGCACTTGCTGTCCGGAACTATTTCTTTTTAAAATGGCATTTTGAAGTTCAAGTAAAACTCCATAAAGTGTCTTTTGTCATGAAATTCAAAGAGTGGGACCAAAGAAAAGCCCTGCCATGCATGAATTTGAATGGAGCTTACTTCCCATGAAGTTGAGTTGAAAGAATGAAAATGATACCCTTGAAAATATACATCACCTCGTTTGCTATCATTGCTGGGTAAGTTTTTTTTCTTTCCCTTTCACTATTTCTCAGATTTTGAATCATTGTTCCTACACTCTAATTAACTGATGAAATGGGTGCGGGTCCCAATCCAATGTGGGTAGGGTTATTGATTTTTTAGGGTTTGTAACGGGAATGCGAATAGGATTGAATTTAAAGATGAAACTGATGCTACCATAGCTCTCTATCTTAGATTGCAATTGGGATTTTCTCTTTTGATTGCAATAAACTAGTTGTCGATGTATGTGTTATATGGTTCTTATTGATTTTTGATTTCTCTACCTAATTTCTCAGCCTAAATTTATATACGATTTGTTGTGTAAATGATTTTTCTGCCTAAATTTTTATTTATTTTTGTTATCTACGAGTGGTAAAAGTTACATGCTTATAGACTAATGGCTAATGGCCCTTTCGGTCTCTCTGGCCCATCTCCTTGTTCCACAAATAAAGACACACAAAATGAAACTTCAACTCTAAATACCAACACTAACACCAACAGCGGAACAAATGTTGATCCTTATGGAACTCCAAATGCGATGGAGGATGATGGAACAACATATATACACTTGGGAAAGAAAAGTAAATTTGTCTGGAAAGTTTGGACACAATATTGTCTTGAGGTTAGGCATGGTGAAGAAAAAGCTATTTTAAGAAAGCACTTGGACGTGAATCTAGAAATGGAACTATACATTTGAGAGATTGTCAAGATATTTGCCCAATGAGAAAAACATAGGGATATTGCTCAATATTTTTCCCAAAAGAAATCGAAGATAGAGACTTCAGGAGAAGAAAAAAAAAGATAAAGTTCTTCATGTGAATACTATATGGGATGAAGAAGAGGTGAGGAAGGAGCTCTCTTGTATGGTCATAGTGCCTGAATACCCTCTAAGTATATAGAACATGTTGGGTTTAGACCGTATTCAAAGGCTCTCAACTCCGATTTTAATATGATATCAAGGAGCAATCTCAAGAGTAATATTCTTGAAGTGTTTGAATATGAAAAATGCAAAACAATGAGGTTGTTAGGAAGTGTTAGAAGCAAGGTGGCTATCACTATGAATATGCGGACTTCTCAAAATCAAAAACATGGTTGGCCATTACCATTCATTGGGCTGATAATTCATGGATCATGCAAAGTTCGATTGCTTCTTTCTTTACTTATTGTTATGTGTATTATTTATCTTATAATTTTTTTATTTTTTTATTTTTTTTGGTAAGGAAACTCATTTCAATTTTGTTTTTCCATCACTAGGTTTGTATATGTTCCACGTCCTCATACTGCCGATGCCATTGTTGAAGAGTTGTTGAGGTGTTTTTCGGAATGGTACCTTAATAGGAAGTTGTCCTCTCTCATTGTTGATAATTGTTCTTCTAATGATGCTTTAATTGGGGTCCTCAAAAATAGATTGGATATAAGAGCACTTCCTTTAAAAGGTAGTTCTTCCGTATGCATTTTGCACATATTCTTAATTTGATTTAAGGTTGGATTGAAAAGATTCGTGAGTGTAGCATATTGGAGAGCAATACCTAAATGAGAAGAAATGTTTAAACCAACTTGTGACAGCTTAAGTGTGGTTTATTCTAAAAAGTTGAAACTTGATTCTAACACAAGATGGAATTCGACTCACTTGACGCTTCAAACAACTTTATTATATATGCAAGTTTTTCCAAAGTTGGAAAAAAGGGAAAGTAACTCTAAATGTTTTACTAATGATGAAGAGAGCAGTAAAGTTAGAGATATTTGTGAGAAGTTGGAGAATTTCTTTGATGTGACGAAAGTGTTCTCGAGCACTAGGTAGCCCACTGTAAATATTTATTTTTCTAAAATGTTTGATAGTAGGCTTGCTTTGGACGATTGGCTTTTTGATGCGGATTTGATGATCAAAACCATGGCAAGAAAGATGCTTCACAAATGGGAGAAATATTATGATATAATCCATGGCATTAAAGGAGTTGCATATGTTTTGGATCCTAGATATAAGTTGAATATGTTAAAGTGTTATTATACCATAATTTATGATTTTTATGTGTCTGACAAGGTGGATTCAGTTAAGGATATTTGTTATGCTATGTTTCATCAATATCAACAAAAGTTTAAGCAAGCAAGTGGAGGTCATGGTCCCATTCCTAATGTTTCTAATGATTCCACGCATGCATCTTCTCTTCTTCCAAAGGTAGTGGATGTAGTAAAATGAGAAGCATGGAAGATATATATCAAAAAAAGATTAAGATGGACCCCCTGCCCCACAAAAATCGGAGTTGGATTTATATTTAGAAGATGATGTGTTTCTCACCTTTGGCACCTTGGATATATTAGCTCATTGGACGGGATGTGAGTCGAAGTGTCCTATATTATCTATGATTGCTGGAGACATATATGGCATACCGATTTCCACAGTCGCATCTAAGCGTGCATTTAGTACTTGAGGGAAGTTTGTAAGTTCACATCGTAATCACTTACATCCAAAGACATTAGAAGCTTTGATGTGTGCTAGAGATTGGCTTTGGTCTTCAATGGAGCCAGAAGGTATATTTTTCTTCTTTTCTATTTTCTTAGCATATATTAAATAATCAATTTCCATCATGTATGATAATTTGCTTATTGCTTATTTATATTTTTGTTAGATGGGGAAGAAGTTACATCTTATCGCCGTACTTCTTTCAATGGTGATGTCGATGTTGAGAATGATGATTAGCCTATTACCTAGAATACTTAGGTAAATTATCGAGGTTCAAACCCCTTTACCCCATGTATATTTGCTGCTAGAATTATTATGTTGAGACTTTCTCCCACAAACCCACAAGGGGGGGGGGGGAGTGCGTGTTGTTTCATCTTTCGAAAATTTGTTTTGATGGTTCTTCCTTGAAATGTTAGGATGCTTGCTTCAAGATGGCATTGTTGCTGCCTTCTAGAACGCTATTATCTCCTATGGCATGATATTATTTCACTTTTGTTTTGTAATTCACTTCAGACTTGATTGAAAACTATATTGAGCTTTTAGACTTTGTAGTTGTAAACTTGTGTATGTATTGGAATCTTGATTTGTAGTTTGGATATTGGACTTTTGATAGGTTTTTAAGTGAGTGTCATATTTAAATTGGGCTATGCTTTGGAATTTGGATCTTGGACTATAGATTACAACTTATTACAAATAGAGTGGGTATTCCTCATTGGTGATCCATCGGGGACGGGGGCTGAGACAGGGAAAGATTCCCCCCCCCCCCCCACATTGGGGAACAAGCAGCGACAGGGAGCTAGGCGGGGACAGGGATGTGGGATATTCCCCCGTCTTTGACCCCCATGTTGTCATACCTTGTGAAGCTAGCTTTGCATAAAATGGGACCTAATTCTTGGAGTGAAAACTAAGAACCATCAACACCCGACCTTATCTCAAACTTAAGGTGAGATTTCATCAATGCTTAGCACCCTCAGCCCCGTATATCTGAAATAGGTATCACAAATGTAAAGACCTTATGTGATATTTGGTTGCATATAGTAATGTAATTCAATCATCCTTGCAACAATTATGATTATATAGTTTATAATAATCATAATTACAAGGTAATTATCATTTACAATATTTTTTTACAACCAAACAAGATAATGAAAACCCTTACAAACTTATTAGCATTACAAAATTATTTACATCCAACGAAATATTATTTTAGATTGAACCAAAGTCTACTCTAAGCCCTCGACTCTGCAATAGTTGTAAGTTGTAACTAACCATGCTGTTAACAGGATAACCACAACATATGTTACTTAATGATTATATTTCCACGCAAGAGGACTGGAGAAACATTTCCAGTTGATGAGAACAATGCGAGAGAACAAGTGCTAACACGCACATAGACAAACGCCTGCTCATAAACGTTTAAAGTTTCCGATGAACTGCAATTAAAAAGCTTTTGCCACCAGTGCCGAATAATACAAAGTGACCTGTGAAATGAATACCAAAAATCAAGGAGTAGAAAAATAGATTGTCTAACCAACAGAAGTGATACATGGTACAACCAAACAAAATTGCTCTGATGATGCCCATCAGAGAAGGTACATGACTAATGCGAACTAGGACCTAGTCTACTGCCATCGGTTCATATGGAAGCCGCATCCAAGAGCTGTCAATCTATACATTGCTGATGTTAGGTTGGTGCCTTAAGCACAGTAAAATTTACCTACCACAATAAGACTCAACTCTATTCCATGTTGGTTTTGTATCCTTTTCTTTTCGGGGTTTTCTTTTTTTTGGTTGTAGGCGGGTGGGGTTAAGATGGTGGACTGCAATTACAGCACACAAATTTGAATGTCAGAAGTCATTGCTATGTGACAATAGCATCTTCAGTGCATCATATGTCATGAAAGCAATGCCCATTCCTGGAACAACCTTATAGTACTCTGGCAGGATTCCCCTGTAAAATCCACGCAAACCTTCTGTTTGAAAAATATGCCCAAATGTGCGGAGTATGCCAGTTCTGTAAACATGGGCTTGGCCACCAGCTCCCCGTAACTGCATTCGTCGTCTTATGAGGTCCAAGGGGAATGTTGCTGCAACATGGAACGATGTTACGAGAGGATAATGGGAAAGGAGAGGCTCAACATAATCCACGCTTGACGTGTATTAAAATAATTGAACATGATGACTTAGGAATGCAGTGCCCCCCCCCCCCCAAAAGGGGAGCACGAAAAGCAGAATGTCAATTTAGATTAATTAATAACTTCAATTGAATCCTAAACTGATGTGATTCATTATTTGTCATCAGTCAGCCCTTGCTCAAGAAAACTAACATTTTCATAAGATAAGAAAATATTACTGAGCTTAAACCCGTTCTCCCAAGGGGAACTCCTGACATTATCCGAAATTCATCTACAAACAAATACGGACAGAAGAAAAACCACATAAATGTCGTGCAATAAATCATTAACATAAACTTGGTGTCTGTGTAACCTTTCAGGACCTGCTCTGACAAGACAGCCTTTGAACAAATAATTCTACAATTCTCAAAATTGGAGCTTGGAGATTTCAAGTCATCTAGCAAAGAAGTCTACATTCAAACACCAAGCATATCTTGTACCTAGGGTTGGCAAAATTTTGTCAGACCCAATTACCTGAATTTGTCCAACCCCAAATAAACTAGGTACTGTCATAAATTTTCCGTCCTAATTTTAAATCCAGACACACCTATTTCTATTGTTCGAACCTGATTTTGACCCGAATTCAAGCTTGTTCAATTTTCCTGACCCAAAAAAAAAAAACCCGGGTACAGTCATCAAAATTTTGTCCAAATTTTAGAGGTTGTCTGATTTTTCCGGCCTTAATTTGCCACAAACCCCAATTTTGTCCACCCCTACCTGTAACCAAAGTGGAAGACAGTATCAGATTTCTCTACCGTTTCCCTGCCTTTGGCCTCGGTTTTTTTTTGGGGGGGGGGGGCCCCCGCCTAAGGAAGCTGCCCTAGACCTCTAACTAGGCTATAGCATACTATATTTTCACTTTTCGGGCTTTGAGATGAAGTATCAAAATGTGGAGCAGAATGAATGCATTTAGAACATGCATACATCCCCCAAGACACCAGAGCTCCATGACCAGACTTTGGCATCAACCAAAGTCAACTACAGAAACAAATGATACTAGCACTTCTCACATACAAGTTTATCCCAATTTAGATGTCAGCAAAGAATAAAGCACACAAGACCAGTAACCATCTTAGTACCATGGCCTACAAATCAGATACAGCAACACTTTCACGAGCGACAGTGCATGCAAATGCATACAGAGATAAAAAAAAGGAAAACTAGCAAGAAACTTCAGCATACAACATCCACTCATCACGAGGTCTGAACCCCTAATAATATTACGCAAATGGAACCAAGCTTTGATTGCTAAACGTAACTGACCTGTGGAAGACACAATGCCGGAAAGGCTGCCACAGGTGAGGCTAACTGCAACACTGGAATCATTGGGCCTGACATTGGCTTGTTAAGAGAGTTAACATGCACTCTAGAGACAGCTTGGAAACTAAAGAGTACAGTGTCCATGTTTATACCTTTGAGACTGCCAATAGGACCTAAGAGTCTCATAAACAGAGAAACTTATTGCAATGCTAGGGCCAACGCCCTGCATGACCCAAAAGCAGCCACAGTTGGTTAGCGAAACTTGAATTAGGGGGAAAAAAAAGGTGAAGGTTCATGACTGAAGACTACAGACAGAAAAGGTACCAATAAGGTTGCTTGTAGACCTCTATATAATCCAGGAAACCCTTCTTCTTTGCATATTGTTTCAAGTGCGTGCCACATGCCGCGGTAATACATGGCATTTCTCTGCAAATTGGCGCACATTCAGAGTTATTATTACTGTAGAGAACAGAGTTCAGAGTATCTATAAATATTGAGACTAACTATCTGCAAAACAGATTAAATTGTTTTTCAGCTTTCCGATTTGCCTATTTTCAGGCCCTTTCCCACAATAAATGCTAACGCATGGTGCAAGGACAGAATAACACCACACTCCAGCCTACCGTAAATGTGCTTATATTCCACTTTTCCTTAGATGTCTCTAGACCCTATATACTAATCATTGTTACTGTTTGGTGGTACCACTACCATCTTGATCACTCTGTAATGCATCCATATCTTACATGCAGCTCATTGAGCCACGCAGAGGCAAGATCTCTATATGCTGATAGATACCCGAGAGACTGAGTCCTTTCCTTAAGGCATGCCCCTACTCAACTTCCTATTGCAAATGCCAAAGCAACAAGAGCGGCTACTCCAAGGTATTTCACACCCTCAGCTCAGGGAAAAGAGCTCAATTCAAAGGAAGAAAGGGCCGCCATCTGCTAGCATTGTGCTTTGGAATCGATTGAGTATCAACGGCCGATTGATAATGAGAATGTGATTAAACTTTTCTTAACTGATTGACTGATCGAGGTGTGCAGCGGAAGCCACTCTTTATGCAAGACTTTGATCTCCCGTTTTGGTTTAAAGGAACGATGCGATGAGCTTCGGGCCTTAGCAGCAGTCCGAATTGATCGAAAAGCACGAGATCGCTTCTGATCGAACACCCACCAATCATCTTGGAAAAGATTTTGAGTGGGGAGGAGACCATGTAGCCCACAGAGAATGAAGTCCATATACTTGGCTTTTTGTCACATTCTGAATCCAAGAAATTTGAGTTCCAGTTGAATTTAAAATTAATCACATTGTTTCTTCTCTGAAATATGTACTAGTACTTTAAGAACTAACAAGAGAAATTCTTATATTCCATCCCCAAAATCCATCTGCCACAATTCACATGATTAAGAAAGATATCGCATCACTTACAATTTTCACAATATTAGATTAAGAAGTATTTGCAAATGATTGGACAAAACCATGGAAAGGTGTATCTTGAAATCCAGATACAGAAACCTCATTTAAGGCTTTGTATAAGGTCACTTGGCAAGAATCTTAAGTACGTGCAATAACTTCCTGATGATTAATGTACAAAGAACAGGTCAAAGACTATACGACTTACATATATGTACAGACCAGAGCATAGAATAGGCACAGGAATTGCATCATATTAAATTATCTGACACTATCTTAGAAAGACCACCACAATATGTAACTAAGAGAATAAAAGAAGAAAACAAGAAGCAGGTTCTTTCTAATAATTTATCTCTTCCCTAACCAGTTCTTAGAGCCCCAAGCTCATCAGCCTATATGCTAGGTTTGACTTTGAAAGCTTCATATAGCCTCATGGCTACATTTTCAGAATAGAACATGTTATACTATTGTTGATTCACCAACAAGCGTTATATTTTGGATTATTTTTCTTTTAAGCTACCCATCAGTATCTCCCACGTGCAAGCTAAGTACAATTATTGACTAAGAGAACCCAAAAAAAACAAAAAAGAATCACACAACCCAAGCCACGAGCCCAGGGTTGGGAAAACAAGTTTCAGGGGCTTGTAAGGCCTAACATGCACCCAGTACCTGAAATTGGAAACCAAAAGTGGGGGGTAAAAGTTCGAGAATTACAAAGGCTAAATATCATCCGCAAAACAAGAGAGATGGGTCAAATTTGCGGACAGTAAATTAACAAAGCTGCTAAAAACATCATTAAAATGCTGCATGCTAAAAGAATTGTCCCACAGATTGTACTCTCATACATTATAGTGCATACTGAAGTGGCTGGCAAGAAAATGAAATAAGGGATTAACCATTTATGCTGTAAATGTACTAAATTGGATTCTGATTACATTCTTATGTTCTCTTCAGTTTTGTATTTGATTATAGGAATTTCTTTTAGCATAGTAGATCTTGAGATATTACTCTATTAGGGTTGGGAAGGTAGTACTTAGTTACATCAAAAACAGCAGCCCTCAGCTATAATTACATCTTCTGTGCTACTCTATTCTTAGAATGTAATATGAAATAAAATTTAGTTGTGTTTGTTAGAGAGGTTCTCCTTCAATTAGGTATCGAAATGCCTTCTGTGTGATCCAAGGCTGCCCTTCAAGGCCAAATCATGACTTTTTATCACATTCATCAACAATTTTGAAGTCATTGGCACAGAAGTCCAATCAATACCCCATCAATGCCACCAGTATCTGCATGCTGCCATCTTCAACCATGATAATAAAGGAAGATACAGCAACTAAGCAAGAAAACTCCATGTACATACACCTTGTTTTGATGCTTTTGTAGACAGAGCAATGCCGATCACAACTACAACAACAACAACAACAACAACACTCCCTGTGTGTCTCCCGCTTACACGGGGTCTGGGGAGAATGCCGATCACAACTACAAGATGTAGTACGTTACTGCTCTTTTTTGAGAGAAGGCAAAGGCAGACCGTATAGCAAGCTAAAGGAACTCAGATTCACAGGGGAAAAAAGGACAAGCAATTCCGATGCTAGGCGGTAAAGGAGACTGTTCGACACTAGAGACGAGTTTTTTGAGCTCATGGGTGGGGCTGTCCAAGAAAAGAGATGCTGACAGGCTGCGATATTGGAGCACAGTCACTAGAAAGATATATTAAGTGATCAGAGGTTAGGCAAGTACAAAACCCTGATAGCATGCTGCATGGGATTCTGTTGTACTCCCCAGACTTTTGTTATCTGGTTGGCTTATGGCTCATGGCTCATCTATTTTAGTCACATCTAAACTGGAATAGGAAACTGCACCATATTTATCCTTCACATACCATTTTTTTAATGACATTTGGAGAAATATTTTTAGACCTGGCAAACGGGTCATTCAGGTCAGGTTTGGATTCGGTTCGCATTAAGTTCAGTTCGGTTTAAGTTCGAGTTGATCGAATTTGGTTCAAATTCGGGTACGGTTCGGGTGAAGTTTGGATTGGGTCAACTTCGGGTCAAGCTCATTCGGGTCGATTTGGGTGCGGGTCAGGTCAAAGTCGCATCGGGCTACTTTTGGGTCTACTTATATTTCAATTGGGTTAGTTTATATGTGATATGAGTTTGATATCTGATGGAGTCCCTTTCAGCCAAGACATGGAAGAGGGTCCTAAGAGTCCAATAAGGTCCAATGTAAGTTCCAAAGTCCAAGCTATGGCTCAAATTTTGGAGAAGAGCCACACTATTGCAATCGGGTTAAACAGCCAGAAATTGCCCGGTTTTGTTCATCTGATTTCTTAAGCTACATTGTAGCTTAAGTTTGATATTTTTGCATTTTTGGGATCCTTAAGATGTTAGCTTTCAAGTACAAACATTCAAAGTCAATCATGCACAGTCGAAGTCAAGGAATCAAGGCATTTTGTTCAACCTGCCAGTTTTAGTCCAAAAATGCACGGTAAAATGTTTTAGTAGAAATCTCCTACTTAAACATTATTTAACCTTGATTTCTTTACAGGGGGGTTTGTACACACCCAAAGGATTCCCCCCATGACCTGAAATTAAAATCATGCCCACTTTTGATTGGTGGAAATAAGGGTACAAAACCGGGCTGAAAACTGATTCTAAGAACCTGGTAAGCTACAGCGTGTTTTTCCTTCTCGAGTGGGTTTGCTCAGCTTCTTCTCTGCTTGCTTGCTTCAATCATGAGTCTAGCAGCCAGGAACATCATCGTTTGCTGCTTTGAAACCTTGGGAAGAGCTTAACCAATGAGGGCAAAAAGGAAGAAATCTCACCTTACACGCTTATTGGCTAGCCGAAAAGGGAGCATGCTTTACGGCTGTTTTTCTCCACTTCTTTGCTAGCAAACTGATGTATTAGCTTAATTAAAGTGTATTAAAGTTAAGTACATCATTTTTTTTGCTTTCCTTAATATTCTGGTTGTAATTCATTTAGTTAAGCAAGCATGTAAACTAGTTTAGCCTTAAGCGAATGGATTAGATTGTTTAAGTTGTTTCCTTCCTTAAGGTTGTGATCAAGTAAGTACTAAACCTTGATTAAGTGGTATTTCTTTAGTTAAGCAAGCATGTAAACTAGTTTAGCCTTAAGCACATGGATTAGATTGTTTAAGTTGTTTCCTTCCTAGGGAGGAAACCTCATTCTAGCTTTTATGCTGCCTAGTTGCTTGCTTGGTCGTGTATTAATGCCTTACCAAGGCTCATTTTGTAATCAGAACATTGATATTGAATGAAAACCAGAATTGAGAGCACTTTGCTTTCGTTCCCCTAAATACTTAACTTGCTTCTCCTTAATTTGGTCGATTAAGGTGGTGATCAAGTAAGTACTAAACCTTGATTAAGTAGTATTTCTTTAGTTAAGCAAGCATGTAAACTAGTTTAGCCTTAAGCGCATGGATTAGATTGTTTACGCTGTTTCCTTTCTAGGGAGGAAACCTCATTCTAGCTTTTATGCTGCCTAGTTGCTTGCTTGGTCGTGTATTAATGCCTTACCAAGGCTCCTTTTGTAATCAGAACATTGATATTGAATGAAAACCAGAATTGAGAGCACTTTGCTTTCGTTCCCCTAAATACTTAACTTGCTTATCCTTAATTTGGCATATTAAGGTGGTGATCAAGTAAGTACTAAACCTTGATTAAGTGGTATTTATGTATCTTAATCATAGTTTAAGGACCCTAAACTCAAGTTTAGTGGTGATTCTGTATCTAAACAAGAGTTTAGTCTATCCTTTATTCAAACATTCATACACTAATTCACCTAGACTTTAGCTTTAATTTAGATTGCATAGCTTTTAGCTTTGAATTTAGGTTTGAGTATTCGTGTTTCCCTTCCAAGATACATCAATATCTTACACAACCACATGAGCCATAAAATTTTGGACAAATTAGAAGGACGTTATGGCCATGAATTTCAATTGGCTCAGTTTTTAATCTCATTCTAGTTTGTCCAAAAATTATATTTTAATTGACAGTTTTTAATCTTGCACCCAAACAAAACCCATATCAATTTGAATTTTGGGTCAAGTATAACCTTCTAATTCATCCAAGATTTAGTTTCAATTGCTTCACTCTCAATGCATCACATAGGGAAGTAATTAAGTAGAAGAACAAATAGTGTTATAAATCCCTTCTCCCCAACTATCAAATTAAAGATTTAAAAAAAAAAAAGAATCGAAGTGTTTTGCCTAATCAACATAAACCATAGAATAACTTCTATTGTTTGATTCTACATTTCCTTGTTTGTTACTCAAATGAGTCAAATTCCTATTACGTCATTTCCTTTGCAAATTACAAATGCATTACTTTTTGTTCAAAGCAAGGTTTTGTCATCTACTTTCCCCTTTCGCATCCTAAATATCAAGTGAAGTGTGTAGCTAGCATCATCCCTCCCAACGTTAAGTTTGAATTGGATCGGGTTGGAATTGGGTCGAGTCAAACTTGGATTCGGGTCGGTTTGGGTTTGGGTTCAAGTCAGTCGTGTTCAGGTTCAGGTCATTCGTGTTTAGGTTGGATCAATTCGAGTATGAATCGGTTCAGGTTTCATTCAATTTGCGTTATTTCGAGTTCGGGTTTACATCAGGTCAATAACATTTCGGATCAGTTCGAGTCATTCCGGATTTCGGGTCAAATTGGGTCAATACAGTTTTGGGTCGGTTCAATTTCGGGTTTAAGTCGAGATTGGTTCTACTCTTTCAGATGTCGGTTCGGGTCTGGTTTTGGGTCATTCCGTTTGGTTCTGGTTTTGGGTTGTTCGGATTGAGTCAATTTTGCTGGGTCTGGTTCTGGGTCATTCGGTTCAGATCATTTGGATCAGGTCAATTTTGTCAGGCGTAAATATTTCAGAGGATTAGGAATCAAAAGCAGGAAATGAAATCATGTAATTTCACAGGTACGATAGAAAGTCTGAGTTAACAGAAAAGTCCAGACCATTCAGATAGCTCTTTGTGCAGCTATAACATCTGGACGTCCAGAATTCAGGAGCATAGCCCTTCTACAGAAGCTTGCATTTTTAACATCAAATACCTTATGTGTGTCAGGTTAGGCACATTATTAAGAGAATCAATTTAGAAGAATCTTCTGTGGAGGGGACGTTCCTCAATTATTATATCCCCTTGCCTGGGTAATGCCTACAGAGTACGTTTAGTAATCTAATGCCGCACTATGTACTTCATGCTTTGGAGTAAGGGAAATCACCAATTGACCTTGCCCCCAAAAAACTAAAAAGAAGAATTACCAAAAGAAACATAAGAGATGGTGAGAAGATTGATAAGCTGCTAGATACAAGGCTGAGGTGCATAAAATTAAACATGTCAAAACAAGACAAAAGACAACAGGTTAGCCTGTTGTAGGGACAAAAATGATAGGATTGAGGAAAATATTGAGACTGCTCTTATGCAAAATCCATAGGGAAAGGCATAAATGGAACAACTAGAGCTCAATACTCATATTGACGCAGCACTGAAGGTGAAAGATGTAGTTGATGATTATGTGAATAAGTGGATAACCAACATACATATTTCAGTTCCCCCTTAGACATTCAAGTCAAAACAGTCTAAGGCCTCCATATTTGCACTTGCTGTTGAAACCTTGCTTTTGATTAAAGTGAGATGTTGCTATAAGATCGACAATGCCGCACTTTTTTCTTTTTTTAAACCTCGGGTTAGGTTTTTTCCACTGAAAGGGGGTGAATGATATGGTTGAGAGAAATAAGAGGATTTAGACTTTTGTGTATGTAACTTTGAGTGTATTTTTAATGGTACCATATCGTGAGGTATGGACTATGGACTTTGTTATTGTTAGGGAAGTAATACTTTATTTGTGCTAGGACACAAGTAATTTTCCTTATCTTGGCCTTAATTTCTACGACATAAACAACTTTATGGTTTCCAAGTTTATAATCCAATACAATCAAGTCGAATTATCAGAAAGCTTCTCCAAAATCTGTAATAATTTCTTCCAGAAAATCAAAAGCATGTAAAAGTGGCAATTGAGAATCAAGGATGAGAAACGAAGACTTTAATTCAAGAAATTGGAGAACAATTTTTTTTTTTTAATCAAGAAAAGAATAAATATATTTTATTAACAAAAGGGTGGAAGCAAAGCTAGCATCCTACAAAAGGCCATATACATCTCATATGCACACTATCCACAAAATCTAAAAGATCAAGACAAGAGTAACAAAAGATCCCTTTGTCCCAAAAATAGAGAGATTTGACGAAATAATCTTTAAAACATTGAAGTGGCACCTCCACACCCTCAAAGACTCTCCTATTTCATTCACGCCAAATGCTCCAAAAAATTGTACGAGGAAATAATCCGGCATTCTTCTTTTTAGCTTTCCTACCAAAAAAGATCTCCCAAGCAACAATTTTTAGGAAGTGATAAAGTATATGGATGAAGGAGAGCTACAATAAGATTATTTACAAATAGAAGTAAATACTTCTAAAATACTTTTAGATAATGGGATTTGATTCCTCTGAAGCCCAATTCCAAATCCATAAATCAACATCCACACATATGTGAGGTGTGGAGCTTTAGATGTAGCACCCTGACCCCTCAATTTGACGGAGCCTAATTGCATAGAAACGTAGAATAGCGAACCTTACTACTCCAAAGAAAGGAAGCGAAGGACAATGACACTTGACTCAGCTAAATCTTACTACCTTAAATATGAATAAGGTAAGTCACTGTAGGGGGTATTTAGGTCATTTGAAGCGTAATTCAATCATTTTGGATTGTGGCTCGCTTTCTCATCCAATAGTAAACTGAGGGCATTTTAGTAACTTTTTATACCATAGAATCACCTCACAACATGATTTTACTGTTGTATACAACAGTAAATTGGGGGCAATGTAGTCCTTTTGCTTTATTAGCTGTGCTTTTTGGGGGCAATATCGTCTTATACTCTTATCAGTGTTACTAACTAGCCTTGCTTCCCGATTGTCATGCCCCTACTTTTCTGGGGACTGGGGTTTCTTTTTGAGGAGAAAGAGTGAGAGAAAGATGAGAGAGAAGGGAGAGATGAGAGCACAAGGAGAGATGAGACAGATGGGTTGCCATTTTCTTCCTCTCAAGTTCAATCTCTAATTTGTCAAATCTATCTATCCTACAAGCTCTAATTCTTTCGTTTTGTAAAATTTATGTTTTCTGCATATGCTTTCTTGATTGTTGCTTTGTTTTCGTTCTGTTTCTTCTTCATCGTCATCATCACTCTTCCCTTTTCTCATACAAGACCACTACAGTGCTTGCCCTGCTTTCAATTTCACCATCCGACATCATCCCTTTTTCTTCCCAAATTTTCGAATCTGCAGTTGTTCGGTTCTCTGATTTCATTTTTTTTTTTACTGAGTTTTTTGTTTTCAATTTGATATCGATTCTTGGAAATTCAAATATTTTGCTCTCACTAATTTACTATCTTTTGCTGAGTTTTTTTCGGCCGGGGGGGGTGTTCAATCTAATATCAATTCTTGGAAAATTAGGTACTTCGCTCGCTCTGAATTCCTTATTTTTGCTGAATTTTTTTTTTAAATCATACCCCTTTTGGGGTATGATTTTTGCCCTTGTCTACTGCTATGTTGGTGTCTCATGTTAGTTCCTCCCTCTAGACTTAATTTCTCTGTTTTTTTCTCAGCAGAGTTTCAATGTTGGTTCCTATGTTTAGCTTTATTGCTTCTTAATTTATCAGATATTGTGCAAGTGCTATCTGAGTCATTTT
This sequence comes from Selenicereus undatus, assembly GCA_017589665.1. Taxonomy (NCBI): domain Eukaryota; kingdom Viridiplantae; phylum Streptophyta; class Magnoliopsida; order Caryophyllales; family Cactaceae; genus Selenicereus; species Selenicereus undatus. Next base: position 53,122,906 of record JACYFF010010365.1, on the reverse strand, counting down.
ATTTTCTGGGTTCTCTTCTGTTTTTGGTCTATTTCTTCCCTCTTTTCTGCTTTTAGCACTTGAAGCTTGTGATTCTTGACCTTGCACACTTTTTGGGCTTCTAACTGAAGGATATGGGTTTTCACTTTTGATCCCCCCCCCCCCGAAAACAAATAATTAGTGCCAAGAGGCAAGGTAGATAGATACAAGTAAACTTCCGAACTATGCCCAAGACCACCCAAACTACTGAAGGGTTTTCACTTTTATCTTTTCATGTTGATGCTGTATTTACAATTTTTTCTTTGATTACCATGCTTGGGCTTCTGGGCTTTACTAAGTGTATGCCCTT
>JACYFF010010365.1:53111881-53122568 GCA_017589665.1 Selenicereus undatus | reverse complement strand
TTGATTACCATGCTTGGGCTTCTGGGCTTTACTAAGTGTATGCCCTTGATTTCAATAAACTGATGAAAAAAAGGGTTTTGCAAATAGGGTTGCAAGTGGTCATATCAACCCAGCAATGACATTCAGGCCGCTATTAGCGGGGTAACCGTCCTTGACAGGGGTTCTACACTTCTACAAGATAATGTAATGTCTGGAGCAGTATGTGGAGCTGGGTTGGCAAAGGACTTCCACCCATTTAAGTATGAGATATTCAGTGGTGGGACCAATGTGGTCAACCCAATGGACTTGTTGCTCAGATTGCAGGCATTGTTGTCCTTGTACAATGGCTATCCCAAGAGAAATGCTACAAACTCCGATGTTCCTGGAGACATCTCTTTCTTCCCCACCCTTATTTCTGTTATATTTCTATCTGAAATTAGTTTAGCTTTTATGTTGTTAATGCCTTTGCATACATTGGAGCTGTTTTGTTGAAGATTTAGTTGTTCAAGGTCTATTATTTGTGGTGTTTCTTGCGTTTCTCTCTCGGAGTTAAATCACCAAATGAGGTGCTTGAACTTCTTTTATTGTAATTTAAAGGTTGCATACTTATGATCCTCAAACCTCAAATCGAGCTGTTTGATGTGGAATACTAAGCTGTTGAAAGTTTAGTTAAACTTCATCGAACTTCAAGCATTCACTGTTGCTGTTGCTAGGCGTGCAGGTTAAAGAGGTTTTCCCCCCCGAGGGCCTCCAAGTACAACAATAGCGTACAATTAGTTTCTGAGTTGCACCATGCCAAATATTGAATGATTTCTAAATGTGGAGTAGGAATAAGGCTGCATAAAACTAAGCCTACCCAAATTCAGATCATAAGAATCGCAGAAGAGTTGTTGAAGACAACATTGATTTTATTCTTAAATACAGTTTTGAACCATGCTTATTGAAATTTCCAAGATGCCGAAGAGAATAAGTTAGGTTGTTCGTTCCTTATCCTTTGACAATTTGTCTATAGTTTAGAGCTTGGGATGAAATGATAGTGAACAGATGTCCTATTACCAACAATGTAGATTTTGGCATTGTTGCTATTGGGTTCCCAGGTTGATTCACTTGACAATCATCCCTAGCTATCATGGATTCAAAATGTGGCCTAACCGCGACGAAATGGCTGCATTGGAAAGGTTTTGGAGTGGGGCGAACCACGTTTTCATGCCGCGATATGGAATGTGATTGCCGTATGAGAGCGATTTTGCCGTACCGCTACCGAAACCGAAATTGAAATCGCAACCAAAACCGCATTTTGAATCCTTGCTAGCTATCACATATCAACCCTGCCAAAGTTGGTGATGCCATCATCTACAATACGGACCACACTTGGAAAGATTACATCATGTATGTCAAGCAATTGATGTAAGACATTTTAGTCATAGGTTGATCATGGGTTTTGATTTTTGATTGTGCTTTAGGTGTTTTGTTTCTTTGCTAATTGTAGTTCTATGATTATGTTTAATGGGCATTTTTACAAGGGCAAAGCACGGCATTCTTGTTCTTCCTAACATACATTTTCAATGTCTTTTATCTCCTAGACTCCTGTTATGTCCTACTTTCATAGTTACATATTTTATGTTGTCATAACAATATTCCACCGTTAAGGAGCAGTTGCCAAGACCATCTCGATCTACTGTGTCCAGTACTCAAGTCAAGCCACTGATATCACTGACCTCTACAAATGAGAATTTTGGGATTAATGTGTTTTGTTATGCATTTGGTCATAAGGATTTCTTTTACCCCCCTTCTTTATACTTGTGCTCTAAGCAAGCTAATAATCATGCATTTCAATTTTGTGCCTGTAGTATTCTGCCAGATACAAGGAATTTAGTCAACAACCCCCTGGGAGGTGGTGTGAAAAGATATAGCAAAAGGAAAAAGACTCCTAATTTTGTATTGGTTCAATAGACTCTAATTGGCTGAAAATTTCATAATTACCTGATTTCAGAGTCTACGGACTATATGGTGGAAGACTCCTAATTAATTAAAGTATATGGTGGAACACGGGAAAGCATAACTCAACAGTTTGTTTCCTTTAAATTGGCTGATTTCAATCTTTTTCCCTTTTTTTGTTTTTTTTTGGGGGGGGGGGATTCAAGCAATTCTATATATCATATTGTTTAGGTATCTTCAAATTTTATCATCAGGCCTGCTTAATGGATATCTCCATACCATCTAATTCATCTGCATTTTTTTTTAATGATAAGTAACTTTGTTAATTATTTTACATAGTTCTTCGTCCATCTGTTTCTTGACAATGTTGATGCCTATAAAGAAGAAAGGACCTTTCTCCATTCATCCCACTTTAACGTGACGGATTTTTGAACAGGAAGATCAGCCTTGCCAAACCTGCATCTAACAATGTAAGTTTGTTAATGCTTATCAATTCCTCTGCAGTTTTAGAACTTCTTTACCCGTGCGGTAGCAGCTTTTAAGGTTGCTATCGACATTTTACTTTATTTATTTATGACTATCTTATTGCCTGATTGCTTTCATTGTGTGTATTTGGTCAATTTATTGCTGGATTGCTCGAATTTGGGGAGTAAATCTACTGGTCTGTTTCATTGTGCTGAAGTAAGCTACAAAGTTTTTCCTAATAATGTAAAAAGATAATTTATAATATCGTTAGTTATGTAACTACAAAGTTTATGCTGGTTTATTTTCCTGGTATGGTTAGCTGATATGTTGATCTTAATTAAAATGGATTACAGGGTATTGGCATTTGATTTGTATGATGAACCAACTTCCATTTCTCTGATTGCTTTCTCAGAAGATGCATCAAAGTTACTGGAAAAGATGCTGATGCTCTTTACAGTATGTCATATTAGGTACTACATTTATGTATGTTTCTGATATATCTTACCTTATGTATTCAAATTTCGAATGTTCATGAGTCTATTAGCATCATCTATGGTTTTCATTCCTTTTTTCTCTCCCGACTTAACCATTAGTTTATTCAAAATTTTATTTATGATTTATTGACTTGGACCAATTCTCTTACAAACACAATTCAATTGTAAGGGATATATCATTCTTAGTTTAAAAAAACGCAAGGCGCACTAGGGCGCATAGGGTCCCAAAGCGCAAGGCCCAAGGCATGAGGCAAAGACGCACGCATCAAGGATGCAAGACGCACTTGTATGCAAAAATGTTTAGAAGCCATTCACATTTCACAAAGAATCCTTTGTAGAAACAAGTTCGAAAAATGCATTAAAAAAATGATTAGACATGATTATAACTACTAACACCTCAAATAACCTTAAGATATGTTTTGTTATTATCATAGTTCCCCAAGGCACACACTTATTGCACAAGTATAGCTCACATTTTAGCTTCCAAGGAATAAAAAGAAGAAAAAAGATAAAGACAAAGCAAAGAAGAAGAAGGAAAAAGGGAATGATATAGCCTTGCATCCTTGAAGCGCACCTCATTCCCTCCGAAGCGTTGACCTGGTAGCCTCATGCCGAGGGGTGCCTAGGCGTGCATCCAGTGGGCTTTTTTAAACTATGATATCATTAACATTTACAACTGTAATTATTTATTTTTATCTATTGCTTAGAGATTAGTTTCATTCTAGAATTTTGTCTGCAATTTGCTACCTTAATCAATTGTCTTACGATTTAGACTTGGTATGATTTGTTATTCTGAAACAGGGTTTGTGTATATGAGTTAACTATAAACATGAACGTGGATATATCTTTGATATTAACCATTTTGGTTCTTTGATTTGTGATTTATGATGTTTGTTATATTATTTAGCGTCCAGTTATTTGTTTAGAGTTTAAGCCAGACATCAAATGTCGTGTAGATTAGTTGTTAACGTGATTAACTTGAACATATGAACAAAACCAATTCTTTGTGGAAGTCACAAAGGTTCATAAGGAGAGGGTGACTTATGCTCAGGTGACTCCTGCTACAACGTTTGCAATCAACAAAATTATGAGGTGGACCTTGAAAGTTGTGCCATTTGCAAAACCTAAGCTCACACAATGAGGCTTACTCCTTACATGGAGCTATCAAATGAAGGGATAGATAGATCAATGTCTATTAGTATTTTGGGGAACGATTATATACTAATTAACCAATCTTTTACGTGGCTCTGCGTTTCTAAACTGAGAATCAAAGGAATCTGGTGCTAGCGGTTGGTTTTGGTTTATAAAGCTACTCGAAGCAGCGTTATCAGGATGCAGACACTTTAGTTTCTACTTTCAATGTAATTTGGAACGGTGTTAAATGAGACTTTGGTATGTTCAATTTATAGAGATCTGTAAAGAAGCATGCTAATGCCTTGTAGGTATTGGGTTGATAAGCTACTTCAAGTTGGGTGTAATTTATAATGTATCTCACGGCTTGGCCTAGAACATTTCATTTTCCCCTTTGTATTAGCCCTTTCAGAGACTATTGTAACAGAATAAAAAATATTACTATAGCTTTTTGGGGTGTCTTTTTTCTTGTTTCTTCATCATGCGTATTATTGCATTTATGTATATATTGTGTCATTCTTTCACCTAAACATTAGAAGTGAATTGTTATGTAAAGTCTATTGTACAACTATCTAGACACCTTTCACTTTCCTATCAGATTGTAACATTGTACAATGAAATCCATATATTCACTGTCAATTTGTCATCTAATTTACAATAATGATAAACTCATCATCACGTAACGTCTTAATTATACAATAAGCAATTTTTCACAACTTTTATGACTGTTACAACTAAATTATAATACAGATCACAGGTACAAGCTTACCAGCGCACAATGCGTGATCCCATACCCTAGTTATTAGTAAAAATATCTATAGCATTACTAAATGATATCAGGCAAGAACCTTCAAAAGAGAAATCAGATTCATGTTTTTATAAAGACAAGACTACATCTAATTTTTTGAAAACTTATTCTCTTGTTTCCCCTCTTTGATTCTCAATTAGGGGATTGGCAAGGTCTCACACCTCAACTCATAGCCTCCTAATGTTTCTTACGTACGGGCACATCTCAAAAGAGCATGGCACATCAGAAATGTAAGTACATCGAAAATTAGAGCTCAATACACAACTGTGCTGGTTTATCACCTGTGCCGCAAGGCGTGTCCTCACAAGGTCTAATGGATATGTGGCTAAGGCAGATGTTATCCCTGCTAGTCCACCACTCACAAAGTGGACACCAGCATTTGTTCTTGCATCCTCCCCACAGCTATCAATGCTTGGAATTGATTGTAAGAACTATGAAAAAGGTCAAGGAGTTAACAAGATAAGAGACTTTAACAATAAAAGCATCAAAAGGGATTGCTAATGCTACCAACCTTCTTGTAGTGTTCATATGCATAGAAGTTGACAGAGGAATAAGGAAAACGATGTACAATTGTCACCAGATTTCCCTTCCAAAAAGCTCTCAATCCCTCCTCATTAATAATACGAGAAGCCTCATGCCATATGCCAGTTTTGTTCAATGCCGCAACATCAGCATGCATACCCTGTACCTAATGATATAATAATATTAGGCATTGAAGTAAATGATTTGGTATCAAAATAAATGATTTGAAGTTCACAAGAAGCAAAGGAAAACAACTACATGAGTTCGAAGAATATTTTCAAAGATTAGAAAGCAAATGAACAAAACCAAAGAGAAACCCCAATGTACAGAAACTACAAAACCCTAGCGCCATTAAAAAAAATGCCAATCACGTTTAAATCAAATGCACATCTACTAAGAGTGCCTTGGGTACCAGGGTCCAGATAGAAGCCAAAAAATTGATCACTTCCATCAGTAAGGAGATGGACCACAATTTCAGAATATGACATCGTCTCTTTCTGTCCATAAAACTCACAGAGTGATCCCAAATAATCATCAGCTCCTTCCCCCATCAACCACCAACCAGCTTTAAATATAGAATACTTATGGCCCGCCCAAGAAAACTTTTTTTCCTTACACTAGATCAATTAGGCAACCTAACAACGCAAACATGAGCAATTCCCAACTTCATTCCCAAGACATGTCCACATGCATAATTGATGTAAATATCTGAAACCTGACAATAGTGTTGACTATATCTGCCATTGTAGTGTGTAGAAAAGTTTCATCCTGAGTGAGACTCTTCACTTGCAAATTAAATTTACTACCAGAAAGCTATAAAAGGAGTTAGATGAGTACATGCCAAAGAATCCAATAACCACTTACTTTTACCCATGTTATCATGCCTGCGAGGCTATCAAGCTAGTAAGACTCTCCAATCCTTCAAAGGAGAGTAAGATCCTCCAATCTTGAAGAATGAGGATGAAATTCACAATAGTCACACAGAATATCATTGGATTTATTTAAAAACAAAGGTTCACGGTCATAGTCTCATAGATGCCTTTCTACTAAATGCTTCTAGTTAGATAAAGCATAGCAAGCTGCATTGAAGAAATGGAAACAAAAATTTGATTTGCTATATGTGCATGATGAAAAAGTTGACAATTTTCTAAGAACCTACACTGAAAGCAAGTGTTGAAAGATTGCCAATTTGCAAAAAGTTCAAAGATAAGCCCAAGAACAGCAAACAGGCAAAAACCAAAAAGGATGCCACACGACCAAATTCAATACACAACGAAATTTCAGAGACTATGAGTACCATTGTACCAAGAATGAAAGTCCTTTTTTCCTTTTTTTTTTTTGGTTGGGTTCCACAATTGGATTTTTTCTAGAGATCTGGATGTAATTGACAAAACAAGGGTCAAGACCACAAAGATGTTATTGAGTGCGCTAAGTTGGAGGAGTTACTAGTTTAAGTTCAAATGCAAAGTATTGAGTATGCTACTCCCACGTAAGTAACATAACCAATGGCAAAGTTGTAATGAGTTTTAAGGAAGCATGATATCCTACCCAATCTTCACGCATAACGATTTCATTGTGGAGCGTGTGCTAATGGACCGGAAGTAGATTGCTTGAGTTTAGTTGCAAATTTCCACTTTGATACAAGATATGACTTGATTTAAAGGCTAAGCCACCAATCAAGCCTAAGGATCCACCAAAAATTGCTTAAAGGCAATGCCACCCACAATTCTATAAAGGATTCCACTCAAGACTCACCACCTTTTGAGAAAGGATAAAGAGAACTCAAGATTTTTGAGAGAAAATGAAAGCATAAGCTTCTTTGCATAAACATTCAACAACTACTACTACATCCTAAGGCTTCCCTTTATATAGGAGAGCTTCACAAGGCTTCAAAATGCAGCAAACAAGGCCTTGGACGACCATAAAGCAAAAAAGGGAACCAAAAAGCAACAAACAAAAGCTGAAAAGTGCTTTTTACTTTTTGTTAGCACTTTTCAGTTTACATAGTTCAACTTCAATCAACTATATCTCCTAGGTTTGTTGGCCAAATTAGCTGCAAAAGGTCTTGTTGAAAAGCTCTAGAAGTCAGCTTTCAGGGGCCTCATGTTGCACGCCATTTGGAGCAGCCATTTGGGAGATATGAGGCAAAATGTGCAGCATATCCAAGCTGGTAGTATTTTCAGTTTACAGGGTCAACTTTAAACACCCATATCTCTTAGGTTCCTTAGCCAAATCTGATGAAATAGACCTTCCTAGAAAGCTTAGGAAGTCTACTTTCACGTGGTTTAAGTTGCAGGCACTTTGGAGCTACCTTTTGGGAGATATGGGGCAAAATGTGCAGCATATGCAGGGTGGGGCAGATTTTGCTGCATGTGAAAAAAGTCTCCTCTTGACCTATGACCCAATGCCTTCACCTAGAACTCTTTTTATGCCGTTTAAGCTGACATAAGAAGGTTCCCAAAAAGTGGGTTTACGGCAATTTAAACCCATTCTAAGCTTGCATAAATCAGCCCACAAAACCGGATTAAAACCGGGCTAATTTGCCGTTAGCATACAACTTGCTGTTTTAGGGCTTCTTTATTATCTCCGAGGATTTAACTTTATTTTAATGGAATAAACCCTTTAGAAGACCCCGTGACCTTCCTAAAATATAAGCGGAACGCATCCCAAAGGTTTAGGATGACGTTGAAATTGGAGCTCCAAATCACCACAAGGGCCGAGTCCCCTTTGATGGAGCTTGTGAGCATTAAGGAGGATTTGTGAGTTCTCTTGGACTTGTATGGGCATGCCATTCGTTTCTGTCCCCCTTAGTTTAAAAAAGCCCACCCGAGGCACACCGAGGTGCGCCTAGGCGTGAGGCTACTCCGTCAGCGCATCAAAGGGGATGAAATGCGCCTGAAGGATGCAAGGCTATATCTTTTCCCTTTTTCTTCTTTTTTCTTAGCCTTACCATTACCTTTTTTTTCTTTTCTTTCATTGGGAGCTAAAAAGTTAGGTTAAACTTGTAGGATAAGTATGTGCATGGAGGAACTACGAATCTACGATAATAAGATAATATATCTAAAGGATATTTTCGGTATCAGTAGTTACATTGATGCTTAACCATTTTTTAATGCATTTACCTAACTTGTTTTTGCAAAATCTACTTTGCAAAATGTGAAAGACTTTCAAAAAACTTTGCATAAAAGTGCACCTCGAATCCATGATGCTTGCGCCTTTGCCTTGCGCCTTGCACTTTGGGACCTTATGCCCCTCAGGCCTCAGTGCACCTCGCGCCTTCTAAAACTAAGTTATCCCCAACAAATTTCTTTTTTTTTTTAAATCGGCAAGGAACTAAATCTATTATTATCAATTGTAGCTTCTGTAAAGAAGTCCAATGAGTTCCAATCTTCTCATTTGAATTATTGTTTCTTTGCTTGGCTATCTTCCCTCCAACTATAAGACTCCAGGATAAGTTATTTCCAATTAGAGGATACAAAGATAAAGACCAAACACTCACTGCATCCCCATTTTTATCCCTCACTCTTCATCTATCTTCTCCTTCTTACCAAGATCGACCATGTCCCAGGCGGAGATCTATCTACTAGACCTGTAACTATGGCAGTCCGAAGGTCAAGAATAAAAGATTGTCCAGCGAGAAATAGATTACAGGCAAAACACGTCAATTTCAGCCGTTACACTCGATATTGTACAGGTTTGAGTGTTTGACTGAAATCTTGCCGGTACATTTTTGGTGGCTGATTTAACTGGTTGGCCGGGGAAAGGAGACATACAGCCGAGATAATACAGTATGCTACGAATTTTATAACTTTGGTGTCAACACATGTCCTTGTTTCTGTTTACCTCTGATATCTATCTTTCTTATACATACAAACAACAGCCAACTGTGCAACAATCTCATCAGAATATCACATGTTATAAGTTTTGGTAATAACTCCAATACTAATACCATTGTCAAGCTTCCATTTATATGAAAGCATCATCACCAGAAATTTTATTTCCTTCCAGTTTGCATTCTGCACTTCCTATTATTATGGACTAGTGTGCAGTCAACTGTCAACATCTTCCACACGTATGCTTAAACAGAATCAGCCTCAGAGTGCTTCAATCGAAGGGTAAGTTGTGTAAATGTAGCCCCCTCTAGCCGAACCCTGCCTTAGGCAAGACTCTATTTGGCTTGGGTTCAGGTTCTTCGGTTTATCATATTGAAACCTTCCAAAGATGGGTGGAACCTTTGTACCGATAACTAGGGCAACAAAATGAAAAAATGAAACACAGAAAATAACTCAGCAAGCCAAAAACACATCAGTAAAACAGGAAGATGCCCCGTTCAGTCACTCAACAACCCACTTGGCTAATCCATGGGCTTCTTTCTATACATCTGGTACTGGTTAACTAGTTAAGCATGGAAACAGTTCTCTACAACAAGGACTATTAAAAGGTTAGTGATTGTATCATTTCATATCAAACAATCCGAAAAGGTCAATTTCCGATTAATTACATTGGTATTGTGATGCTTTACTTTGCATCTTGCTTATAAAATGGATCAATAGGCAGGACCGGAAGAAGTGGCTTCCGAGCCTTCCCCCTCGAGTGTCCATCTCATGCAGCCCAAGAAATACCCACAAAGAAGCTCATTGCAACAAGTTGAGACTCCATCTCATGCAGCTCCAGGGAGAAATATAGTTTAAAAAAATTAATGCAAATTGGACATTATTAAGTCACAGAATCTGCAGCACAATTCCCCCAAGCATATTGCTGCTATAGATCCATGCAGAAACCCAAAAGGCCATACATCAAGTAACACATACACGCTGCGAATATGATGATCAGTTATGGGGACAGGGGGCAAAGAGACTGTCTGGTTAAGCTTGAATGTGGCCTGAACAAATGGATCGTATCACAATTTGGTGAATCGCTCAATCACGTTAATCACTTCAACCCAAATCATTAAATCCCTCAAACCATTCAGCCGAAACAGAACTAGTCCATGCATAAGAAATCAATACATCATGCATTATAGAAAAGGGAGAAAGCCAAAAATACTAGTGGGCAAGCTCTTCCATAAAAGAGGGGAAAAAAACGTAATCGCAGGAAAATTTGTACATAAAATATGTCAGAAAGCAAAGTATGGACGTACCTGAAAGAGAATTGTGAGGCGAGCAAGGGGCGCTGTACATGTCTTGCCGACGGCCCCGGCTACGCCGCCAGCAAAAAGCTGGGAAAGAGTACCCATCTGGGGTTGCGACTGTTGGAAGAGTATCCGAGGAGAGCTGCTGCCATCGACTACGCTGCTATGGGTTGCACTTAGAGCCCTTGCCTCCATTCCAGGGCCAATCCCCCCCCCCCC
>JACYFF010010365.1:53053189-53106881 GCA_017589665.1 Selenicereus undatus | reverse complement strand
CAACTTCAACCTACTTCACCTTTTTACCTACCTAATTTACCCACGAAAACAACAGACCCTAAATCTCACATGATACTTTACAAATTATTAAAATTATGAAGGGGTGGATTGAAATGGGTTGAAGTTGGTTGAAGTAGGTTGAGATAGGTTGAAATTGGTATTTTTTTTTTCAAGTGGGTTGAAGTAGGTTGAAATGGGTTGAAGTAGGTTGAAGTGGGTAAAAGTGGATTGACCCACGAAAAGAACAGGCCAGTCTGTCACATTAATAAATTTTTTATTTTTGCAACTTAAGTCTGTCACATTAATAAATTTTTTACGTTTTTAGAATCTGTATTTCATCTCTTTTTCAAATATATGGAACTTATTTATGGATAATTGAATTAAAAATTTGTTATGAAACTTATCCTTAAACATAATTCATTACCTTTAACCTTCTAATTTTGTGTTTGCATTTTATGTTTATAATTTGTATAAATATTTTTTATTTTCCAAATAAAGGAATATTTATTTTTTGATCGAAAAAATGAATTATTTTGTTTAATACCTAGAAAATTGATCACTTAATTTTTTTTGCATGATCAAGTTAAATATTATTTATTTTTTATTGGTTGCATAGTGAATGAAGATAGAATGAAAAATTACTACTCAATTACAAACCAATGAAATAAAAAGATTCAACATTAAAAAGAAAATACAATATGAAAGACATAACAATGAAAAAAAAATACAATACGAGGACTAGAATGAACGTGTGCTACTCTACGAAGATAGAATAAATCATGAAAACTAAATATCACAATGTAAAAGATTGACACAAAATCACATAACAACTATGATTGCAATCCTTGTCGCACCATTTGTTGGTTCCATATTTCTTGAACCAAGTTTGATTGGAGACGTGCATGTAATTCTGGGTCATGAACTTGTACTACTATACGAAGGCAGATTGCATAGCATTGATGATGGTGCCATCAGACATTAGGTTGCAGGATGTTGTCCTGCTAAGGCCATATGAATCAGGTTTGCTCTTAACGATCATGTTGTAGAGTATAATAACACATGTCTTCATTATCATACCCAATTCAGCCTTGTCTATGTTTCGAGCAGGACAACGAATAATGGTGAGGCAAGCTTGTAGAACCCCAAATGCTCTCTCCACAACCTTCCTTATAGACTCTTGACATTTAAAAGACAATTTTATCTTCAGTCCTTGAGGAAAACAGATAGTTTTGATGCAGGTTGGCCATCTGGGATAAAAATCATTGAATAAGAAGCATCCAATTTCGTACTTGCAATCATTGACGACATATTCGCATTTTGTAGTCCGCTCTTGAAAAACCGGTGAACAATGAAGGAAGTTTAAAACATTGACGCTTCCCAGGCACCCCAAGAAGGCATGCCATATTCAAAGATCATAAGAAGCAACTACTTCAAGAATCAAGGTGAAGACTCTATATATCCCTTTTGCAAACACTCATTTCCAACCCAATGGATAGTTTTTCCATTCCAAGTGTATACAGTCAATGCTTCCTAACATACCAAAAAAATCATAAGCTTCTCCCACTTACAATAGACGATCAACATTAACTTGGGTTGATTTTCTTTAGTACTCCCCCCCCGGGAACCCTTGAATGACCCCGGTAACAAAACTTTTCATGCATTCCATAGTCGTGGTTTCACCAATCTTCAAGTATTCATCAACACAGTATGCTGATATACCGTAAGCCAACACTCACATGGCTGCGGTGCACTTGGTGAGTGGCAATAACCATGCCTACCAATACTATCGTACCTCAATTAGAAGTACTTAAAGCAACTCCCAAAAGCGTTAACTATGTGAAGGAACAAATGCTTTCACATCCGAAATCTATACAAAAAATGGGTTTCATTGTAGATCGGGTCTTCCGCAAAGTAATCTTTGTAGAAGCGATCACATGCTTCTTGTCAATATCTCCTTATAAATCTTTTCTTCTTTCTTGGTCTTTGTAATGATGATGAAGCACTCTTATCTTGTCTAGCCTGTCTAATCTTCATAATGAACTCTAATGTCTTCAAGTCAGTTTCATTGTTTAGAACAGTTTCGAATAGCAGCGTATCATCACTAGGTTCTTTAAGTATGAAGCTCAAGCCATCTGATGATGACGACGAAACATATGACAAGTATGAGTTACTCATTGTGGAACACTTGTGCATATAAAAATAACATTGCAAATGTAAGTACAATTTACAATTATATATATAAAATTTTACCTAAAAAAATTTAAACTTCAACATTTTAAATTAACATTAGGTAATTCATGAACTTAAAAAGAAATATTTTGTTGCACAAATTAAAAAGAATCAATCACAACAAACATTTCTTTAAAAAAAACATAAGCATAACAGAGTAAACATTTTCTTAAACAACAACATAGGTTTTAATTTAAAGAGGTGCCAAAATCATATGAGGATGGTGTTTGGTAGTGGCGGCCCCTAATTTCCTCTTATATAGGACCACATCGAACCTAATCCTTAGCACACATTTTAGCAATGTTCATTCTCAAAATCCTGTTCTCATACTTCATCTCCATAAGGTGTTGTTTCTATTCTTTCAAGGTTTGATACCGATCTCTTAGTTGAACGACTTGTAGAGCTGCATTCGCCTTCTTTTCTTATGCTAGGACATATCGTTCAAACACGGTACTATTCTTCACATTTGTGGGCCCTAAGGTTGACAACTCTTTGGTCAGTAGAACCAACACTAGGTCTTGGACTTTCTCCTTCGCCTTTCTCTTCGCGGTTTTTCTTCCAAGGGGCGCATAAGCCTACCAACTTCTTCGGCTGGTCTATCATCACTGGTTGGGATTGCCGAGGTGCCAGGGGTGCCGGAGTTGTTGGGTATGTCATTCTCAAAGTATGTCCCACCTTATTTATCCTCAACTATGCGGAATTTGCTTATGCAGATTGATGGCAGAAGATTTCCCATTTAGGTTGGTCCTTCAATAGTACCCACCAATGCATGAGATCAAACCATAACAGCATACAAATCTTGGGCATTCTGCATAATGATTTCCCACTTGGGTTCTCCTGGTACACCTGAGCCACACAAGCGCACCACCTAGACACAAATGGAGCTGCCTAGTTCCAAAGGCATTGAAAACCTTTCCCATTCTCTTTGTAGCTCCATTGGGAGTGTGCTAGTTTTAGGCGTAGGCAACCTTAGTCCAAAACCCCACTTTCTTTTGATCCACCCCGGTGAGAGGTTCGTGCTTACATTTATCCATGACTTTACCAAGTAACGATCCTTTTCCAATGTTGACTTGGGGGCCATGATGCCACCCTCATTGTTGGTGGAGTTATTACTAGGTGGAGGACAATGAGATGATGAGACTATACGATGAGGTTGTCGTGGGTTATATGAAGGGGGCATTGACCCATAGCTAAAACCCGGGATTTGGGGGCATTGAGGCTATGTGGTGGAGCGTTTCGTGGTGGTAGTTAATGTTGGGAATAATGTGTGGGTATTGTGGCAAGTATTGTCGGAAATAATGTGGGGGGTTTTGTTGTGGTGTTAGTAAAGGTTTAAACTATTCCCAAATTCTCATTGTGAATCATCATCGGTGGTAAGTGCATGAACGATTTTGTCTCATTAGGTTTCCATTTTATGTTCACACCAACATTAAATCAATAGTTTTTATTTTAAATTTTAAAATTTGTAAAATTCATGTAAAGTTAGAGTAATATTCAAATTATTTGAAATTAAACACGTGATTTAATATGGATATGTTCATACTATTCTTACTAATATTAATTAAAATATACTAACTTAACATGTAATTCAACATGAACACATCAAGTTAAAGTAATATTTGATTAATTTTAAATTCAAGATGTAGTTTCCAATGAACATGATCAAATTGGTCTAATTATATTAACATACAATGTGTATATCAACTAATCCAACAAATTCTAATTATACTTCACAAATTTAAATCAATTTCAATTAAATTCATAAATTAACCATGTAATTTCACAAGAAAACAACTAATTAATTTTTCAAATGAACTCAAGCATAGTATATTCTAGCACGTAACTTAAGCTCAAAATAATTTAGTAATTGAAATTCTAACATTTATTAATTGTAATCGAATTCCATACATTTAAGTCATACTAAAATTCCAACTACATTCAAGAAATTTTAAAACTAACTCCATTTATATTCCAAATTTTCAATTTATAAATTTCTATCATACTCAAATTATTTTTCATTTGTACTTTAACCTACCAATTTTGGGAGATAATTAAATGACTTAAATTGAGCATGTTATTTAGCATAGAAACATGTCATCTAACTTGAAAAAATTACTCAAATAACTTGTAGATTTCTAATTAAAGACTTGTTCCTAAATAGATACTAAGATTAAACATGTAATTTACACTTTAATGCCCAACTTCGGGAAGTATTTAAATAACTTTTGAATTGAACATCTTATTTAACATAAAAATGTGTTATTTAACATGTAAACATGTAATTTATTATTTAAACATATGAACATGCAATTAGCTTCAACATTGTAAACATTCGTCATTCCACAAATTTAATTTCTAACTTTATTTTAAATTAAACATTTAATTTAACATGTAAACATGCATTTTTCATACTAATTTATACAAAACTAATCTAATCTTAACACATTTTTAAAATTCTAACATATTTAGTTTTTACGTCGATGATTTTAACATGTAATTTTAAATTCTAAGATACTTAAACTCATTAACATATTAACATATAATTAACTTCTCAATTTTAACATTTAACATAATTAGTTTAAATTTAAATTATCACATATTTATTTACACTTTTTGAACCAACATGCCATATATAACACATTTAACCAACAATTAAATTACAACACAATTTAAGAATAAGTTACAAAATACTTGTCTTCACTTTTTCCTTAAGTCTTTAAATGAACTCTCAAATTTTTACTACAAACAAAATCATAAACAACACTTATTATTTCAAATATATAATTCATATTCTAATTTAAGAATGAAATAGATATGCCTAAATAATTAAATTAAGTAATTAGAACTAAAAAGCTTTCATTGTAAAATTCTTCAATTTCCTTCACTTTACTTACCACAATCTTTTTTAAACCTGAAAAATGGGTCATTCGGTTTGGGTACAGCAGGTTAAGTTTAGGTTATATCATGTTTCAGGTTAAGCGATATTTCGAGTTGGTTCAGTTTGGATCGGGTGAACTTCGGTTCGGGTCGATTTCGGGTCAACTAATTTTTGGTACAATAGGCATGTCATGCAAAAATAAGCAACTTTGTAGAAAATTTCGAGTTGGATATGGGTCGGTTCAGGTCAATTCGGGTTTCGGTACACTCGGGTGAGCACATTTCGGATGTCAGGTTAGGTATGGGTTTGGGTCATTCAGTTCAGTTTTTGGGTATCAGGTCAATTTACCAGGTCTAATCTTTTTCACAACTCATAATTTTTTAGAAAAGATGATTTGAGTTTGGGTAATGATGAATTACACAAAGATGGGAGTATTTATAGGAGAATTTTCAACCAAAAAAGATCCAGCTAATTTAGTACCCAATGGATATATCTTCCCCCAAAGCCTACTTGCCCATTCTCCGTCCGAGTCCAATGGCTACATTTCAAATTTAGTCTTTTTATTAACTTATCAAAATGCCGCACCGGCTAAAGGAAGCCTTCTTAAAATGCGTCGTTTTGGTGCTACAAACGACCAAAAAAAAAAAAACGTGTGGCAAACTACACATGGAGTCCAACACTCATCCCTTAGTGCATGGCACGCTTGTTGGATGGGCAGTGAGTGGAACGCATGTCCCACTTGTCACATGCAAGTTCTCCCACTGCGAGTGCTCTTAGTGGGTCAATGATTGGATAGGTCGGACCGGAGAAAACTGTTTTATCATAATTAATTAAATTATGAATAATTTGTTATTTATAAAACTAAATTCTAAACTTAAATAGGCAGAAAGCTTTCAATAAATACTATCATGAATTGTTAATTTTTAGATGATAATGTTTTAGTAATAAAAAAGCGATATATTTTCTTAAATTTTGGAGCTTTTATGAATTACCTTATGAGTAACAAAAATACAATTATTTAACTTGAACAAAAATTAATGATGAAGGTGGACGAGATATATTTTGGGTTGGTAATATGTAATAAATTAATAAAAGAATTCAATCAAGGGGGAGGAAAAATGAAATAATAAAAACATAAGATATAAATATGCAAGTTTGCCACCTAACACAAAAGTTGAGCAACCTAGGTGGTAGGAGAAGCAAGGAGAACTCTCAAGCAAAGAGGAGGTAAGAGGTTCAAATCTGGTCCACATCACACATTAAGTTTTAATGCTATCGAAGAAATAAGGATTGAGGAAACTCTTGAAACGATCCGAGCATCTGATCCAACCGTGAAAATCGATTGGTTTAATATGGTTTTGACCGGTTCTTAACCGGCTTAATGGGACAACGATTTGTTGCTAGTGATTGGATCGGGCTGCTGTTTGGTTCACTACTTGAACCGACCAATCCCGTCCGATTTTGGTAACCTTGGGCCAAGGGGATTGCCAAGAATGAAATTGAAGTACGCGTGAAATGTCTCAATTCTGGATATGCCTTATGCGCAAGCCACTTATCATGGGTTGCACCCATTTGGCAATAATATGTCAAAATTCTGGCCCATAGGATAAAGTGAAAATGCCCTTAAAGTGTTGCCTAAATTTATAAGAGAGGAAAGAGCTTTATGGAACTTCGAAGTGTTAATCTGTGTGGGGTAAGCAACTAACAGGATTTTGAGCTGGCAAGCAAGAGTGAGGGTGTTCATTGATCTAAACCTGAACTGAACTGACCAGACCGACCTAGACCGAATACCGAATAAGGGTTAAAGGGTCGATGGACGACTGGATCGAGACCGAACCGACTTGGATGAGACCGGGACCGAATCGACTTGGACTAAACACTTTGTAATTTAGCTCAAAAACAAAATTCATTGAGAACAAATTAGGAAAGTGTATTAGAAAAAGAACTATAAGGAAGCCTATTAACTTTTTTTTTATGGTAACAAACCATTAAATTGATGAAGAAATTTAGAAAGACATCCATCAATATCGACAAATCACAAACTACAGGCAAAGAAGTATCAAAAACTTGAAAATAAAAAGCTACAAATCCTAAAATGGCTATAAGTACCTGTGGTTTTTTTCGGTCCATAGTCTGGTCCTTTGAACCACTGGTCCAGGCCAAATCGAATCGAAAATTGAATAAGACCAATGACTGGATTGTTCAGTCCTGTCTGGTTTGGTTTTGAACTGAATACTGTATACCTTTAAGTAAGAGTTTTAGTCAATACCTAATATGCCCTTGCTGCTCCTTTTGACTTTTACTTGAAATTCTCTCTCTCCTCCCCTACCCTCTACCCTCTAGTAGTCCTATCTATATTCTCCTTTTAGTTTCACACCCATTTTCATCCCCAGGAACTGGTTGGGATTCAGTAAGGATGGAAGTAAACAATATACAAGATTATAAAATCAACAATTTATTATGAAGTCAAAGCCCTAGAATTAATAATTAATTTCAAAGTTCTAAGCCTTTTTCCCATTTGATTATCAATACTAATATAGACTTGGAGACGGATAGTAAGAACAAATGATGAAAGACTGTAAAGAAGGCGGTGGAGTGGACTTTGAGTAGAAATAGAGTGATAGTGTCCCTGTCTGAGCTGGGCTTCAGGTTTTTTTTAAAAAAAAAATGCATTGAATACATATTTAGTTGCCTCCAATTGACCAAAAAGTAGGATAAACAAAAAAGCATCAATAAACTAAAATAATTACAATATATTATTATTCAGATATCATTGATATATGCACATGAAGGGACAATTTCTCTTATTCAAATTGTTTAATTTGAAATTTCTTTTCGATAATAATACTCAGTAATCATTCAATACTCTACTTCAAGATTAAGAGGAAATTAAATCAGTTAAATAAGAAAATAATTTGTACATATGCTTACCTTTCTAAAATAAATTGGAGAAAACGTTTAAATTTTGAATAAATAAGATGGGCTTCAAGCAAATAATGGTTTTTAAACAAATTTGAAAATTTTATATGGATAAAATTTTATAATTTGTTTATGTGACGTACGATTAAATCCAATTAAAAATTAGTCACTTTTAAGGAGCTCTTGAATGCATTTGAATTATCAACCTTGAAATGATCATATAGGTACTTAGGTTAATTTAGGTATGTTTTCACGTATGCGATAGCGAATTATCATATATGACATAACAAGAAATTAATTACAAAAACCGTCACATTCAAGCTTGTATTTTTTTCATTTTAGACCATTATTCTAAAATTTGCATTTTGGTAGTTTTTTTCCCCTTACTCAAGCACAAGCTTGTAAATTTTTATTTTCTGACTTCATTAAGTGAAGTGTATTATTTATTTATTTGTTATTATTTATCTTAGTTTAATAAAAACAATAAAAACATCATTTTTCTTACTTACAATGAAAATTTTAACATTTTACGTAGTTATGTTTAGACAATTTTTTATGTTGTTAATAAGCTTCTCTATTGTAAGCAAGTTCAAATTTGTCTTGAATTAAAATAGTTAAACAACATTAAAATATACCTTGAACAAATAATTTTAAACACTAAATGCAAAACCTTAAATACTTGAAACCTAAACAACAAAAGATGAAGCAAAAACCCTAATTGTTCTACTTGAGGCACAGTGTTCAACCTTAAACCATAAACATTAGTTTCAAGTATTATTTGTTTGTATTAAAATAGATAAATTATAAAGTTTGCCCGCAAACCTTAGGATTCAACCTTAAACCATAAACATTGGGGTCTTAACTACCTAATTTTGTTCACTTTCCTTTATTTTCTCTCATCTTTTAAATTTTTTTAGAAAACCCGATATGACGCTACACATATGCTGAAGATTTTGACAAGTTACTTAAGGTAGTTGTATGCACATTTTCGAGCTAACATGTATGAATTTTCATAAATGTTATGAGCAATGTTAGCCAGGATTCTAACTATTAACCCTAAATCCAAGATGATAAACCCTAAATCCTAATCTGAATGCTAAGATTATAATACTAATTATCTAATTTTTCTGGCATCATGTGCCGTAGATAATATATTTGAAGCACTGATGTCCTGTTCCTTTGTATCGCAATAGAAATTTTTTATCCTGATTGCCTAATTTGCCTATTTCCATTCATTTTCTTTCATCTTTTTAATGTTTTCAGTAAATCCCGCTTGACCCAAAACATATCATGGGTTAAGATGCATGAATTATCACACATGTTACGAGCAACGTTAGCCAAGACTCCAAAATGGAACCCCAAACCTTTAAAATATATTGAAATATCACTTAACAGTCTTATATATATATATATATATATGTGTGTGTGTGTGTGTATATATATATATATATATATATACATATATATATATATGTATATATATATATATACAAATACATATATATATATATGTATGTATATATATAAGTGATATTTATTATTTTTTTCAACGAACTCTATATAACCCTAAACTCTAGGTGATGCATGAGGCTTGAAAGAACTCAAGCAAGGGAACTGGTTTACAATCTAAACTGGGCTTAGCTTTGATTCAGTAATGGAACAACACCAAAACAAAGAGATATGAATGGAATAAAGGCCAAGCCACCACCCAAGATAATTCAGGAATCCACCCTCCAAATCCTAAAGGTTTAGCCACCAGATTTAGACTAAAGGAATCCACTCTAGTTAACAACCAACTCGGATTTATTAAAGAGAGATTTGAGAGTGTCTGAGTTAAAACTCAAAACTGAAGGTTGTCATTCATCAATTCTGCCTTAAACAAGCAAACGAGAAGGTATATATACATGTCTAAGCTAGGAGGCAAGCAAGTTAGCTCGTAGGCTAAGCTAATCCGGGTTTAGCTAAATTGTTTTGCAAAACAGTTTTAGACTAAGCTAATTGGAAGTCTGAGTGTGACTAATACAACTTATTTAGGAGCCATTAGGGACTAAAACAAGTTTAATTATCACTAATCAATCACTTGCACATGTTGGTGTGAGAAAAAGGTGGTTGCAGGTGGTTACTTTGCGGTTGGCCTATCTGGGAGCAAGTGGCTATCAATTCCATCCTCCATTGGCTAGGTGGGCTGCCAAAGCTACAAATTAGGTTATGATTATGTTCCTGGAGGTTTAATTAGCAAGGAAAGCAGGTTAGCAGGTGATCAAACCCTCTTGACTAAGGAAAACCTTAAGCAAACCCAAAACAACTTATTTCAGCTTAACGGGCTTGGTTGAACACTTAAATTGATCAATATGATTCTTCAATCTTCACTTGATTTAGAACTGATTTGAATGCATACGCTGAATCTTGGGGATGTTAATGACTCTCCCAAATAATAAAAATTAGGCCTAAATCAAGTTTAGGTGGGTGAAACAACCATAAACTTGAACCGAGACTGGAATGGCCTTAAATTGCCATGGTTGATAAAATGTAGTTGGAATCCCATAAAGAACTGGTCATGATTTAGATTTGTCTTCATGGATTGAATCCTTAGAATGTTGACTATCATCTCAAGCAAAAATAATGCCCCTAAATTAGGTTTTAGGTGGTGATTTCACCTAATCTCTCAAGACGGGTAAACTAGACGTTCCTGGTATACCTTCACTGTTTTGGACCAATAAGCAAAATGCCTATGACATAGTTTCAAAATTGAGTTCCCTCCTTGAAAATAAACTTCTTAGGAGTACAACAAAGTAGGACTTGCCCATAGGAGGTCTTGGAAACTCCCAGAATCATGCCATCCAAAACGGTGCTTAATTTTGGTTTGGAGCAAGAGAACAAGGATTGAATCTGGCCACGTGTAATCTGGTTCTGTTGATCTCCCTGACCTTAATTGGTACCTTGGACTTGGTTTGGATCTTGGGAATTCTCTTACGTGTCATGCTCTGCATCCCTATGGTTTGGGCCTTTGACCATAGGATTCTACTATCACTTGCGTAAGTGAGTTTTTTTTACTCTTCAAACATCTATGTCTAGGGTTTATGCCTCAAACCCTAAACCTTATGCCCTAAACCCTAAACACCTTAAACCATAGAACCTAAACACTAAACTTTAAACTTTAAAACCCTAAACCTTAAAACCCTAAAACCTTATGGGGTTTCGACTATAGTGTTTCAGTATCCCTTGAGCAAGTCACTTGTAAGGGGTATTGAAATATATTTGAATAGTTTTCGGTTCAACTTCTGATAGTTATGATTTTAGGAAATAACATTTAAAGTTTAGGGTTTGGGATTTACAGTTTAAAATTTAGGCTCTAAGGCTTAAGGTTTAAGATTTAGGGTATTTACTCTAGTGTTTAAGAGTTTAGGATTTAGGGTTTGGCTTTAATGTATAGCGTTTAGGGTTACTAGTTAGAGTTTTGGTTAAACATTGCTTGTAACATATATCACAATTCAAATATGTTAACTCAATTATGTATATAAAAAAACCTAGGATAATATGGGAAGATATTTGGAATATGTATAGGGTTATTGTTAAGTAGAATAGATCAAGTGAAAATTAAGGGGAATAAGCAAAAATTAGCAATGTTACACCTCAAAAGTTAGAGCTTTTTATGATAAGCAAAACAATAAACTTTAGACTCTTAACCCTAAACTCTTGGGGTTAGGGTTTGGGTTTAAATTTTTGTACTTTAGGTTTTATGAATTAACATTTGAACTTTAAGGTTTGGGATTAGAGTTTAAGAGTTTAGCATTTAGGGTTTAGGATTTAAGCCCTGACTTCAAGGTTTAAGTTTTAGGGTTTAGCATTTAAAGTTTGGGGGACTCAACCATTCAAATAAATTGAAGTATCTTTAAGGATTCAATCCTAGAGTTCAAGCATCAATGTTTAGGGTTTGGAGGATCTAAGGTATAGGGTTTGGGGGTTTCTTAAAAAAAAAACCTAAAGATGAGAGTCTTACCATTTAAGGTTTAGGATTTAAGACAGAAGACATGTTTATCAATGTTGAACAAGAAGACATTTTAGAGCAAAGTGACTCTGTGCTTTAGTAAGTAACTTTGAAGTGATATTTCAATATAATAGACTAGTCCAGGTTTAGTTTTTTTAGGTTTAGATTCTATGAATTAGCATTTAATGTTTAGGGTTTAAGAGTATAGGATCTAAGGTTTAAGGTTAATTTAACCCTAGGGTTCAAGATTTTAGGTTGTAAGTTCAGGTTTACTGTTTAGGGTCTAGAGTTAGTAGTTAGAGCATAGGGTCTAAGGTTTAAGGTTAATTTAACCCTAGGGTTTAAGATTTTACACTGTCGGTTCAGGTTTACTGTTGAGGGTCTAGAATTAGTAGTTAGAGTCTTAGTCAACATTGCTTGTAACATATACAATACTTTAAACATGTTAACCTAAATATGTTTATATAACAACCTAGGATAATATGGGAAGGTATTCCGGACATGCATGGGGTTATAGAGGGTTTGTTTTTTTAAAAAAATATATAGCTTGAGAGAAAATGAAGGAAAGTTTGCAAAAATAAGCAATATTACATCTCAAAAGTTGGAACTTCTTATATACAAGAGAAACACTAAACTTTGAGCTCTTAAACCCAAAACTTTTGGGCTTAGGATTACTCTAGGGTTTAGGGTTTGGATTCAACTTTTTTGTACTTTATATTTTATGAATTAACATTTGAATTTCAAGGTTTAGGATTTAGAGCTTACGAGCTTAGCATTTAGGGATTAGGATTTAAGGTCTAAGCTTAGGGCTTAGGGCTTAGCATGCAAAGGTCATGGGTTCAACCATTCAAATAAATTGAAGTATCGCTAAGGTTTCTATCCTAAGGTTCAAGCATCAATGTTAAGTGTTTAGGGTTTAGCATGTAAGATATAAGGTTAAGGGTTTTCTCTAAAAATAGAAGCCAAAAGATGAGATTTTTGCTATTTAAACCATAGGATTTAAGTGAGGAAACATATTTATCAATGTTGAACAAAAGGCATTTTAAAGGAAAGTCGCTATCTACTTAAGTAAGTGGTTTTTAAATGATATTTTACTATTTTATATTCATTAAAAAACCAAAAGGAATGACAAGTGGAGAAACAAAATTAATTGTCATATTCTTGTCAGAAATCTATTTGGTTGTACTATTGTATGTAAAGACTAGGCAAAAGTCAAGTAATTTTATACCAGTCATGACAAATTTTATAAGTGTGAACATTAACATCCTCAAGTAATAGTGTCCTAGTGATTTATGTCATAATAAAAGTTATGACTTTTAAGTCATAATTGCTTGTTTTTGCTTAGCTTCCCTCCTTTTTTTTTTTTGGTTATTTTTCTAATTTTTGAATAAACCCTATATAACACTAGATATATCCCAATGATCCTTCGAGATTAAGCCACATTGTTGTATATATGTTATTGGATTATTAAGTATCAATTGTTATATATATATTATAAGCAATGTCAATAAAGACTTCATCTACTAACGCTACACCGGAAACTCATTAACCTTAAGCTTTATACCCTAAATCTTAAATCCTAAACCCCAAACCTTCAATGCTAGAACTCTCTCTCTTTTTTGGTTTCTATTTTTTTAAGAAACCCTGAGATGAAGGCAAATGAAAGGTATAAATCACTTAATGAAACTATTTAATATGTTTATTAATAGTTAAGTATCAACATTTTGAAGGAAATAGTCTAATCTTAAGGAGACGAGTTAGCACAAGAAGAGAATACAAGTACAGAAAAAACACTAGTGGTCTTATTATTGTCGGAACTGTCATGATGCTATTGTATGAAAATATTACTCAAAAGTAAAGTAATCTTATATTAGTCATAAAAAGTTTTTTAAGTTGTAAACATTAACATCCCAAAGCATTAGAGTTCTGTTTGTTTAGGGTTTAGGGTTCTTTTTTCAATTCTTCAAATATTAAGGTTTGCACTGCACCTTATATCGTAAACTCCTAAACTCTTAAACCCTAAACCCTTGCCTTAAACTCTAGGGTTTACGCTTTTTGATAACCGCATTCTAGCATCAATGAGTGAGTTTTAGGTGATATTTCAATGTATTTAAATGGTTTATGGTTCAGCTTTTTGAGGGTTAGATTTTAGACATCACTGTTAACGCTTGGTGTAAAAGTAGGTTATAGAGTTTAAGGTTTAGGTTATCAACCCAAGGGCTCAAGAGTTTAAGGTTTAGGGCTTAAAATTTTATGTTTAGGGTTTAGTGTTAGTGGTTAGAGTCTTGGTTAACGGTGCTTGTAACCTATATAATAATTCATATATATCAACTCGAAAATGAATATACAGTTACGTGGGATAGATTTCAAATATATATGAGATAATCATAGTATAATAAGCTTAGGGTTTAGGGTCAAGGGTTCTTTGTTCAATTCTTCAAATATGAAGGAATTGCACTACACTTTGTACCTAAACTCCTAAACTCCTAAACAGTAAGCCCTAAATACTAACCCCAAACTCTAGGGATTAGGTTTTTTGACCTTGGGATTCTAATATCACTTGAATAAGTGACTTTGGTTGATATTTCAATGTATTTTAATGGTTTATGGTTCAACTTTTGAGGTTTGGATTTTAGAAAGTGGAGTTTAGGGTTTAAGGTTTAGGGTATTAACCCAATGGTTCAAGAGTTTATAGCTTAGGGCTTAAACTTTAGCATTTGGGGGCCTAGGGTTAGTAATTAGAGTCTTGAATAATAGGCTTGTAACCTATATAACGATATATATATCAACCTGTAAATGTATATAAAATTACCTTGGATAATCATAGTGTAACAAGGTTAGAGTTTAGGGTTCTTCGTTCAATTCTTCAAATATGAAGGGTTGCACTGCACATCATGCCCTAAACTCCTAAAATCATAAACTCTTAAGCGCTAAGCCCTAAATCTTAATCCTAAACTCTAAGATTTATGCTTTTTGACCATTAGATCTAGGTTGATGTACCTATAAGGGATCATGATGATGGCCAATCCCAAGAGCTGCCCAAGTCCAAGAAAATCCAAGAGGTCCTCAAAGTCATGAGAAATCAACTAGAAAACCAAGTGAGCTACTGCCCAGTTCTGTCCAGCATAAGCATTAGCTTTCTGACTTTTGGTGCCTAACCAATGGGTGACTTAGGTCCCTCATTTTGCCTTAAAATCTTATTTCAAGAAGTTATATTTTTAATAAAATAAGTTTCAAGTCATTAGGACTTCATTTGCCCCTCCAAATCAGCCTCCAAAGCCAAACTGTCCAATTTGCCCAGTTGATCCAGAATGTCACCTAGTTTTATAGGCCCTTTTCTCCTAACTTTAGACTAATTAGGAGCCTAAAAAATCTACTTTTTGGGAACCCTTGTGAGTTAGTTTCAGCATCGTGGGAAGTATTCCAAGCCAAGTAAATTACCAATAAGCATAAAGGTTGCATTTCAAGAAGATTGACTTTTCAGTTTCAATTTTGACCATCTGACTTGAGCGGATAATTTCTCTCAAATGGTTGGTCCAAATCTAGTGAAAATTTTTACATTGGAAAATGGAATCTCCAAGCTTTTATATGACTACTAGTTCATCAAATTTGGACCATAAACAAGAGAGGTATGACTCAATGAATCTAACCCTGCTGCAGCGTGAACACTCGAAAGTCTAGAAGCATTAAATGCGAATGGATTCATCACCCCTAGGGAACAAATGCGTGGCTACCTAATTCCAAAGATGAATCTACCTATTTTAAGGTGATAATTTAAGATAACAAATCTCCAAGATGATGGGAACAAGTCTCAAGACCCCTAGTTTTTATATTTACATTGTTTTTGCCATAGTTTATTTAGTAACTTGCTTTTATATTTTCTATGCTAGTCTGGTAAGTTGTATTTCATATTTTCCTATGTAAGATGAGTTCCCTAGAGTATTGGCTAGCCCTATAAAGGCCATAATCAAATTAAGTTGAATAATAAGTTGTGAGTCAAAGATAGGTTTAGTTTAAACTCCCTCTAAGTTTTCCTCTCTTGCTTATCTCTAGTTTAACTCTCTAGAGTGGTGTTCAAGAGGCTTTTATGATCTTTTGAGTGGTGATATCTCATCTCACTAGATCTAAAAGTTGAGATCTAAGAATCTTGGTGGTGATATCTTGTCCAAGGTTCTTAGTTACTTATCTTTCTTCATGATTTGCATTCAAATTGTGATAACTCTTTCTCTCTTCCTTTCATTACTTAAGATCCCTTCTTTGTTCTTCATCCACAACAACTTAGAAGTGCATCAAGTGGTACCCGAGCCTAGGCTACCCTCTTGGCCGAAGCTTCGTTAGCCCAAGCACAACCCATAGCCCAAACACAAAATTAATCCACAAAGAGCCCTTAGAATTTATCCATTATGCCTTCAGTCAGGATCTTGAAGAAAGAGTCAACTTTAATTGATATTAAGTTGGCCAGCATTAAAATCCCAAGATTTTATGGCCAAAAGGATGAGTTTACATGCTGGTTTTCCAAGGTGGAACAAGTCTTGGCTTGTTACAACTTTGATGATCAAGAAAAGTTCAAGGTGGTCATTTCAAGCTTGAGAGGTTGTGCACTTCAATGGTGGAAGGATTACAAGTTTAAGAGAAGAAAGAAAGGAAAAGAGAAGGTGAGAACTTGGAAGAAGTTGAGGAGTGAGTTGATGGGTTCCTTTTGCCAACCACTTACATACTCAGACATGGTTCTCTACTTCCTAATAAGAATGGCTCAAAGTCCTCATGTATGGACATCCTTTTTAATAGGGGGGAGTCGAAATAATTATTGTACTATTAATGTCCCTACCTTGCTACCCCTGAAGGAAATCATCTCTATTGAAGATACAGAGGTAAATGAAGAAGAGAGGAAGGATTAAGTCAATTTGATCTACCTCCCATCTTTGATAACTATGATGATGAAGAGATTTTAGGCTTGGAAGACTATAGCAATAAGAAGCTTTTATACTTTGAGGAGTCAGAAGAAGCCTCAAATCCTTCATCTTCTTGTGAGAAAGAAGCATAAGTTTGCAAGGACGAACTCCACCTCCCTCTTTGTAAGGCTATATGTTTTCATCAACAAGACAAAGTTGAGGTAAGAAGAGACTTTTATTCCTTATCTGTCTTAGTCTCCTCTTATGAGTCCTTTTGCTTTTGATCCTTTCACCCTTAACACAACATGAGGAGCCACCAACCCAGAGGTGTTTTGCCCATACCTTTACCTATGACTTTATATCACGAAATCCTGAAGTGAGGCTTAAAAAGTTTGATAGCTCATTTCCAATGATCCAGTAGGTTGGTTTAAACCAAGAATAGGATGAGATAATCCTTTCCTCAAGTGAGCATGTGCATAAAATGTCCCATAAAATTAACCCTCAAGAGCTTGAAATGAGACAACTCAAGAGCAGGCTTACTCATGCATCGGTCTCCACCTCGCTTTAACAAGGTCTTTGAGGTAGAATGTGGTGCCTCTAGAGTTGGAATAGGTGCGGTCTTAACCCCGCAAGGCAAGCCACTTGTCTACTTTAGTGAGAAGCTAACTGATTTGAGAAAAAGGTATTCCACCTATGTAAGGAGTTCTTTACCATCATTCGAGCTCTTGAACTTTGGACCCACTACTTGATTGCACTATCAAGGAGACACCTCCTTTTATTCCAACTCAACTCTTATGTTCTTGGTTTTGAGCACCTTAAGGCTTTGTACCAAAGAGAATTGGACTTTGGTGAGCTATTTAACACTTGCCAAGTTTGACCAAAGAGAGATTTCATTCTTCAAGGAGGTTATCTTTTCGAGGGAACAAGATTATATGTGCCTCAGTATGGAACCCTTGAGCTCATCCTTAGGGAAGTTCATGGAGGAACCATGGTGAGGCATTTTGGTGAAGACAAGACCTATTTGATGGCTAAGGAACACTATTATTGGCCTCACATGCTCAAGGATATTCAAGACATTATCAAGAGGTGCTCAATGTGCTAAGTAGCCAAAAGCTATTCGCTTCCTCATGGCTTGTACACACCACTTCCTAGCCCTCAAGGACTGTTATTGGATGTTATCATGGACTTTGTGCTAGGCCTTCCATGAACTCTACAACAAGGGCTCAATCATGGTGGTCGTAGATCGATTTTCTAAGATGACACATTCCCTCCCTTGCTACAAGCCAATGATGAATCATGTGGCTAATTTATACTTCAAAGAGGTGGTGAGACTCCACGACATTCCTGTTTCCATTGTGTCTGATCATCATTCAAAGTTCCTTAGTCACTTTTGGATTACATTCTAGAGGAAATTGGGCACAAAGTTGAAGTTTAGTACAACATGCCACCCCCAAATGGATGGCTAAATAGAGGTGATGAACCGCACCCTAGAGACTTTGTTAAGGGTCCTAGTCATGAAGAATTTGAAAGCTTGGGACTTGCTTCTTCCCCACGCTAAGTTTGCCTACAATTGTGCTCCAAGTAGAACTACCAACGAATTCCCATTCAAGGTAGTTATGGGCAAAACCCCCTGGGCCCTCTTATTAACCAACAAGAGAAGATGAACACCAAAGCTAGCCAAAGGGTTAGAGAGATTCAAGAGCTCTACAAGCGCGTACAAGCTCAAATTGTGAAGGCAAATGAGTGCTATAAAGATCAAGCCAACAATCATCGCCAACAAGCCTTGCTCAAACCGGGTGATCTAGTGTGGGTACACCTTAGGAAGGAGCGATTTCCTTCCTAAAGGAAGTCCAAGTTAATACCTAGAGCTGATGGTCCATTTGAAGTGATTGAGAACGTTAATGACAGTGCTTACAAGATAGATCTTCTAGGGAAGTATGGCATTTCTTGCACCTTCAATGTGGCAGACCTCAAGCCCTACTATGAAGATGATCTCCTCGAGAATTTGATGGCAAATTATTTTCAACAAGGGGAGGATAATGTACCTATGGTGGATCATGATGATGCTTAATACCAAGATTCACCTAAGTCCAAGGAAATCCGAGAGGTCCTTAAAGTCATGAGAAATCAATTACAAGACCAAGTGAGCTACTGCCCAATTTTGTCCAGTGCAAGTAGTAATTTTCTGGCTTTAGTTGCCTAATCAATGGGTGACTTAAGTCCTTTCTTTTCCCTTGGCCTTTTATTTTAAAAAGTTAGATTTATAATAAAACAAGTTTTAAGTCATTACGATTTCATTTGCCCCTCCAAATTAACCTCCAAACCCAAACTGTCCAATTTGCCCAGTTGATCTAGAATGTTACCTGGTTTTGTAGGTCCATTTGTCCTAACCTTGGACTAACTTAGGAACCTGAAAATCTACCTTTTTAGAGCCTTTTGGGTTAGTTTCAAGGTCATAAGAAGTATTCCAAGCCAAGTCAACTTCCAATAAGCATAAAGGACTCATTTCATGAAGACTAACTTTCCAGTTCTAGTTTAACCATTTGAATTGTGCAAATAATTTCTCTCAAACAGCTAGTCCAAATCCAGTGAAACTTTCTGCATTAGACAATAGAATCTTAAGCTTTCATACAACTCCTGGTTCATCAAATTTGGACTAGAAACAAGAGAGGTATGGCTTAAAGAGTTTGACCTTGCTATTGTGTGAACAAGCATGATTCTGGAAGCATTAAATGTGAATGGATTCATCACCCCCTACGGAATAAATGCATGGCCACCTAATTCTAAAGATACATCTACCTATGTTAATGTCGGAATTCAAGATAACAAGTCACGAAGCTGATGGGAACAAGTCTCAAGACCCCTAGTTTTCGAATTTACATCGTTTTTGCCATAGTTTATTTAGTAACTTGCTTTTATATTTTCTATGCTAGTCTGGTAATTTGTATTTCATATTTTCCTATTGTAAGATGAGTTCCCTGGAGTATTGTCCAGCCCTATAAAATCCACACTCTAATTAAGTTGAATAACAAATTGTGAGTTAAAGAAAGGTTGAGATCAAACTCCCTCTAAGTCTCCTTCTCTTACTTATCTCTAGTTTAGCTCTCTAGAGTGGTGTTCGAGAGACTTTTATGATCTTTTGAGTGGTGATATCTTATCTCACTAGATCTACAAGTTGAGCTCTAAGAATCTTGGTGGTGATATCTTATCCAAGGTCCTTAGCTGCTTATCTTTCTTCATGATTTGCAATCAAACTGTGATAATTACTTAAGATCCCTTCTTTGTTCTTCATCCATAAGGACTTAGAAGTGCATCATAGGTAGCATTACTTGAGTAAATTGAGATTCCAATATATTTTAATGTTTAGGGCTTAAAGTTTAGAGTATTAACCGGAGGACTCAACAGTTTATGTTTTAGGGTTTAGTGTTTGGTGTTTAGGGTTAGTAGTATAGGGTTTAACTTTCCTCATATTATATATAACAATTCATGCTTCTTGACCCGTACATGTTTATATGGCTACCCAGGCTAACCTGTGAAGTGCCTAAGGATGATCATAGTATAATAAGTTTAGGGTTTGGGGTTTAGAGTTCTCAATTCAACTCTTTAAATATTAAGGCTTAATTACACATCAAACCTTAACATCCTAAACTTTAAACCCCAAATCCTAAACTCTTAAGTCCTAAAAGCCAAACCCTAAACTTGAAATAGTACTTCCTACAATCTAAAGTACAAAACGCTGAACCAAAAATTCCTTTATATTAAGATATGCCTTAAAAATCACTCATGAGATACTAAAATCCCATGACCAAAAGCCCTAAACCCTAAAGTTTAGGGTTAGGTTTTAAGGTTTAAGAGTTTAAGCTTTACCATTTAGGCTTATTTAACATATATAATTAAAAAGTGGTTAAGGTTCAGGGTTGAACCTTAAGACTTAGGTTTAAATGACTAGGGTTTAGGGTTTGACACTTTGCCTTGTATGGATTAGGGTTTGTCATACCCTTATCCTTGACCCTTGAACCCTAGGCTTAAAACCCTAAACTCTTAAACTCTAAATTCTAACTGTATACTCTTAAATCCTAAACTACAAATAACTGAATCCTAAACTTTAAATGTTGATGCTTGAGTTCCTACACCATAACCCTAAAATGTTATTCTAAACAACTTTTTACTACATGTTAAATAAACCTATACACTAAACTCTAAACTCTAAAAATCTAAAATCCAAACTGATGAGGATGTGAATCCTCAAACTCCCAAGATTAATACTCACAAGAATTTCACAACCAAAAGGGATGCTCCTGTAAAACCCCGAAAATTCTTTTTGGTGAACTATTGTCGTGGCTGAAGTTTTGGCAACAAAACTTCCTTAAGGAGGTAAGTATGTAAAACCCCAAAAATTCATTTTTTGGATGAGTTATATTTAGCATGGACCGACCTAGGCCTTATAACTTAAATCAATCCAAGTCAACGCAAAACTTTTTAAGTTTTCAACTCCCGCAATTTCGGGAGGGGATAGAGATCTCATTCTTGTTTTGGTTTTTTTTTTTTAAAAGGTGACGAAACGCCTCGTCATATTTTTGAATAATTCTTTTCCCTCCTAAAGCAAACCCTAGTCTCTCTCTCTTTCTCTCTTTCTCTCTCTCTTTTTTTAATGCACCTGGCCCCCACCCCACTCTCTTCTCTATCTCCCCCTCTTGCACCCTAGCCGTGACACTCCCCCCTCATGGTTTTCTCCCTCTTCCGCTTTCTCTCTCTCTCCTTCCACTCATTCTTTCTCTCTCTCTCTCTCTCTCTCTCTCTCTTTCTTCGCTCTCTCTGTGTGCTATAACCAACCTCTGGCGCTGCCACCACACAGCCGGCCAACTGCCACCCACGCTCTCCCTCTCCCTCCTTGCTTTGGTAGGTATTGGATGCTTACCCATGCATCTCTCATGCACCAAAAGAAAAAAAAAGTAGAGTCTTTTACGTTGTTTTATGCTCTTTACAATTCAAGAATACACGTTATAATTTTTGACAAATGTTTTATGAATTTTCATATTTAAAACCGAAGTGGGTGACGGTTGAATCATTTCCTTCTCAAAACCTGATCAAGGTGAGCATTGTGATGATGTTTCAATATTGGTTTTGAGTAAAATTTTGATCTTTCGCTTGACTTGGGTTGGTGGAGGCTTAGAAATTGATAAGATGTATGTAGGGTAGAAGTGTGGCTCGACGTGGTGAAAATTTGGACTAAAAAGACACCCTTTGGAAGTAGATTGGCTGAGCAGAACACCACTGATAGGAGGCCTAACCTAACTTTGAAATTCGACCCATGACGGTATATTAGTATAAAAATCACGAAAGTTTTATAACAGATAGTCAGAATGTGTTGCGTATTCTGTTTTTTGAATCAACGGAATCAGAGTTGTATTGGATGAGTTATGGACGATTTACCAAGGGCTGCCCAGATCTGGGTAGCAAGTGGCAACATAGGATCTTTGAGAAAATTGAACTAGTGTTGGACAGATTTCAGGAAAACACTAAACATAGGAATTTTAGGGATGGACTGAACTTTCCAAAATGGGCAAGAACTTTGCGTGTTGACATCGGGAACTCGAGATATGGAGATTCTGATCGAAACTAGAAATGGGACTGGCTACAACTAGAAATTCCTAAAGTGATCCAAAAATTGTAGAAAAATTATTCTAGGCTAAGGATAGGGTGGGGATGTGTTTTGTACAGTTTGGGGCCCAAAATACGGGTGTTGTTCGAATCCAGGTCCGGATATCTAGGCCAAGCTAAGGGAAACCGAGCCCGTAAGTTTCGTACTACCAGGTAACAAGCATGCCCTAAACCTTCCACAAATGTGCTTCGAAAATGTGAATTGTGTTTATGGTTGAAGGATTATTTGAATGTGTTGTGTGAAGGTTCGGTGTTTATACCATGTATATGTCATGCGATTTCTCCTTATGATATGCAACTACATTGTTTTATTAAATCAGTGAGTGTGTGGGTTTGAGGTTGGTTGAGTTGTAAAATAAAATGAAATATTTGAGACTAGAATGGGTCAGGTTTGGACTGTGTACGTGGACTAAAGGACATTATTAATTTTGAACATGTAATTATTGACTGGATGGGTGAGGTTGAGAAATCTCTTGCCTTTTTGTGATTCAAAGGCCATTAGCCTTCCCCGGGTATAGTGCATGCATATGAGCGGCCACGTGCCTCCTTATGAACCGGGGGGGGGGCAGGTTAGCGGTAACCGTCTATTGAGGTGGTAGGCCAGGGTTAGTTAAGCGGTAACCGTCTGAGTGACGGTAGGTCAGGTTACGGTTAAGCGGCTTCTCTTGACCTAAGAGTAGGCCATGAGACCCAGTGGGGTCGCTCACCCTTGAAAAACTGAAACCGAATAAACGGGAACGGGAAGTACTTATTGGCTTTTGTAAGAATGTGGATTATCTGAATCGCTTGTGTGTTTCCCTCACCCCTAAAATGTTTTAAAATGAATTTGTGTGCGTACCTTAACTGTTAGGGGTGATTGCTATTGAATTTATCTCATTATTGCAAAATATTTTGTTTTCAGGTGAAGTGCATACGCATGGGAATGGATACCCAAAGTTAGCGCGAGGCTCCATCATTTAAGTTATAGTTTGGATCAAAGTAGTTTGGTTTGGGATAGAACTTGTTATGGATTTTGTTTGAGCTTAGTCGTTGCTATATTTGTGGTTGAAATCTTTAAACTGAGGTATTATTCAAGGAATCGTTTGCATTAGTGTTTTGGTTGATACTCAACCTGCTATTTCCACGAAGGAAATATGGCGGTGACACCCCATTTAGGTTTTTCCGCTGCCACATAGGTTAATATTAGTAAGAACGAATGAATTAGAGATTCAGAGTGCAAAAAAGTGGTATCAGAGCTCAGGTTGACTGATCTGAAGACTCACCTAAAAAATTGTAATCAGAAATGAAAAATCTTAAAAACTTATAGACCTAAGGACTACTCGGAGCATGAGTGTAGGACGGGCAAAATGGGACATGTTTGCATATGCTTGATTACCTGTGATCATGTAGCTGATGTGGGCCTATTAATGTATATGATGAATGGAATTGGCCATTGTGGTTGTATGGGATGGCGTTGCCATTATCAGAGGATGGGAAAGATGCCTGGAGTTGGCTTGGAAAGCCACTTAGAGTGGATTGGGACTTTTATCATGGGTTAATGAGGATCCCGAATGATTGCTTGAGATTTGATCACAACCAGGCCCTATTCTTCCTTTTGACTCTTTCGAGTGACCCACTGTGGCGTTATAAGGTTAAGGAGCTTTACCCTAAAAATAGGCCATTCCATTTTGTCGGTGGATGTTGCTTGTGCGAATGGGAGCCTGTGGGGTTGGATTTAAATGGGCTAGTGGACTGCCTCAAAGATATAGGTCCCTATGATGAACCTCCCACCCCTAACACAGAGGACGACACCCCACCACCACTAGCAGAGGAGGATACTGAAGATGAAGAGTCAGTAGGGGAAAATGGGCCAATGGATAAGGAACTGGGAGAGAAGCATATCGAGGAGGAGGGCTTTAGGGATGAACCCTTAGTTAAGTATGAACCCGAGGAGGACCCCATAGAGGGGAGGACCCAGAGGAAGACCTTAGGGAGAAACCCTCAGTTGGGTATGAACCCGAGGAGGACCCTATGGAAGAGGAGGACCCAGAGGAAGACC
The DNA here is from genome assembly GCA_017589665.1 of Selenicereus undatus. Taxonomy (NCBI): domain Eukaryota; kingdom Viridiplantae; phylum Streptophyta; class Magnoliopsida; order Caryophyllales; family Cactaceae; genus Selenicereus; species Selenicereus undatus. Next base: position 53,082,276 of record JACYFF010010365.1, on the reverse strand, counting down.
CTAAGGAGGAACCTCTAGAGGATGAGGAGCCTGAGGAAGAGCCCCTAGAAGAGGAGGAAATTGAGGAAGAGCCCCTAGAAGATGAGGACCAGAGGAGGAGCAACTGATAAAAGAAGACCTAGAGGAAGACCTAGTGGAAGAGCAACTCGAGCTTAAGGATACCCGCGGGAAGCAGGGCAGATACGGTAGAATGTGTCGGGGTACCTGCCCAATGGACGCCCCTGACCAGTAGATACGAGTAGCTGATTAAAAGTTTTGCTTTCTAGGACTATACTATTTAGTTTATCTTTCTGTTCTTTTATTAAGCTACTATGAGCTAATAAAGTTATCGAACACTTATGTAATGAAAAATATTGTTGTGGAACATTTATGGTTTTAAATCTATGCAATTGAGCCTTTTTGAGTTACCTGAATGCTAATGTTTATTATCTATGAATTATGTGAGCTCTGTGAATGTGATGCCAATGTGATGTGTATGAGACATGTGACGAAGTGACTAGACCATATGAGCATGGCAAAGTTTATATGACTACGAACAAAAGCCTATGTTATGTTTTTGTATGATACAGTAGTATACGATGACTTATTGAACTATAGTAGTACGTGTGTCACGAACTATTAGGAGAAAAACTAAACTAGACTTATTTCCCGAATAGGATGGTGGAAAACAACGATGAATCTCAGACCGGGCCCCACCCCGTTTCAAGGACCCCCGTGAACCTGGAGATTCCCATGTCTAGCTTCAGGGAACTGTTAGAAGCCCCCCACCGCAGAAATGGGAATGGGTCTCGCAGTCAGGTGGACGAAACCAACCCACCAACGGGAGCAGAGCTTACCCATCTTCTACTACTGGACCTATTGCAGAAATAAGGGGAGCAGCTCCAGCGATAAAATGAGCACCTGTAGACACTAATGGAGGCCAAGGAGAAGAAGGTTGAGGAGGACAACTTGTATATGTTCAAGAGGTTCACGAGTCACAATCCACCCGTCTACAATGGCACCTCTGACCCCAAGGCCTTTGAGGATTGGATCTGGGGCATGGAGAAGTTATTCGATGCTCTTCAATGCCCAAAGGAGTGGAAGGTGGGTTTGCTGTATTTTATCTTAAGGACAACGCCAACCTATGGTGGGCCACAATGTGAGAGAGATAGTACGAGCTTGGGTTCGATTGGAAGAGGCTCAAGGAATTAATCAAGGACCATTTCTACCCTATGTCCCTTCGAAAGGCAAATGAGAACGAGTTCATGCAGCTACATTAGGGGGGAATGAGTGTGCTTGATTATTCCTCCAAATTCATGGAGCTCTCCCGCTTTGCCCCGGCTTTCCTGGCTGACGAGAGGCTAAAGGTGAATCGCTTTGAAGCTGGGCTCAACCCTGGCATCAAGGAGAGAATGTTCGTGCAGAAATACACTTTCTATGTGGATCTGTATGGCACCGCGGTAAACGTAGAAAGGGCGATAAGGGAAAGAAACAACTAATTCAACGAAGAGCGCAAAACCAAGATGAAGGGGGATCAATGAAAGAACTTTCACCCTCAAGGTTCGTACAGTAGGCCTCTTGGAAACGTGTACCCCAACAACAATGCACGTGGAGGCCAACACCCCAAAACTCGGCCAAGGGTGTTCTGCAATGCCTGTGGCAAGCCGGGGTGCCCAGGAATGCAGCTTGACTAAGAGGCGCTATCGTTGTGGGAGTCCTCAACATCAGATACGGGGATTACCTACATCCCCCACCCCCGGTGGGGCAGAGTCACGGGGGACAGTAGGCCCAATAACAATATTAGAATAGGGGTGTGCAAGCGGCAAACTCAAATCATCAGGGCCGAGCACCCCAGCAGAACCAGGCTTAACCTCCCGACTAACCACCACGAAACATAGGGGGTAGGGTTTATGTTATGCGCAAGGAGGAAGTAGAGGATGGTCCGAACGTAGTCACTGGTACATTCTCTATCCAAGCTTAACTAGTAGATATTTTATTTGATTCGGGTGCTACACACTCTTTTATTTCTGTTAAACTAGTTGAGACATTACGGTTAGTTCTAAACCGTGCACCCCCTCTACTGTCTCTGATTCTCCCTGATGGGAATACTGCGAAGTGCGAGGAATTATATGAGGACTGCCCTATTAGGATGTATGAGCATGAGTTTCTAGCATACCTATATAAGTTTGAGTTGACTGGCTTTGGTGTCATATTGGGGATGGATTGGTTAGCGAAATATTAGGCTCAAATAGACTGTCTAAAACAAAGAATCATCCTAAGAGGGCCCAATGGGGAAAAAGTAGTTTACAAAGGGAAAGTCTCGAGGAGTGGGGTGAAACTGATCATTGTAATAAAAGCCCACAAGCTGTTGGGGCGGGGATACGAAGCGTTCCTGCGTAATGTAGTAGAAACCAAGGCTACTAAGCCACCCCTCCAAGATATCCCAGTAGTTCGAGAATTTCCTGATGTCCTTCCAGAGGAGATCCTTGGCATGCCACCTCTTAGGGAAGTAGAATTCCACATTGATTTGGTACCAAGGGTAAACCCCATCTCTAAAGCGCCCTATCGGATGGCCCCAGTGGAACTTAAGGAGTTAAAGACACTGCTGGATGAGCTGTCTAAAAAGGGGTATATCTGGCCTAGTGCGTCTCCATGGGGAGCCCCGGTATTGTTCGTGAAAAAGAAGGATGGAACCCTAAGGTTGTGCATAGACTATAGGGAATTGAACAAGATAATGGTCGAGAGCCGTTATCCTTTGCCCAAAATAGGTGACCTCTTTGACTAACTCAGAGGTGTGGGGACCTTCTCGAAGATAGACCTTCGTTCGGGGTATCATCAACTCTGGATCAAGGATGAAGACATACCTAAGACTGCTTTTCGTACCTACTATGGGCATTATGAGTTTATAGTGATGCCCTTTGGACTCACTAATACCCCAGTAGCATTCATGGACCTCATGAATCGAGTCTTCAAACCTTACCTGGAATAGTTTGTAATGGTGTTTATAGATGACATACTGGTTTACTCCAGGACTCCAGAGGAACATACTTAATACTTGAGGATCATCCTAGAGGTGCTAAGGAGCAATGAGTTGTATGCCAAGTTGACAAAGTGTGAGTTTTGGTTGGGATAAGTGGCATTTTTAAGGCATGTAGTGCCTAATGAGGGAGTGTCTGTGGATCCTCAAAAGATAGAGGCCATAACAAAGTGGCCGACCCCTAAGAACCCGACGAAAGTAAGGAGTTTCTTGGGCTGGGCGGGGTACTATCGTAGGTTTGTTCAGAACTTCTCAAAGATCGCCACCCCACTCACCAACTTGACGAGGAAGGTCACCAAGTATGAATGACTGAACTTTACTGCCTAGTATCTTGAGTTCCAGAAAGTGGGGGAAATGATTTTTACACCAAAAAAAGCTTAAGAAGTCATAAATCCAACAAACCAAGTTTCAAGTCTTTTGGAGCTCATTTGATATGTCAACTTAAGCTCCAAAGTCAACTTCCCCAAGCAGCGCATGCCGAGACAATCAACGAGTGGGTTAGCTACTTCCACGGCTGATTTGTGGATTTCTGGGCATCAAATTGTGTCATAAAATTTATCATTACTCCCTGAAAGATGGTTCATTTTTTCAAAGGAGTTAGCTATTATCCAGCCCCAGAGCTCACGAAATGCCCTTTTAACCGATTTGAGCTGTTTTGTATTTTGGGCTTAATCTAGCTGATTAGCACATGTTTTAAAGGTAATAAAAGCTCAAATAAGTAGTCTAGAGTACATGTGAGGTGTTGGAATAGTACTAATAAGATTGTATTAGTTTTAGACACCTACTTTGATGGAGACTTAAAGTTAATGTTTTGTCAAGCTTTAAGCTCTCTTGTGTACTTAGAGTAGCAAGTGTTAGCGTGGGTTTCCAAGCTATTCAGGATGTGGGTAGCAGTTGACATGGGGGTTTGAATAACCTCCCCTTGCTCTTGTATTCATTAGTTGATGAGTTAACGAAAGGTAGAGTTCAAACTCCCTTTAGTGTTTTCCCTCTCTTGCTTATCTCTAGCCTAGCTCCCTAGAATGGTGTTCAAGAGTCCTTAAAGATGAATTGAGTGGTGCTTTCTTATCTCTTTGATTATTAAGGAGAGCTCTAAGTAATCTTGGCGGTGATATCTTATCTAAGAGAACTTAGTTTATCTCATTCTAGCTCTTGCTAACAAAACTGAACCTTATTGCATCCCATTTGACTTGGCTAGTTGAGATCTCTTCTTTGTTTTATCTTTGGTACCTAGAAGTGCATCAAGTGGTATCAGAGCCTAGGCGACCCTCTTGGCCGAAGCTTCGTAGCCCCAAACACATCCCTTAGTAAAAAACAAAACCATCTCGCTCATATCCCGTTTACTCACTACACCAAAATGACTACTAGTGCTACCTTGGAAAAGAAATTTAAGCAAATTTTGAAGCTAAATGCCGACAAAGATGCTCAACTTGAGTATTTGAAGAAACAACTTGAGCAAGCCATGAGGAATAATTGAGGGGAGATTCAAAGTTCTCATTCAGTTAGGGAGTCTGAGCCTTCGGATGAAGAAGCCGAGAGTCACCCCCTTGACTCTAGTGTAGAAGAAGAAGAATAGAGGCCAAACAGAAGTAGAAAACCCGCACACCATGCCATATATTTCAAAGTCGAGATCCCGGACTTTGAGGGGCAACTAAACCCCGATAACTTCTTGGATTAGCTTAACACGGTGGAGAGAGTGTTTGAATACAAGGATGTGCCCGATGATAAGAAAGTCAAGCTTGTGGCCTTAAAACTTCGTAAGTATGCATCTATTTGGTGGAGCAATGTTTTGTGAAGGAGAGCTAGGAAAGGGAAGGGAAAGATTAGAAGTTGGAGGAAAATGAAGGAAAAACTTGGAGCTAAGTTTCTCCCACCCCATTACCTGCAAGAAACCTACACTAAACTCCATAATCTTAGGAAAGATTCTAAGAGTGTGGAAGAGTGCACTCGTGAGTTTGAAAAGCAAGTCATGACTTGTGATCTTAGGGAAAGTGAGCACCATACCATTGTGCATTACTTAGGAGGGCTGAATGAGTCCTTAAGGAGCATTGTGGAGTTACAACACTATGTTACCCTTGATGAAGTCTGTTCCTTAGCCCACGACGTCGAATTACAAAAGAAAGCTAAAGTAAAAAAAGAGCCACCCAAGCCCTTAACCCACAGCTACGCTTTCAACAAGGGGAGTTACCCTCCACCCTTAAGGCCTCAAAATCCAACGCTGGGACCCTCAACCCACAAGCTAAATGACCCAAAACCCCTCTTAGCTCGTATGAGAAGAGAAGATGTTGCAAGTTCCACAGGTTTAGGCACATTGCCTTGGAGTGCTCTAACCAAAAAGTTAGTACTTTAGTTGAATACCAAACCTTGGAGGAAGCCGAATGTGGAGAGGAAGGGAGTGACAATGAGGTTCACTTGATGGAGGTTGTAGAGGAGCATGTGGAAGAAGCAGATGAGGGTGAGCCACTTGTTCTTAGGAGGGCCGTAGGTGGTCACAAGAGAGCTAATCATGAGGAGCAAAGAGAAAACATCTTCCATACAAGGTCCACTATCAATGGCCGAGTGTGCTCATTTATTGTGGATGGAGGGAGTTGCACCAATGTGGTTTCTACTACCTTGACAGAGAAGCTTAACCTCAAGGCCGAACCACACCCCAACCTTATTCTATTCAATGGCTTAACCAAGGTAAAGGCTTACAAGTTTCACATCGAAGCTTGATTTCCTTTTCCATTGGTAAAAGCCATATGATGAATTGTGGTGTGATATCATCCCCATGGATGCTTGTCACATTATTTAAGGGAGGCCTTGGCTTTATGGCCGAAAGGTCATGCATGATGGATTCCTGAACACATGCACCCTCTACAAAGATGGCTGGAAGATCACCTTAGACGCCTTAGCCCCACAACAAATCACCAAACCCAGAACCAAGGAAACTCCCAAAGATGGAGAGGTATACCTTTCTTTTCTTCATCCCACCTTATAAGCCAAGCACTATGAGTATAAGGCCTTTAAAGAAATGATCCTTCTCACCCCCTCACAAAATGAGCAAAACGAGACCCCCTCACACCCTCTTGCCATTCAACTCCTATAAAGCTTTTCCCATGTCTTTCCTAATGAGATTCCCTGCAGATTGCCCCCAAAAAGAACCATCCAACACCACATTGATCTCATCCCCGGAGCCGTCCCCCTAACAAACTCACTTATATGATGAATCCCAAAGACACCTTGGAGATTCAAAGACAAGTGGAGGAACTTATCTCTAAAGGCCTTGTCCGAGAGAGTTTAAGCCCTTGTGCCGTGCCTACTCTTCTTGTTCCAAAGAAGGATGGAACTATGAGGATGTGTGTGGATAGCTGTGCCATCAACAAGATCACAATCAAATAATAACATCCTATACTAAGGTGGGTACTATCAAATTCGAATCCCGAAAGATACTATCACATACTTGGTGAGCTCCATGGATCCAAGTATTTCTCAAAGATAGAGCTTCAAAGTGGGTACTATCAAATTCGAATCCGGAAAGGTGGTGAATGGAAGATGGCCTTTAAGACGAAAGTTGGCCTTTATGAGTGGTTGGTCATGGCTTTTTGCCTTGCTAATGCATCTAGCACATTCATGAGGCTAATGAACCAAGTGTTGAAGGCTTTTCTTGGCAAGTTTGTCATTGTCTATTTTGATGATATCTCGGTTTTCAGCAAATCAAGGGGGAACATTTTGAGCACTTGAGACAAGTCATGAAGATCCTTTAGCAAGAGAAACTCTATGACAATCTCAAGAAGTGCACTTTCTTTTCACTTGAAGTGGTATTCCCTAGCTACAATGTCTCGGCCGAAGGGATACAAGTGGATCAAAGTAAGGTTGAGGCCATTAAGTCTTGGCTAATTCCCTCTTCAGTGCATGATGTCCGAAGCTTTCATGGGTTGGCTTCCTTTTATAGGAGGTTCATTAACAACTTCAGCTCAATTGCCACCCCCATGATCAAAGTTCTCAAGAGAGCCAAGTTTGAATGGACAAGCCAAGCCTAAAAGTCATTTGAAGAACTTAACGACATGCTTACTCATGCCCTGGTTTTGGCTTTAGGTTGCTTTGTGATGTATTCCCTCATGCAAACACCACACTCAAACAACAAATAGATTCGAACCAAGTGAGAACAATAGCAACTATAAAAACTCAAACTCAAACTAGTAGAGAACACAAAAGCAAGTCATAATCACCAAGTACAACCCGCTAGTCTTTACCTGGGTAAAGGGAATTAATGCCCTAACTTTGTTGGTTAATAACTACTCAAGTGTGTAATTTGACTAAGGTTTTTTACAGCCATTTGATAATATTTTTAAGTTACTACCAATCCATAAAATTTTCAGTTCAAAATGAGGAGGATTGGGTGCCAAAACAGGAGCATTTCCAGAATCATGCAAAAGTGGGTAGTTTTGCATACCTGACTTGTACAGCTGATTTGAGGGGGCAAATGAACTCCAAATCACTTGCAACTTATTTTATTGGATCAAGAACTTCTTGAAATTCAACCTAGGTTAATTGGATCCCAGTCATACCCTTAGGAGGGTTAGGAAATCAGGTGCACAAAACCGGGCTTGTGCACTAGTTCAATTTCGAGAAGGGCTGAAAATTGACTTAGCAATGACTTGATCATTCCGTGGCCTTTTGTGCTTGTACTTGGACTCTTTTGCTGGTCTTGAAGGCTTATTTCATGTCCCATAGATGGACCTCCATCATCCTCCCCTTGTTTGGAAGAATTTGACCTCAAATTTGCTAAATGATCATATTCCAAGTACGGACTTAGATCCGCCACATTGAATGTGATTGAAACACCAAGTCCCCAGGCAAATTGACCTTGTATACATTTTCATGTATAAGATCTCAAAAGGGCCATCTCCCCTGGGCATCAACTTGTTCTTACATTTGGATGGGAATCGCTCCTTTTTTAAGTGAATCTATACTAGATCCCCGGGTTGAAACACCACTCTCTTCTTGTGCTTGTTTGCTTCGGCTTCGTAGGAAGCATTGGACTTTTCTATCTTGGACTTGACTAGCTCATGTAGTCTTTCAATCTCCTCAACCCTTTTGCTTGCCTCCACACTCAGCTTCTCGTCCATGGCCTTGGGAGTAAGATCAAGGGGGCTCAATGGATCTACCCCGTAGACAACCTTGAAGGGGGACATTCCCGTGGCCTTTCTTGGTGCCCTATTGTATGCAAATTCGGCATATGGAAGAAGCAAATCTGATGCCTTGGCATTGGGTTTAACCAAGGCCCGTAAGAGAGTTCCCAAGGTCCTATTAGTGACCTTGGTTTGCCCATCCTTTTACGGATGACAAGTGGTGCTATACTTGAGCTTAGTTCCCATCTTCTTCCACAAGGTAACCCAAAAGTGACTAAGGAACTTGGTGTCACGGTTCGAGACCACTGACCTTGGAATACCATGCAATCTCATGACCTCCTTGAAGTATAAGTCGGCAATGTGAGTGGCGTCATTGGTCTTGTTGCCAGGTATGAAATGAGTCATCTTGGAAAAGCGATCCACCACCACAAAGATGGAGTTTTTGTTCCTTTGAGTTCTTGGTAAGCCAAGGATGAAATCCTTGCTCACATCAACCCATGCAATGGTGGGAACAGGCAAAGGTGTGTATAAACTGTGACCGAGTGAGTGACTCTTAGCCACTTGACATGTAGCACACCTTCTCAAGACGTCTTGCACATCCTTACTCATGTGAGGCCAAAAGTAATGCTCCCTTAGCATAAGAAGGGTCTTGTTCTCACCGAAATGACTGGCCAATGATCCTTCATGTGTTTCTGTAGTAAGCAACTCACGAGTTCCACATTTGGGGACACACGAACGGGTGCCTTTGAACAAATATCCCTATTGAATCAAGAAGTCCCCTTTCAGGTGCCTTGACATTCGTTGTATAACTCCCCAAAATCCTCATCATCTTTATAAAGGGACTTAAGATGCTCAAACCCAAGGATACGAGCATCAAGTTGAAACAAAAGTAGATACCTTCCTGATAGTGCTTCGACTCCACGGTTTAGTTTCTCGAACTTGTGTTTGATCGTGAAATGAAAGGACTGGAGGTATTTCACCCACTTAGCATACCGTGAGTTAAGCTTGTGTTTCCCTTGAATGTATTTCAAGGCCTTATAGTCCGAATGCAAAATAAACTCACTAGCGACCAAGTAGTGACTCCAATGTTCAAGACACCTCACAATGGCATAAAACTCCTTGTCATACGTGGATTACTTCCTCCTCAAGTCACACAATTTTTCACTAAAGAAAGCCAGGGCCTTGCCTTCTTGTGTGGGTACTCCACCAATTCCCACTCCGGAAGCATCACATTCAACTTCAAAGACCTTGTCAAAACAAGGTAGTGACAAAATCGGGGCTTGAGTTAGTTTGGTTTTGATCTCTTCAAAGGCTTCTTGTGCTTTGGGGGTCCACTTGAAAGATGAGCCTTTAATCATCTAAGTCATAGGGGCCATAATAGTGCTAAAGTTCCTAATGAGTCGCCTAGAGAATGAGGTTAATCCATGGAAACTTCGCACGTTATGAATGCTCTTTGGAGTTGGCCAAGACCGAATGGCCTTCACTTTGCTCTCATCTACCTTGATGCTGTGGGCAGTCATAATGTAGCCTAGAAAAGTCACTTCATGTGTGAAAAAGGTGCACTTTTTTAGGTTCCTATAAAGCTTCTCCTTCTCAAGGGCCATAATGACTTGAGTTAGATGGTCATGGTGCTCTTCTTCGCTCTTGCTATAGATCAAAATATCGTCAAAGTACGCCACCATAAACCTACCAATGTAGGGCCAAAACACTTGGTTCATAAGTCTTATGAAGATACCTGGTGCATTTGACGACCCGAATGGCGTGACTAACCACTCATATAAGCCTGCTTTTGTCCTGAAAGCCATCTTCCACTCATCCCCTTCTCTAATACGGATTTGATAGTAGCTACTCCTCAAATCCACCTTGGAAAACACACATGAGCCGTGGAGTTCATCAAGCATATCCTCAAGCCGTGGTATGGGATGCCTATACTTGATAGTTATCTTGTTGATAAACCAGCTATCCACATACATCCACATGCTCCCATCTTTCTTTGGGACCAAGAGAGCTGGAACGGCACAAGGACTAAGGCTCTCCCTAACCAATCCCTTAGAGACCAACTCTTCTACGTGCCTTTGAACCTCCATGGTCTCCTTAGGATTCATCCTATAGGGCAGTTTGTTAGTAAGTATGGCTCCAGGAATGAGGTCTATGTGCTGTTATATGACTCTTTTTGGGGGTAAACCCATGGGGATATCTTCGGGGAAAACATGGCTAAAGTGCTCAAGTAGGGAAATGGCTATAGGATGGCCTGGTGTAGAATCTTCGAACTCACCAAGGGAAGCGAGGATCCACTCCTTAAAGGCCTTGAACTCGTGGTATAAGGCCTTAAGAAGGGGCTCACTACAAGTGAGTAGTAGGTCCGAATGTTCTCGGCTTTTTTGTGGCTTGTGTTTGTGGAGTTAGGATGGGCTTAAGGGGGCAAGAGCGATCTTCTTCCCATCTTTAGAAAAGGTATAAGTATTCAAGTGGCCATCATGCATCACTTTTCTATCAAACAACCACGGTCTTCCCAACAAACAATAACAAGCATCCATGGGAATGATGTCACTCCATAACTCATCATGGTAGTTCTTTCCAATGGAGAAAGAGATCAAACATCTTGAATTAACTTGAAAGCCTTTACCTTGGTTGAGCCATTGGATGTTGTACGGGTGGGGGTGAGCCGTGGCTTGGAGGTTGAGTTTTTCCACCACGCTAAGTGAAGCCACATTTGCACAACTCCCTCCGTCAATGATCAAGGAACATACCTTCCCTTGGACCGTGCATCTAGTGTGAAAGATGTTCTCCCTTTGTCCCTCCTTGGCTCCTTTGATTCCACTCAAGGCTCTATGTAACACCAACTACTCTCCTTCGTCCACCTCCTCCACGACCTCCTCTTACTCATTCATAAAACATACCTCCTTTCCTCCTTTATTTCCTCATCCTTAGTTGCCTCTCATTCGGCCAAGGAGATGATTCTCTAATTTGGGCAATCCGAAGCTATGTGACATAGCCCTTGGCATTTAAAACACCTTCTAGTGTTGAAAGAGCCGGGGTCTGGTCTATTTTATGGGGCGAGGCCCTTTTGTGGAGCTTGGTTCTTTTGTGGGGTGGAAGGGATTGAAACTGTAGGTTTAGGGGGTGGAAATGGGCTCCCCTTGTTAAAAGGTTGGCTCTTGGGTGGGGCTTTTAGAAAGTCTCTTTTGAGGGGCTTGGCTTTATTTTGTTGTTCCACTTTGTGGGCTAGGACACACACCTCATCAAAGGTGGAATATTATTGCAACTCTACTACATAGGCATACTTAGGATCAAGTCCTCCCAAGTATCTCACAATAGTTTGGTCCTCGGCCTCTTGAAGGTCAAATTTGATCAATAGCTTTTCAAATTCTCTAGCATACTCCTCTACACTCATGGTTCCTTGGGTCAAGTTGTGTAGTTGGGAGTAACTATCTTGAAGGTAAGAAGGGGGTAGGAAACGGACCTTATTCAAGGGAATCCGGTTGTGTGTGCTGACGTGTGGCACCCGTGAGCTTATCCTTAGAGAGATTTATGGTGGTTCCCTTGCGGGCCACTTTGGAGAAGACAAGAGATACATCATGGCCAAAGAGCTCTAATTTTTGCTTCATATGCTAAAGGACATTCAAGACTTGATCAAGAGATGATCTACTTGTCAAATGGCTAAAAGTCATGCACTTCCTTAAGGGCTTTACACACCATTGCCGACTTTACAAGGGCCTTGGTTAGATGTGCGCATGGATTTCATGCTCGGTCTCCCATGCACCCAATGCAACAAAGATTTTATCTTGGTGGCGGTAGATCGGTTTTAAAAAATGGCACATTTCATTGCTTGTCACATGACCAATGATGCCTCTCATATCGCTGATATATTTCAAGGAAGTGGTGAGGCTCCATGGAATTCCCCTCTCCATTATTGCGGATAGGGACTCAAATTTCCTAAGTCATTTTTGGGTTCTCTTTAAAGAAAGTTAGGCATGAAGTTTAAGTTTAGCACAACATACCACCCTCAAATGGATGGCCAAACCGAAGTGGTGAATCGAACCTTAGGAACCTTGCTACAAGTCCTTGTGAAGAAGAATTTGAAGGCCTAGGATATTCTCCTTCCACATGTTGAATTTGTTTACAAGCCAGCCCCGAGTAGACCTAGAAATGAGTCACCCTTCAAGGTGGTGTATGGGCACAACCCTCTCGGCCCACTTGATCTCTTACCCATACACCAAGAGAAGATGAATGCTGAAGCTAGCAAGATAGTAAAAGAGATCCAAGAGCTCTATAAGAATGTCCAAGAGTAAATAGAAAAAGCCAACGAGAGGTACCAAAGTCAAGCCAATAAGCACCGCAAGCAAGCCTTATTCCAATCGGGAGATCTCGTTTAGGTTCGCCCTAAGAAGAAACGATTCCCTTCCAAAATGAAGTCCAAGCTAATGCAGTGACTGATGGAATTTTTGAGATCCTTGAGAAGATCAATGACAATGCTTACAAGGTTGACATCCTGGAAGAGTGTGGGGTTTCTTGTACATTCAATGTAGTCGACCTCAAACCATACTGCGGTGATGATAACCTTGAGAACTTGAGGGAAAATTCTCTCCAACAAGGGGAGGATGATGCACCAATGGAGGGCTAGTTTAGGGAGCATGAGCATGATCAAACAAATAACCAAAGTCCATAAGAGATTAAGGCCACGGTTCAACTTGTCAAGGAAATCTAACCAGTCTAATTTTCTGGTTCAGCCCATGAAAAGGCTGAACTTTGCTGCCTTATATCTTGAGTTCTAGAGAGGTGGGGGAAATGATTTTTGGTCCAAAAGAAAGCTTAAGAAGTCAGGAATCCAACAAACCAAATTTCAAGTCATTTGGAGCTTAAATTTGGAGCTCATTTGATCTATCAATTTAATCTCCAAAGTAAACTGCTCCAAGCAGCACATGCCGAGATAATCAACGAGTGGGTTAGCCACTTCCACGGCTGATTTGTGGGGTTTCTTGCCATCAAGTTGTGTCATAATATTTATCATTACCCCCTTCAGAGATGGTGCATTTTGACCAAGGAGTTTGCTATTATGTAGCCCCAAAGCTCACGAAACACCCTTTTGACCAGTTTGAGCTGTTTTACATTTTGGGCTTAATCTAACTAATCAACGCTTGTTTTGATGCTAATCAATGCTCAAATTAGCTATCTAAAGTACATGTGAGGTGTTGGAATAGTACTAGTCAGATTGTATTAGTTTTAGACACCTACTTTGATGGAGACTTAAAGTTTATGTGTTCTCAAGCTTTAAGCTCTCTTGTGTACTTAGATTAGCAAGTGTTAGTGTGGGTTTCCAAGCTGTTTAGGATGTGGGTAGCAGTTGAAAGGGGGTTTGAATAAACTCCCTTCGCTCCTGTATACCTTAGTTGATGAGTTGATGAAAGGTAGAGTTCAAAGTCCCTCTTGTGTTTTCCCTCTCTTCCTTATCTCTAGCTTAGCTCCCTAGAGTTGTATTCAAGAGTCCATAAAAGATCAATTAAGTGGTGATATCTTATCCAAGAGAAATTACTTTTCTCATTCTTGCTCTTGCTCATAAAACCACACCTCATTGCATCCCATTTGACTTGGTTGCTTGAGATCTCTTCTTTGTTTCATCTTTGGTACTTAGAAGTGCATCAGTTATGTGGTGCACAGAAATAGCCTGAAATTTGCCTAGGTAGAGCTTATTGGTGCATTTAGTGGTTACTGCCCTTCTAGCCAACCAATTTGGTCCTCACAGTATCATTAGGGAGTTATAGGCAGTTGGGACACAATCATAAGCATATCGACTCAGCCAAATGAAGAACTAATGAAGAACAAAGAAGAAAAGGCAGAGAAACCGTCCCATTGGCTAGCCGTAAAGAACAAAGGGAACCAACCACTTTTCTCTTTTCTTCCATATGCGGGCAGCTGCTCCCTTGCTTAATTACTTGCTTAGTGTTGAGTTTAGGCTTAAACATGAAGGTTAAGTAGACTCAAAGTTTGTAATTGGTGTGATTAAGCAAGCTTGTACTTTACTGATTTGGGTGTTTAAGCTAAGCCGGATTAAAGCTAGAATTAAGAGGTTTCCTAACCTTAAAGAAATTTCACTTAGCAGCTTATGAACGTGTATATAAGGCCTTAGGAAGCCTTCTTTTGTAATTCAGAATGTTGATTTAAAGTCAAAGTTGGGGTTTACCCCTTGAGTGTGTGTGAAATACTTCACTTGTTTGTCTCTACTTAGGGCGAGTAGGGTGGTGATCAAATGAGTCTTAACTTTTGTTTAGGTGGTGTTTCTGTATCCTAAACACAGTTAAGGGCCCTAAATGTATTTTTGGTGGTGTTTCTGTATCCTTAAACAAGCTTAGTTTCTCCCTAGATGAGTCTTTGGTGGTGATTTCTGTATCCAAAGATTAATTTAGTTTTTGTCCTTTTTCCTTGATTGTAATCTTTCTTGGTTTTAGCTTTCACTCTTGAATTGAGTTAAGCTTAACCCTTGAGAGTTACATTAGTTTTGGTATCAGGGCAAGTTCATCTTTGTGCCTGAAACCCACGCCTCTATACATCCCTAAACACAGACCACACCAAAAACACAAAAAAGTAAACACAACACAGCCCACAAAGATCTGGAATGCCATGTCCCTTAGGAACTTAATCAAGTTGAAACATGAAGCTGACTCCCTTAGCATCAAGACTGACTTGCTTAGTGTCAAGATTGACTCTGTTGGTCTCTAGATACAACAATTGGGAGTTAATCTACACTCCTTTAGGCTTAATATGATAAAGGAAGCTAGGCAACCCTTTGTCTCAAATGAAGATGGCCAAAGGTATGAAGATAACGATGTTAACTTTGACCTACCTCCAAAATTTGATGAGTATGAAAATGGACAAGAGGAGCACAAGAGGAAATTGAGGTAAAAGCTGATGAAGGTGAGATGCTTGTGTTGAGTGGTTTACAAGGAGATGAAGATGCACTGAGAAAGAACATTTTCTACTATAGGTGTACGGTTCAGAATAAGGTACCTTTGTTCCCCTTTGAACTCTACAAAAACAAGCCACCAAACAACCATGACCATTTGAACCCTTTTCTTACTTGTGGTAAACCATTACTTAAAGCTCCTAATTCCAAATTTAGAGCTTTTGAGGAATGGAATCTAGATGCATTCAAGGGTTTCCCCACAAACCAGATTCAAATCAACATGAATGATGAGTGGAGAGGAGCCTTTAAGACCAAGAGAGACTTGTTCGAGTGGTTGGTGTTATTTCAGCCATAATTAAAGCCACATGTGGGAGATGATTACGCAAACGATTTAAGGTCAAATTCGTCTCAAAAAGCTAATTTCTTGATGGAGATCTACCCATGAACCTCAATTGGACTTAGGGTTAGTCAAGGTAATTATGTTTCAACATCCCAAACCAAAGAAAAACCACATTTCTGCTAAGAATAAAATAATAGTAGGTTTCGTGTTCAAATTAGAATACAAGCCTAGTTTTTTGTTCTTCATTACTTTGACTTCCATGAGATTGAAGTTTAGTATTTTGCCATGAGTTTGAAGCTTAGGAATTTATCTTTCCAATAAAGCAAATTCCAAGTCATTAGGACTTCATTTGTCCATACAAATCACCCTTCAAATCTAAACTATCCAACGTGCCCAGTTGAGCCAAAATTTACCCGGTATTGTGCACTGCATTACTTAGGCCTCTTTTGGTTTAAGTTTGAAATTTTTACATATTTTGGTTCCTCAAGGTGTTATCTTTCTAGGGAATCAAGAATCACTCCATGTGGACATCATTTGGTCGTTCAAAGCCAAAAGAAAATTCTGAAGGTCAAAACTGCCAGTTTGTCCTGCGCATAGCTGTTTTTGTGCTCTTAATTACTTTGGCCTCCTTGAGGTTTAAGCCAAATATTCTTTCAGATTTAGTTTCCCTAAGATATTAAATACCTTGTCCAAAAAATAAAATCAAGTTAAGTAAAGTGCAAATTGAAGAACTAGGCCCATTTTGCAAATCATGCTGGTTGGAGCTCTGTTCTAACCGGTTTGAGTTAGCTGAGGTTTTGAGGCAGCAAATGAAGTCATAAACATGAATTTACACTTGGAGGAGTTAGGGGGCATCCTAAGGTTTCCATCCATGCAAGGAAATCAAAATCATGCTCACGTTTTGCATGGGTTATGTGGCGTAAAAAAACAGCTTGAAATCTGCCCATGTAGAGTTGATTGGTGCATTTGTTGGTTGTTGCCCTTCTAGCCATCCAATCTAGTCTAGTAGCATCATGAGGGAGTTAAAGGCAGTTGGGACACAATCATAAGAATATCAATTCAGCCAAATGAAGAACCAATGAAGAACAATGATGAAAAGGCAGAAACACTCCCATTGGCTAGCCATGAAGCGCAAAAAGAACCAGCCACTTTTCTCTTTTCTTTGACATGCTGGAAGTTCCTTCCTTGCTGAATTACTTGATTAGTATTGAGTTTAGGCTTAAACATGAAGGTTAAGTAGACTCAAAGTTTCTAATTAGTGTGATTAAGCAAGCTTGCGAACGAGTATATAAGGCCTTAAGAAGCCTTATTTTGTAATTAGAACGTTTATTTAAAATCAAAGTTGAGCTTTGCTCCCTGAGTGTGTGAGAAATACTTTACTTGCTTATCTTTACTTAGGCCCAGTAGGGTGGTGATCAAGTGAGTCTTAACTTTTGTTTAGGTGGTGTTTCTATATCCCAAGAGTAGTTAAGGACCCTAAACTTGTTTCTGGTGGTGTTTCTATATCCTTAAACAAGATTGGTTTCTCCCTAGATTAGTCTTTGGTGGTAATTTCTGTATCCAAAGATTAGTTGGTGTATTTCCTCACTAACAAACCCACATTCAAGATTGGAATGCAGGCAAGCTAAGAAGGGCATGAAAACAGAAGCTAGGATTCAAAGGAATTTGGTTAGAGTGAACTAGGGAAGATAGTTTCTAAACTGAAGGGTGGATACAGAAACACCCATGAATCAGTTTAGGGCCCTTAATCCTTTTTAGGATACAGAAACACCACCTAAGGAGTGATTAAGTCTCACTATATCACCACTTTGCTTAGCCTAAGTAAAGATATGCTCGTTTGAGTGTTAAGAGAGAAACTAGGGTTAGTGATAAAGCTCAACTGAAATTCTTATTCATTCCATTTGTAATGCAATGATCAAGCTAGCAAACGCTTAAGTAGGCTCCCCCCCAGTTGCCCAATTGCTTAGGGGTTTCCTTAGTCATTAGGAAACCTCTATTCTAGCTTATTCAAATCAGAATGCAAATCTAAATTAGCTGTGCCTAAGTACATCATATGTGTCTAGTTAATTACATGTTTAATTATGCTAAACTCAAGCTTATTAAGGCACTAAGCTGTCCATTTGCATATGTAAGAGAGAAAAATGGATGCTGATTTGACTCACTCTACGGCTGGCCAATCACCATCCATGATATTTATCTTCTTCCCTAGTGGCCAATGAGCTTTCCAAAGCTATAATCTAGCCAATGATGGGCCTGCTAGTAGCCTAGGTAGACAAGTGGGCAGGTCACAAAGTCGTTCCTTTAAAGAGATCTCAGCCGTTGATCCAAAATAGTCAAACCGACCATTTGGCGCCCACAGTTCAGCAGCTTGGTTGGTTGGCTTCTAGCTTATTTAGATTTGATTTCAAAGCCTGAATGACTTCATTAGGATGTTAACAATAATCCAAAGTAAAGAAATTAGGTTAATGACTTCAAAGCACGAAGATCAAGCCCTTGTACAAGATTCAGCCCCTCAAAATGCTCCAGGGAATGCAAGTTCAAGTCCAAGCATTGCTCTTGCAAAGTTACACACTACCCAGGTATAAACCTTTGTAAAGACCCGGTTTTGTTCATCTGACTTCCTAAACTAACAAGAGGTTTAGGGTTGATATTTTTGCATAGGATGTTACCTAACATCCTCAAATAATAAGCTATGAAGAGGAAACTAAGTTAAATAAGCTGCTTCATGAAGATTTTTCCCCTACAAGTCAACCATTCCAGATAAAGCTCTATTCTGACCAGGTTTGAGCTTCCAGTTGGTTCACCCCCTTAAACTTGATTTAGAGATGACTTATTTTCTTGGGATGATTTTTAACATCTTAATGAAGCCTTGCAAGCATTGAAATCAAATCTAAATAAGATAGAAGCCAAACAACCAAGCTGCTGAACTTTGGGCGCTAAACTGTCGGTTTGACTATTTTGGATCAGCGGCTGAGATCTCTTCAAAGGAGCAACTTTGTGACCCACCAACTTGGCCACTTGCTTCCCTAGGCTACTAGCATGACCATCATTGGCTAGATTGCAGTTTTGGAAGGCTCCTTGGCCACTAGGGAAGAAGACAAAGATCATGGATGATTCGGATTCGAAAACTGCAAAGTGAGTGAAATCAGCAGCCATTTTTCTCTCTCAGATGTACAACTGGATAGCTTAGTACCTTAATGACATGTTCAAGCTTGAGTTTAGCATAATTAAGCATGTAATTAGCTAGACACTTGTGATGTACTCAGCTATGCTAATTCGGGTTTGCATTTTGATTTGTATAAGATAGACTAGAGATTTCCTAATGACTAAGGAAACCCCTAGGCAGGAGCCTACTTAAGTGTTTGATAGTTTGTTCATTGCATCAAACCTGGAATGAATTAGAATTTCAGTCAAGCTTTGCTCCTAACCCCAATTTCTCTCTAAACAATCAAACTAGCTTATCTTTGCTTAGGCCGAGTAAAGTGGTGATCCAGTGAGTCTTAATCACGCCTTAGGTGGTGTTTCTGTATTCTAAGAAGGATTAAGGGCTTTAAACTGATTCATGGTGGTGTTTCTATATCCATACTTCAGTTTAGAAACTATATTCCTGATGGATATCCTTCCATCCCCTTTAATTTAAAAGGAATCAAATCATTTAGGTAAGTTTATTATGCTGGTTAAAGGATGAATAATTCATCCAAGTTTTGTTTAAGCATTGAAACTGCAGAGCAAGGGTTCATTCCAACAGCTAGCCCACTTTTGTGTGCTAAATTACTAAAGCATCCTAAGGGTTTAAGTCTAATGTTTTTCGATGGATTTGAAGTTCAAGATGTCAGCTTTCCAACAAATCAAGTTTCATCCCATTTGGACTTCATTTGCCCATCCAAATTAGCAATTAAACCCAAGGTGTCTAAACTGCCCAGCAAGACCAGATTATACACGATTTGGTTACTTCATAACTTAAGCTATATGATGGCTTAAGTCTTGAAATTATACATTTTTGGAATCCTCATGATGTCTACTTTCAGGTCCAAGCATTAGTTTTCGATCATACCCACAAGAGGATGAGAGATCAAGGAGTTTTCCCAAACTGGTTAGATTAGGCTCTAATCTGCGCGGTAGAATATTTAAGCCTAATTGCCCTACTTAAACATGTCATAACCTTGATTTCTTTGTGTGTGTGTGTGTGTGGGGGGGGGGGTTATACAAATCCCAAAGTTACCCCCCAATGGCCTGAAAACACAATCATACTCACTTTTGATAAGCTTAATCATTGTCCTAAAAAACCGGCCAGAATTGCTCTTAAACCCGGTTTAGCACAACTTAGTTTATTCTAAGCATTCAGCCGAATTCTTCAACTTGCAAGCTGCTTAACACACTTTGCTAGACTTGGCACACATTTCTAGGCTATCTCAAGATAGGATGGTGCCTTAAAATGTTCAACCAATGAAGAAACAAAGCAACAAAGTTGGTCTCTTGCACGTGATTGGCTAGCCGTAAAGGGAGAGTTGCTTTTCGGCTATCCAATGGGAATTCAGCAAGCAAATCAGCATGTTTAAGCTTTGATTATGAGTAAATGATTGTATAATAAGTATTAGTATTGTTTTACTTCATGTTTAGAATGTATTAGATTAGTTTAAGCAAGCATGTACTTAGTTAGCATAAAATCAGTTTGTATTAGCTCTTAATACCTTTCCCAACTAGTAAGAAAGGTAGTGGTGTGTGTGTGCTTGCTAGCTTAGCTCTATTTAAAGAGCTTGCATGCCCCTTTGTATTGAAAAAAAACCAGAATTGAATCAAAACCCTTTGAGAGCATTGTTGCTTTCGTGCTTAGGCACACCTCAAATACTCAACTTGCTTATCTTAGTTTAGGTCGAACTAAGTGGTGATCAAGTGAAGTCTTAAACATGATTAAGTGGTGATATCTGTATCTTAATCATTGTTTAAGGGCCCTAAACTTGAGTTTGGTGGTGTTTCTATATCCATTCTTCAAGTTTAGTTCTATCCAATTTGGCGTTTTATCTCAAGTGTTCAAAGAGAGTTAAAGTGAGTTTGCTAGCTTAATTTTGAGTTAGTAAATCTTAGCTTTGATTCTTCTTTCCATTCCACACATCCATAACCTTTCTTACATCCATTTCCATGCTTGACCAAGGCTAAAGGTATCCCTTTTGGTTTAGCTTGCAACCCAAACACTCAGCTCATCTCAAACCGTGTAACATCACTAAGCTTGACGAACATGGCAGCAAGTTGGCATGGCCATACCGTGCCTATAGGCATGACCGTGCCTCCCTTGAACGTCCCCTTTTTATGTTGATTTCACTTGCTAGCTTCGTGTACTTGGTAGCTTGCTACTTGGTTCCTTCCATCCCTTGAGACATCCATCAATTCACATCAAATTCTCTTTGTTTTCTCATTTAGAATCACGTGATTCTAAACTCCATTCCTCCCTCACATGTTTGTTGCCTCACAACCAACATATTATGTGCCCATTTTCCTTGGTTTTCCTTAATTGTGTCTTCCTTTGGTTGATAAGCTGTCTCTCTTAAATTAAGTCCTAGCTTAGACCCTCGACAGATACATCACTTCCTTAGTACACTCTACCGTGAATCCTTATTTTTGTGTTAATTTCCTTCTTGGCTTGCTTGCATTACAATCTTGAATGTGGGTTTGTTAGTGAGGAAATACGTTATATTTTGTATCATAGCAAGTTTCATCTTGGCCCTGACCCTCTGTTTTCATCCACGTTCCTTTCTACCTAAACATAATCTAAAACACTTTACCTAGTTTGATTCAGTTTGCAAGCATGAATGCAAGCATGACTTTGGAAGAGAAATTTAAGGCTCTCATGAAGAATTTTGAAGCCAACACCACGAACATTGAAGAACTCAAGAACCAGAATGCCTACTTAAAGTGCTAACATGCTAAATTAATGAGGCAGAGGAGAAGAAACCTAGTGAGCTCATCTAGCTCACCTGATTCTAACTAAGAAGAAACAACTGAGAGAGATAGCCAACATTTGGTCTCAACTAGTGAGGAAGAGCCTCCTAGGAGACTAAAGAGAAGAGGAAGAAGATCCCTGCCTAACTTTAATGACTTTAAAGTTGACATTCTAGAATTTGAAGGGAAGCTAGACCTGGACGAATTCTTGGAGTGGATGTAAACATTGGAGATGGTCTTTAATTTCAAGGACATTCCTGAAGAGAGAAAGGTAAAACTTGTTGCTTTGAAGCTTAGAATCTATGCCTCTCTCTGGTGGACGAACTTGTGTGCCAAAAGGGTTAAGTTAAGGAAGGACAAAATCAGGACTTCGGATAAAATGAAAGCCAAACTTAGGTCCCTATTTCTGGCCCCTGTTACCTTCAAGATAACTACTCCCTTTTACAACATTAAGCTCAAGGAACTATTTGTGTAGAAGAATATACTAGGGAGTTTGAGAAACTGATGATCAAATGTGACTTATAAGAGTCAAAAGATCAGACAAATGTGAGGTACTTAGGAGGACTTGATCCTAGGTACTCAAATGTTGTTGAATTGCAGCAATATCCTAGGTACTCAAATGTCTTCGCCCATAAGATTGAGCAATAAAGGAAAATGATAGGAATCAGTCCCAAGTGTTTCTAATGGTTCAACAGGTCCATGAGACATGTCATGGGTTAGAAACAAGTCAAGACATCTTTAACAGTTTACTGTTGGGGTGCTCCTGCATTTAGCCCATGTTTCTGACTTTAGTTGCCTGGCTTTTCGGTGAACTAAGTCCAACCTTTTGGTGTTCCCATAAGCTTTGGGATATTAGCTGTCCAATAAATCAATTTTTAGCCTCATTGGATATTATTTGCCCATCCAAAACCCACTTTAAAGACAAACTGTCTAGGTTGGTTTTGTGGCAGTTTTCAACTCGGTTTTGGGAATCCGTTTTCCCTAAACCAAACCCTATTTAGCAACCTAAAATTTTAAATTTTGATCAATTTTTGAATTAATATTAAGCCCGGGAAAATAAATTAGGGTTAAACACCCAGTAAGGCAGCCAAAAAGAGAGAAACTTCTAAAGATGTTTTATGGGTTACAGTCTGGACCACCTTACGTGTTTTGAGTATATCTCTCTAACGGTTAAGCTAGAAAGGAGCCAAAACTAGTCATATGAAAGAGAAATTTCTAGGCTTTCTAAAAAGGTATGTTGGAGCCATTTTGGGCTAGTGCAAAAGGAGATATGGGTGTTCAAAGTTGGAGTTTCAGATTGTCAGAACTGGCACTTTGTACTTTCATTGATTTTTGTGTTCCCTTTTGCCTTTTGGCTGTTTGGCTTTGTTTTTGGCTGTTATAATCTAATTTTTGAGGCCTTCATATATATGAGAAGCCTCTATGAATGTATGAAGGCTGCTTGAACATTAATGAAAACCAAATTGAGTTTAATACTCTCTCTTAAAATTCCTAGGTTCTTTAGCTTGGGTTGGCTAGCTCAAGTGGTTTTCTACTAGGTTCCTTCTCTTGCTTTTGGTGGTGATTAAATTTTGTATCCTTAAGCAAAAAAGGAATACCGTAGCTCCCTCTCTATGTGACGCCATTGGCTCATCCTAGTCAAGTGAGTTGTTTTTATCTTATTGAACCAGTTTAAGGCATTGAATTACTTTGTGTTATTGTTTGCTTGTTTTTGGTTTCTCTCCTTTCTCGTAGCATTCCCCTTTGATTCTCTTAGGCTAGATACATCATCTTGGTATCAGAACTTAGCTACCTTCCTTGGTGGCCGAAGCTTCCACACCCCAAACTCATCCCTAAGCTAAACACAAACCAAGTCCACAAAGAACCCTTTCAGAAAATGTCTTCTGGCTGAAACTTAGAAGGGGTCCCCGAGCAAGCTTTGAAAGAAAAGGACAAAATGGAGGCAAGGGTCAAGTATTTGCAATCCCAACTTGCCTATCTCATGAGATAAAGACGGAGAGACTTGGTGGAAAGGCCACTGAACTCGACTCTCAACTCAAAGGTTTGTAAGAGAAAAGCTAAGTACACGAAGTACTCAACTAGAACTCAAAGGAACCTGAGACTGAAATGGAGTAAAGGATAGAACTAAACTTGATACTTGGATACAGAAACACCACCAAGCTCAAGGTTAGGGCCCTAAAACAATGAATAAGATACATAAGCGCCACTTAATCAAGCATAAGACTCGACTTGAACACCACCTTACTCGGCCTAAGTAATGATAAACAAGCTAAGTATTTTAGTTTTCAAAGGAGCAATGCTCTCTTTTCTCTCATTCAAAGTATGCAATCTGATTACAAAAGTGAATGTCCAAGCCCTTATACTCAAGCAAGAAAGCTGGTCAAGCATGGATATGAGGTTTGTTCAAGATTAGGAAACCTCCTAATCTAACTTAGTTCATGGTTTAAGCTTAACCCATGAAACATCAAAGTAAAACGTAGTTTAATCCTTGCTAATTACAACCATTGAGTCTATGCAATCTTTGGGATTAAGGCTAAGCTCAGTACTAATCAAGTACTTAAGCAAAAAGGCAACTGCTAGCATATGGGAGAAAAGAGAAAAGTGGTCGGTTTCTTCCTTAGTTTACGGCTAGCCAATGAGGATGCTTCCACCTTAACTTCCTTGTTCCTCATTGGTTCTTCATTTGGATGACCCATGATTGTGTCCAAGCTTTCTTTAAATACCTAATCATGCTGCTAGCACAAGATTGGATGGCTACAAGGGTTGCTAACACCAAATGCACCAATCGGCTTCTCTCGGTAGTTTGCAAACTGTTTTTAGACGCCACATATCGCATGTACAAAGTGGGTATGATCTAGGTTTCCATATATGGCGGGAAACCTCAGGATGTATCCTAACTCCTTCAAGTGGAAATTTAGGTTTGTGACTTCATTAGATGGTCCAAAAGCTCAGATAATTTAGGCCGGTTAGAATCGGGCTCTACTTGGCACTGTTTGTAAAGAATGACCTAGTTCTCCTATTCGCACTTGACTTAACTTGGATTTATTGATTGGACTAGGTAGATAACATCTTGGGGAACCAAGATATGCAAAAATTTGGGACTTAAACCTCATGGAGGCCTAAGTAATCAAGAGCACAAAACTAGGCATAAAAACTATTTTCAACCCTTATGTGCCCGTTTGAACTCCTTGTAAAATTTGAGTGATTCTTTGGACTTTGGAAGATGAATGAGACTTACTAGACTTGTTTGATCATCCTCCATAGGTAGGACTCCATCAAGACTTGGGAGATTCTCTCACTCGAAGTGAGCCTAGTGATCCGGATGAGAGTGATTCGAATTACAAACCCTTTGGCTCTCAAAGTGGGGTTAGTAGGAGTTTAAAGAGGCATGGAAGCACCATGGAGGAGGCTTCAACATTTTTAAGGTGGACATCCTGAGTTTGAAGGCAAGCTTGATCCGGATGAGCTCTTGGATTGGTTACAAACCATGGAGAGGGTGTTTGACTACAAAGACATCCCAGATACGAAGAAGGTAAAACGAGTAGTCCTTAAACTTAGAAAATATACTTCTACTTGGTGGGCTAATGTTTTATCTAAGAGGGCTACGAAGGGGAAGGGAAAGATTCGAACTCGGAGAACATGAAGGAAAAACTTAAGGAGAAGTTCCTCCCATCCCACTACCTTCAAGAAAACTTCTTTAAACTCCACCACCTTAAACAAGGGTCTTTGAGTGTGGAGGCGTATACTAGGGAGTTTGAACAATTGATTATCAAATGTGATCTTAAGGAAGATGAGCAGCAAACTTTAGTGAGGTGTCTTGGTGGGTTTGATGAGAAGATAGCCCATGTGGTGGAGTTGCACCCCTGCACCACCTTAGATGAGTTAAGCTCTTTAGCTCACAAGGTGGAACTCTAAAAGAGGGTTAAGGAGAAGAATAAGCGCCTTCAAACCCAAAACCTGCTCAACCCATGGCCCCCAAAATAGCCCCTCAAACAACCCCAAATTCGAAAGAAACTAGAAGGTGTTTTAGGTGTCAAGGCCTTGGACACATTACATTGCTTCCAAGTGCCCTAACAAGAGAGTGATTACCCTAGCTGAATACCAAGCATCCTTTGAGGAGGAATGGAGGAAGAAAAGGAGGTGTACTTGAATGAGGCCCTAGAAGAAGTGGTAGAGGGCCCAGATGAAGGTGAGCTTTTGGTGGTTAGGAGAACCTTGAGTGGCTTCGCTACTCAAGAAGGGAATGAATAAAGGGAGGCCATCTTTCACACGAGATGCATCATAGGAGGCAAGGTGCGTTTCCTCATCATTGATGGAGGGAGTTATATGAATGTGGTGTCCAAGACCTTGGTGGAAAAACTCAAACTCACGGCCTCTCCTTATCCTTCACCATACACCATCCAATGGCTCAATCAAGGCAAAGGTATCCAAGTTTCTTCTCGTTGTTGGGTTTCTTTAAGCATTGAGAAAAACTACAAAGAGGAAATTTGGTGTGGTGTGATTCCCATGGATGCATGTCATGTTCTTCTTGGTAGGCCTTAGCTTTTTGATAGAAAAGTCATGCATGATGGCCAAATGAATACCTACTTATTTGTCTTGGATCACAAGAAAATCACCTTTGCACCCATTAGCCGTTCCTAGCTCCTCAAGCCAAAAGAAACCCATAAAAAGATGTCCTGCTTACTACCCTCCTCAAGGCCAAAAGTCATTAGTATGAGTATTTCAAGGAATGGCTCCTACTTAGAGGACACCAAAACCAACCCTCACTCTCACCCCCTCCTTGTCTCACTCCTCCAAGCCTACGCTCATGTCTTCCCATATTAGATACCCCACAGACTACCCCCATAAAGAGCCATCCAACACAAAATTGACCTTATTCCTAGATCCACCCTCCCAAACTGAAGCAAATTCGATGCCTATTTCAGTCCAAGAGAGCACTCAAGTCCATCTCAATGCTCAAAAGCTTCATCACAAGGGACTTGGTCAATGCTCTGATGTAGAGCTTCAGTTCAAGGTCTATGCTAAGCCCTTAGGATCTATTACCCTCCTCCTTTGGGAAGGTCAAGAGGCCTCCTAAAGGGTTTAAGCATTAAATTGAGGCAAAACCCACTACAAGAATAAGGGAATCTCAAAATAGAAGGTTGCACCCATGGACAGTTTTCGGATAAAATGTTAGTATGAGTTTGAGGCAAATTTTGTTTATGCTCCACAAGACATGGCCCAGTTTATTTTGGGTTATCTTTAAGTTTAATATGTTAGCTTTCACATGGAACAAGTTTCAAGTCATTAGGAGTTCATTTGGTCAGTCAAATTGAGCTCCAAATTGGACTGCCCCAAAGTCAATTGTCAGTTCTAGTTTAGACCATCTGGCTAGTATGGAAAATTTTATCAAATGGCTTGACAAAAATTAGTGAAACATTTTCCATTAAAAAATAGACTTCGCAACCTTTCATATGAACCTAATTTCATTATATTTGGACCAGAAACAAGAGAGTTATGGCTCATTGAATCTGACCCTGCTGAAGCGTGAATACGCAGAAGTTTGAAAGCATTAAATGCAAATGGATTCATCACATCTAAGAAACAAATGCACGGCCAACTGATTCCAAGGATGCATCCCATTTCTTGATGTAGGAATTTAGGATAATAAGCCCCTAAGCTGATGGGAACAAGTCTCAAGAGCCCTAGTTTTCAAATTTATATTGTTTTTACCATAGTTTATTCAATAACTTATATATTTCCTATGTTAATCTAGTAATTTGTATTTTATATTTTCCTATGTAAGATGAGTTCCCTAGAGTAATTGGCCAGCCTTATAAAAGTTATACTCAAGTTTAGTTGAAGGCAAGTTGAATGAATGAACAATTAATCTTTAAAGCTTTCTCTCTTTAAATGTTGAGTTCTCTTTATCCTTGTGAACAAGGTGGTGAGCCTTAAGTGGAGCCTTTATAAATTTGTTGGTGGCTAGGCCTTTAAGCAATTCTTGGTGGATCCTAGTCTTAGTAGGTGGCGTTGCCTTTAAAACCAAGTCATATCAACATTTAAGGGGGAATTTGAGCCTAAACTCAAGCTAGCAATTTTGCCCATCCGGGTGCATGCTCCATTTGGTATTAGAGCTAAACCAGGTTGGTGTACTTGAGTTTATTCCACATTTCCTTACTTTCTCTCTTCCTTGACCAAACACAATTCCCAACTACAAAAGAACCTAGCTCCTTAAATAGGCCTTAAGTTAACTTTTTGTGCATACACTCTTCATCATGTCAAATGAAGAGCACTCCCCTACTAACTCTTCGCAACTAGCAAGGGAGCCAAGGGGAATGAGTTTAGAACAAGCCCACATCATGAGATAAGATAATTCCATTTTAAGCCTACAGCAAAGTGTGAGGCAAATCAGTAGACAACTTAAGCAAATGAGTGCTCAATTCAATGCCTTTCAAGGGGGTAGGCAAGCTCCTGAACCGATTGTCCTTGAAGATGAGAATGATAACTCATGTGATTATAGCTTGAGGAGTCATCCTAGAAGGGGGGGGGGGGGGGGGGGGGGGGGGAGGAGACCTCTTATGGACAAATTCTGAGATATCAAGGTGGAACCTCCAGAATTCAATGGTAACCTAAACCCCGATGAGTACCTAGAGTGGGTGCAAGCCTTGGACAGAATCTTTGAGGCCAAGGGCTATGATGATGAGAAGAGTTTCAAGATTGCTAGCCTTAAACACACAAGGTATGCCTCCTTATGGATTGAAAATCTTAAGAAGCAAAGGGCTAGGGACGGCAAGAGGAAGATAAATTCTTGGGAGAAACTTAAAAATCTCATGAATAAGAGGTTTCTTCCCCGAAGTTACAAGCAAGACATCCACAACCGAATGTTTCCAATAAAGCAAAACAACATGAGTGTGAGTGAGTAAATGAGAGAGTTTGAGTAACTCCTCTTAAGGGGTGGCATCCATGAGCCCCAAGAACAAACTGTGGCTGGGTTTCTCAATGGATTGAATCCCCTCATTGCTAAAAAGGTGGAATTCCAAACTTATTTCACCTTAGATGATGTTTGTAAACTAGCCTTCTTAGTGGAAAAGCGAAGAAAAGAAAAGAAGATTTTCTCTAAGCCTTTCTGCAAAGGCCACTCAAGTTCAAGACCTCAATTTATGCCTTTGTCTACTCCTAAACGTAAGAGTTCCTCAAAGGTTGATAAAGGCAAAGTTGTGGCCCTTCCTTATCCAAAGGAATTGCCTAAAAGGCTTGAGGGTAAGAAATGCTTTAAATGTAAAGGTTATGGTCATTTCCAATATGATTGCCCAAATCAAAGATTCATGACCATGCAGAAAGTGGAGGAAGTTGATTGATGGGGATCAGCCCCAAGGGGTTCTTCTAGTCCAAGAGGTCACAAAGGCTCTCCAAGAGTTAGAAATCAATCAAGGTGTGTTCACTTGCATCCTACCGGGTCCATCCCGCACATTGCCCGACTTTCTAACCTTGGTAGCCTAATGTCCCGAGGGCCTTAGGCCAAAATTTTGGTGTTTCTGAAAACCTTGAAGAGTTATCTGCCCAAAAAATCAAGTTTCACTCACTTTGGATACCATTTGCTCCTCCAAACCCTTTGCTAAAGCCAAACCGCCCAAAACTGTTTTACCGGGCAGAATATACCCGGTTTTGGGAGCCCAAATTTCCTAACCTAAAGTGCTCCTAAAAACCTGGAATTTTGATTCTTAAATCCCTTTTTGAATTGGATAAAAAGTTGGGAAAATAAACCAGCATCAAACGTGCCCCAAGGAGGTCAAGAGA
>JACYFF010010365.1:53021882-53042639 GCA_017589665.1 Selenicereus undatus | reverse complement strand
ATATATATATGATGAATCTATGGAAACCATGGAGATTTAAAGGCAAGTGGAGGAACTAATGTCCAAAGTGCTTGTACATGATTCCTTAAGTCCTTGTGTCGCACTAGCTTTATTAGTTCCTAAGAAGGATGGCAACCAGTGTATGTGTGTGGATAGGAGAGCCATAAACAAGATCACAATCAACTATAGGTATCCTATACCTAGACTTAAGGACATGCTAGATGAGTTACATGGCTCAAATGTGTTTTCAGAGATAGACCTTGTGAGTGGATACTACCAAATCAGAAGACGAGCTTCAAGACCAAAGGAGGGGTATATGAGTGGCTTGTTATGCCATTTGGCGTTTCCAATTCTCCTAGTACATTCATAAGGTTAATGAATCAAGTATTCATGCCTTATATTGGAAAGTTTGTGGTTGTATTCTTCGACGATATTTTGATCTATTCTAAGAGCGAGCAAGAGCATCATGATCACCTTACTAAGATTATGCTTGTTCATGAACGTGAGAGATTGTATGGTAACCTTAAGAAATGCACCTTTTTCACTCATGAGGTTGTCTTTAGGTTATATTGTTTCTGGTGAAGGTATTAAGGCAGATGAGAGCAAGTTAGAGGCAACTCGGTCATGGCCTCTCCTACGAAGTACACATGATATGCGAAGTTACCATGGCCTTGCCTCTTTTTACAGGAGGTTCATAAGGAACTTTAACACTATTATGGCTCCCATGACTCAGGTAATTAAGGGTGGATCATTCCAATGGTCCCCTAAAGCCCAATCTGCCTTTGAGGAAGTGAAAAGGAGACCAACTTAAGCACCCGTTCTTGCCTTGCCATGCTTTGAGAATGTCTTTGACGTTGAATGTGATGCTTCTTGTGTTGGAATAGGTGGTGCTCTTACTCAAGAAGGTAAATCTTTGACCTTCTTTAGTGAGAAATTGCGTGACTTAAGATGAAAGTATTCCACCTATGACAAAGAGTTCTATGCAATTGTGCGATGTCTTGAGCACTGGAGTCATTATCTTGTGGCCATTGAATTATTTTGCATTGTGATAATGAGGCTTTAAAGCATATTCAAGGCCAACACAATTTGAACTCAGCCATGCGAAGTGGGTTGAGTATCTCTAGTCATTTCACTATACAATCAAGCATAAGTTCGAGAAACTCAATCAAGGTGTTGATGCATTATCAAGGAGGTATGTACTCTTGTTTCAGTTAGATGCTTGTATACTTGGTTTTGAGCATCTAAAATGTTTATACACTGATGATGAAGACTTTGGGTAGTTGTTATCTATTGTCAAAAGCACCACAAAGGAGATTTCTTAGTCCAAGAGGGCTTTTTGTTTAAGGGTATAAGGTTGTGTATTCCAAAGTATAGCACCCATGAGCTATTGATTAGAGAGGTGCGTGGTGGTTCTTTGGCTAGTCATTTTGGAGAGTCTAAGCCCGTAACTATGTTAACAGAACACTACTGCTGGCCAGGACTCCAGAAGGATGTTTAAGACACCCTAGGGAGATGTGGAACGTGCCAAGTTGCTAAGAGTCATTCCCTTCCCCACGGCTTATACACACCCCTTCCCGTTCCAACTCTACCTTGGGTGGATTTAAGCATGGATTTCATTTTGGGTTTGCCTAAAACCCAAAGGAAGAAGGATTCTATCTTTGTGGCCGGATAGGTTTTCAAAGATGGCACATTTCATACCATGCAATAAAACCAATGATGCTACATGGGGAGTTGTACTTCAAGGAGGTAACTAGATTACATGGTATTCTTGGGTCCATTGTTTCTGATAGGGATACAAAGTTCTGAAGTCATTTCTGGATTTCCTTATGGAAGAAGCTTGGTACTAAACTCATGTATAGTACCACTTGTCAGCCCCAAGCTAATGGGCAAACCGAGGTGACTAATCGAACCCTAGGTACTCTCCTAAGGGCTTTGATTAAATCTCATGCCAAAGCTTAGGATATACTCTTGCCACATACTAAGTTTGCTTATAATAAGGCACCAAGTAAGGCTACTGGTCTATCCCGCTTTAAAGTGGTCTATAGAATTGATCCCCTTAGCCTAGTTGATCGCACTCCTTGGCATGTAGACTAAAAGCCTAGTGTAGATGCGCTAGCTAGAGTGGAAGAGATTCAAAAGCTCCATGAGTTAGTCAATGGCAGAATAGAGAAGACCAATACATCATATCAAGCCCAACTAACTAGCATAGGAGAAAGATGGTTTTTATGCTTGGAGACAATTCATATAAGGCTGATTTATTAAGGGACTTTAGAGTTTTAACCACATTCAATGTGGCAGATTTGAGCCCTTGCCTTCCAGATGACTATTTAGCAGAGTTGATGATTAAATCTTTTCAACAAGGGGAGGATGATGGAGTCCTACACAACCACGACCTCGAGGATGCTCAAACAAGTCTAGTAAGTCTCAATTCAGCTTCCAAAGTCCAAAGATTCACTCACAGTTTACAAGAAGATAAAACTGGCACAAATGGATGAAAAATAGTTTTTAAGCTTGGTTTTGTGATCTTAATTACTTAGGCATCCATGAGGTTGAAGTCCAAATTTTTTTGTGTATCTTGGTTCCCTAGGATGTTATCTATCTGGTCCAACTAAGAAATTCAAATTAAGTCAAGTGGAAGTTGAAGAACCATGTCATTTTTTCAAACAGTACAGGTTGGAACCCGATTTTGACCGGTCTAAGTTTTCTAAGGTTTGTGACCAATAATTGAAGTGATGATTCTGCATTTTCACTTAGAGTTAGTTAGGGGGCGTCCTAAGGTTTCCATCTATGTAAGAAAATCTAGATCACGCCTACTTTTGGCATGAGATATGTGGCATCCAACCAATGCCTGCTCGGTTACACCTAATTGGTGCATTTGGTGGTTGATGTCATTCCAACCATTCAATCCAGTAGCATGAGTTAAAGGAGTCTTGGACATAATCATGGGACAGCTAAATGAAGAACTAATGAGGAACAAGGAAGGAAAGACAAAAGCATCTTTATTGGTCAGCCGTAAAGCAAGAAAGAAATCGACCAATTTTCTCTTTTCTCTCACATGCTAGCAGTTGCCTTTTCGCTTAGGTACTTGATTAGTAATGATTTTAGCTAATCCAAAAGATTAACTAGACTCAGAGGTTGTAATTAGCTAAGGTTAAGTTAGGCTTTACTTTGATGTATCACGAGTTATGCTGAAACTGTGAATTAAGCAAGATGAGGAGGTTTCGTAATGTTGAAGAAACCTCACTCCCATCCATGAGCAGCTTGCTTGCTTGGGTATAAAGATTACGGAAGTTCATTTCGTAATCAGATTGCATACTTTTGAATGAGAGAAAAGAGAGCATTGTTGTATCTTAAACATAGTTTAAGGGGCCTAACCTTGAGCTTGGTGGTGTTTCTGTATCCAAGTATCAAGTTTAGTTCTATCCTTTACTCCATTTCAGTTTCGTGTTTCATTGAGCTTAAGTTGAGTGCTTCATCTACTTCGCTTATCTTTGGCATTCCATCACTTGGGAGTTCAGTTGAGTGAGCTTTCCATCAGAGATCAAGACCCTAGCCATGCTAAGGGAACATTACCTTTGGCCAGGCATAAGCAAGGACATCCAAGACATCTTCAGGAGATGTGTTGCTTGCTAAGTAGCTAAGAGTCACTCACTGCCAAAAGGGTTATACACCCCACTGATAGTTACTTCCATCCCTTTGGTTGATGTAAGTACAAATTTTATCCTTGGCTTGCATACAACTCAAAGGAATGAGGATTCTATCTTTGTGGTTGTAGATATATTCTCGAAGATGGCTCACTTTATTGCTTGTAACAAGACCAATGATGCCATCCACATTGTTGAGCCCTACTTCAAGGAGGTTATGAGATTGCATGGGATCCCAAGATCCATTGTTTCTGAATGTGATACAAAGTTTCTAAGTCACTTCTGGATTACCTTATGGAAGAAGATGGGGACTAAGCTCAAGTACAGGGCCACTTGCCACCCCAAACTTGATGGTTAGACTGAGGTAACAAACAGAACTTTGGGCATTCTTTTAAGAGCATTGAACAAATAGAATGCAAAAGCATGGGACTTAACCTTCCCCATGCTGAGTTTGCTTACAATAAGATACCCAGCAGAACCATAATGATGTCTCCTTTTAAGGTAGTTTATGGAGTTGATCCATTAAGCCTCCCTAATTTGGTGCTTAGAAGCTCATAAGAGAAATTAAGTATGGACGCTAGCAAGAGAGTTAAAAAAAATCCAGAAGCCCCACAAGCAAGTCATGACTAGGATTGAGAAATCTAATACATCCTACCAAGTTCAAACAAACAAGCATAACAGCAAGGTGGTATTTCAGCTAGGAGACTTAGTATGGATTCACTTGAGAAAATAGAGGTTTGCCCCAAAAAGAAAGAGCAAACTAATGCCTAGGGCAGATGGACCTTTTGAGGCATTAGAAAGAGTGAATGATAATGCTTACAAGGTTAATCTCATTGCAGATTATGGTGTTTCAGCTACTTTCAATGTAGCAAACTTGAGCCCTTATCTAGAAGATTAGCATTTGGTGAATTTGAGGGCAAATTCCTTTCAACAAGGGGAGGATGATGAAGATCAAGCACTTGTTCAAGATTTACCCCCTCAAAATGATCTAAGGAATGCAAGTTCAAGCACCAAAACTCAAGCCTTAGTGCGAGCATAGCTCCTACAAAGTTACACACTACCCGAGTATGAACTTTTGCAAAGACCCGATTTTGTTCATCTGATTTCCCAAACTTCCAAGAGGTCTAAAGTTGATATTTTTGCATAGGATGTTACCTAACATCCTCAAATAACAATCCATGAAGAGGAAACCAAGTTAAATTAGCTACTTCATGAAGATTTTTCACCTACAAGTCAACCATTTGAGATTAAGCTATATTCTGACCCATTTTGAGTTTCCAGCTAGTTCACCCCCTAAACCTAATTTAGACCTAATTTCTTTGCTTGGGATGACTATCAACTTCCTAATGAAGGAAGTCATACAATGAAATCAAATCTAAATTAGGTAGAAGTGAAGTACCTAAGCTATTAAACTTTGGTGTCAAATGGCCAGTTTGACTGTTTTGGATCAACAACTGAGATCTCTTTGAAGGATTGGATTTGTGACATGCCAAGTTGCCCAGTTGCTTTTCTAGTCTATCAGCAGGCCCATCATTGGCTATATTATGGCTTTGGAAGGCTCTTTAGCCACTAGGGAAGAAGATAAAGATCATGGATGGTTCTGATTGGCCAACTGCAATGTGAGTCAAATCAGCAGCCATTTTTGTCACTCACATGTGCAAGTGGAAAGCTTAGTGCCTTAATAACATGTTCAAGCTTGATTTTAGCTTAATTGAACATGTAATTAGCTAGACATATATTATGTACTTAGGCTAAGCTAATCCAAGTTTGCATTCTAATTTGTACAAGCTAGATTAGAGGTTTCCTAGTGACTAAGGAAACTCCTAAGCAACTAGGCAGCTGGGGAGGAGCCTACTTAAGTTTTTGCTAGCTCAATCATTTCATTACAGATGGAATGAATCAGAATTTCAGTCGAGCTTTGCTCCTAACCCCAGTTTCTCTCTAAACACTCACACTAGCTTATCTTTACTTAGGCAAGGTAAATTGGTGATCTAGTGAGTCTTAATCACTCCTTAGGTGGTGTTTTTGTATCCTAAGAAAGATTAAAGGCCCTAAACTGATTCATGGTGGTTTTTCTGTATCCATACTTTAGTTTAGAAACTATCTTCCCCTGTTCACTCTAATCAGGTTCCTTTGAATCCTAGCATTTCTTTTAATCTCCTTCTTAGCTTGCTTGCATTCTAATCTTGAATGTGGTTTGTTAATGAGGAAATACATTAGTATTCTAGCTCAACAGAAACTTTATGGGAACTTAGAGAAATGTCACTTTTTCTTCTCACAAGTCATATTCTTGAGTTATGTGGTTTTGGCTCAAGGCATTCAAGTGGATGAGAGCAAAATCAAGGCCATCCATGAGTGGCCCATTCCAACCCCAATCCAAGAAATTTGAAGTTTGCATGGCTTAGCTGTATGGAAACTTGGAGAAATTTTAGCACTATTATTGCTTCCATGACCGAAGTTCTCAAGGCCAAATGGTTTGATGTATCTGTAAGGGGTTAAGCTTAAGTCAATTCAAGAGTGAAATCTGAAACCAAGAAAGATTACAGTCAAGGGCAATTCAAAGAAAGAAACACGTTATATGCTAGGTGTGAATTAGCTAAAACATATGGAGGGAATGGATTTACAATCAAGGGATTCTAAATGGAAAAGGAAAGAAAAGGATAGAAACTAAACTAATCCTTGGATACAGATATACCACCAAAGACTAATCTAGTGAAAACTAAGCTTGTTTAAGGATACATAAACACCACCAGAAATAAGTTTAGGGCCCTTGACTGTGTTTAGGGTACAGAAACACCACCTAAACAAAATTTGAGATTTACTTGATCACCACCCTACTTGGCTTAAGTAGAGATAAGGAAGTAAAGTATTTCACATACACTCAAGGAGTAAAGCTTAACTTTAATTTCAAATCAACAACACTATTTTTACAATATGGCATGTCCTAGCTATTTATACACGGTCTTCAACTTGCTGCAACATTGATAAACCATTAAAAGGTTACTTCATGCTTAGGAAAGGTCCTAGACTAGGTTAAAACTAAACAAAACTCATAAACATGCTTAATTGAACTAGTTACAAATAACAAGTCTAGTTTTACAAAAGATTGGTAACTAAACTCAAGCCTAAGCTATTAATTAATCCAAGGCTGATCCATGGCATGTGCTAGAGAGAGAAAATGACGCTTGCATGTGCATATGGCTAGCCTCTTAAAGAGCACTTGGTGTACTTTCCTTGCCTTGAAGTAATGTGACACATCGCTTGCTTAGCCTTTAAGGATGTTGACACATGTCCTGCCATGTGACACACATGTGTGGCTACTTAGGTGAGTCACTAGATTAGTAAGCACCCAAATAGGAAGGGCAGAGGTGGAGGAAAACCCAACTAGGAAGGTAAACTTAAGGGTGAAGCAATCAGCCACATGGAAGCCAATTTAGGTGCTATTTGGACGTGAACTTTACCTAGGTTAGTTTCAGGGTATGTGGTGTTTCTTTGCATGGGGGGACGCTTCTACTGTCAACACACGCCCTATTAAGAAACCAAGCTTAAGTTATGATTTAGATGCCTAAACTGCAAGTTTAATCAAATCGCGCAGACTAAGAGCTAAACTGGACTTTTGTGGACGAGGTTGGGATTGGGATTGGTTGGAGGTGGTTGGCTCTTTATGGGAAAGATGGGGATGAATTTGTAGGCTTCAGCGGTGGGTTAGAACTCCCCTTGTTAAAGGGTGTGTTCCGGGGTGGAGGCTTGCTGAACTCTCATTTGAAGGGATGTTTGGTCTTCCTTTGTTGCTCAACTTTGTGAGCAAGGACACATACCTCATCAAATGTGGTGAACTATTGTAATTCAACCACGTTAGCATACTTAGGCTCAAGTCCCCCCAAATATCTAACTATGGTATGTTTTTCTAGCTTTTGGATGTCACATTTTGTCATGAGTTTTTCAAACTCACAAGTATATTCTTCCACATTTAGATTGCCTTGAGTAAGGTTATGTGGCTAGGAGTAGCTATCTTGAACGTACGTGGGAGGAAGGAACCGTGACTTGAGATTTGCCTGCATCTTCTCACATGTCCTGATCTTGATTTTGCTACTCCTTACCCTTTTGGCACAAAGGTTAGTCCACCATAGGGATGTGTACTTTCTTAGCCTAAGGGCTGCCAACTTGACCTTCTTGTCATCAGGAACGTCCTTATACTCTAAAAGTCTTTCTACCATGTGCATCCGCCCAAGGAACTCATCTGGATCCAACTTGCTCTCAAATTCTAGAATCTCAACTCTAAAATTATTAGAGTTGGCTTGAAATCTTGGCTCCATTCTTACTATCCCTGTTGGTTCATCCTCACTAGATGAACTCAAAGGGTTGCTAGCTTCTTGTTCTTCTCCGTGACCAAGTGTTGGTTCTTTCTGTACCTTTTGCCTTTCTTTCAAGAAAGTACCAAGCTGTTTCCTTAAGTACTCATTTTGAGCTCTTAATTCTCAATTAGAACTCTGAAGCTCTTCGTTGGAAGTGGTAATAGCTTGATTGTTCTTCAAAACAGCATCAAGCTTCTCTTCTAAACTCACATTAGCACTCATGGTGTAACCGGCTAACTTATAACTGAAATGGGGTTTGTGTTTGTATTGTGTGTAGGGAACGAATCTGGAAGTTTTGGGGGGGGGGGGGGAAATACCAGGCTAAGGAGAAACTTAGCTCTGATACCAAATATGATGGAAAGCTCACTAAACTCAACTCTCACTCAAAGGATTGCAAAAGAGAAGCTAAGTACACGAAGTACTCTACTAGAACTCAAAAGAGCCCGAAACTGAAATGGGGTTAAGGATGGAACTAAATTTGATACTTGGATATGGAAACACCACCAAGCTTAAGGTTAAGGCCCCTAAACTATGATTCTGATACAAAAACTCCACTTAATCAAGCTTAAGACTCGACTTGAACACCACCTTACTCGGCTTAAGTAAGGATAAGCAAGCTAAGTATTTGTGTTTTCAATGGAGCAATGCCCTCTTTTCTATCATTCAAAGTATGCAATCTGATTACAAACGCGAATGTCCAAACCCTTATACCCAAGCAAGTAAGCTGGTCAAGGGTGGACATGTGGTTTCTTCAAGATTAGAAAAGCTCCTAATTTAGTTTAGTTCACGATTTAAGCTTAACTTGTGAAACATCAAAGTAAAACCTAGTTTTCCTTGCTAATTGCAACCATTGAGTCTATGTAATCTTTGGGATTAAAGCTGAGCTCATTACTAATCAAGT
The DNA here is from genome assembly GCA_017589665.1 of Selenicereus undatus. Taxonomy (NCBI): domain Eukaryota; kingdom Viridiplantae; phylum Streptophyta; class Magnoliopsida; order Caryophyllales; family Cactaceae; genus Selenicereus; species Selenicereus undatus. Next base: position 53,033,739 of record JACYFF010010365.1, on the reverse strand, counting down.
AGTTAAGCACAAAGGCAGCTATTAGCATGTGAGGGAAAAGAGAAAAGTGGATGGTTCTTCATTTGGCTGACCCATGATTGTGTCCAAGCTTTCTTTAACTACCTAATCATGCTGCTAGGACAAGATTGGATGGTTTGAAGGACAACAACCACCAAATGCACCAATCGGCTTCTCCCTACAGTTTGCAAGCTATTTTGGGACGCCACATATCCTATGCAAAAAGTGGGTATGATGTAGATTTCCTTCCATAAGGGAAAACCTCAGGATGTCTCCTAACTCCTCTAAGTGAAAATTCAGGTTTTTGACTTGATTTTTTCCAAAAGCAAAGATAATTCAGATCGGTCATAATCGAGCTCTACTCAGCACTATTTGCAAAAATGACCTAGTTCTCCTATTTGCACTTGACTTAACTTGGATTTCTTGATTTGACCATGTAGACAACATCTTGGGAACCAAGATATGCAAACAATTGGGACTTAAACCTTATGGAAGCCTAAGTAATTAAGAACACAAAACCGGGGTTGAAGACTATGTTGAACCCGTATGTGCCCGTTTGATCTCCTTGCAAAATGTGAGTGATTCCTTGGACTTTACGAGCTGAATTGAGACTTACTAGACTTGTTTGAGCATCCTCAATGTCTTGGCTAGGTAGGACTCCATCAGTAATTAAAGCAAGCATATACTTTGCTTATTGGTAGGATTAAGGATAAGTCGGGTTTAAGTTAGATTAAGAGGTTTCCTAATCTTGAAGAACCTCCTTCCATTTTCTTGACCAGCTTGTTTACGTGTGTATAAGGGCTTAGGGAGTCACCTTTGTAACCAGAATGCTTTTACCTAGAATGAGAAAAGAGCCTTTGCTCCTTTCTCTAAATCGAAATACTTAGCTTGCTTATCTGTACTTAGGCCAAGTAAGGTGGTGTTCAAGTGAAGTCTTAAGCATGCTTAAGTGATGTTTCTATATCTTAATCAAGTTTAAGGGCCCTGATCTTGATCTTAGTGGTGTTTCGATGTCTATGTTTTAAGATTAGTTTCTATCTTTCCCACACTTTCCTTTCGGATTCCATTGAACTTAAGCTTGGAATTCAGTTTGTTCTAGCTTAGCTTGCATTCCTCCTTGAGTGTGAGTTTAGTTCATTGACACTGCCATCAACTTTGGCATCAAAGCTAAGTTTCTCCTTGGCTTGGTATTCAGCCCCACACTTCCAGAATCATTCCTAAACACATTCTTCAACACAGATCCCCATTATGCTCAAACCAGCCCAGATACGAAGAGGGAAAGCTTGAAGCTATTTTGAAGAACAACCAAGCCATTTTCGTTTCCAATCAAGAACCTAAGGATTCTAATCAAGAACTTAAGGCTTAAAATGAGTACTTGAGGAAGCAGCTTGGTAGCTTTATGAAACATCAGCAAAAGATGTACGTTGAACCTACTCGGTTAGGTTATGGAGAGGAAGAACAAGAAGCAAGCAATCCTTTAAGTTCATCCAATGAGGATGAACTGATGAGGAGAACAAGGATTGAACCAATATTCCTAGCCAACTCTAATGACTTCAGAGTTGAGATTCTAGAATTTGAGGGCAAATTGGATCAAGATGAGTTTCTTGAGTGGATGTGTACGGTAGAGACGGTCTTTGCATGCAAGGGCGTTCCTGAAGACAAGAAGGTCAAGCTGGTTCCTCTTAGGCCAAGGAAGTACGCCCCCTTTTGGTGAACTAACATATATGCCAAGGGAGTTAGGAACCATAAAAGCAAGATTATGACCTGGGAGAAGATCAAGCCAAAACTAAAGTCACATCTTCTTTCCTCGACCTAACCTCAATGTTGAAGAATATACATGTGAGTTTGAGAAACTCATTATCAAATGCGACATCCAGGAAGCTGAGGAACAAACTATAGTTAGATACTTGGGAAGGCTTAAGCCCAAGTATTCTAATGTGGTTGAATTGCAATAGTTCACTACTTTTGATGAGGTATGTGTCCTTACTCATAAGGTCGAGCAACAAAAAAAAAAAAAAAAGACAACCTTTTAAACGTAAGTCTACGAAGCCTCTACCCCTGAACCCACCCTTTAATAAGGGGAGCCCTAACCCATTTCTTAAGCTTATAAATCCTTCCCCTTCTATTCCATAAAGAGCCCAAACTCCACAAAAGAGCTAGCCATCTCCAAACTGATAAAATCCTAGTCCTATGAGCACTAGAAGGTGCTTTAAATACCAAGGACTTAGACACATTGCCGAGGTCTGCCCAAATAGGAAGGTGATCACACTAGTCGAATGGAAAGCCATGGTAGAGCATGAGATTGAGGTGGAAAATAAGGAGGATGTTGAGGTTAATCTTCAGAAAACTCTAGAGGAAGTAGAGGAGGAGCCCAATGAGGGTGAAATGCTAGTTTTAAGAAGAGCTTTGAGTGGCAAGAAGGGTGCTAAAGATGAATAAAGGGAAAATATATTCCACACCCGGTGTACAATTCAAGAGAGAGTTTGTTCTCTAATTATAAATGGAGGGAGTTGTCCTAATGTAGTTTCTCTTAGCATGATTGAGAAACTAGGCTTGCAAGCTACGACCCATCCCCATTGAAGGAGGTATACATAGCTACTTCAATAAGGATGGTCAAACAAGTCTAGAAAGTATCAATTCAGCATGCAAAGTCCAAAGGATCACCCACATTTTACAAGGAGATCAAACAGTCAGACCTAGCTTCAAGGCAGAATTTAGGCCGAATTTTGTGTACTTGATTACTTAGGCCTCCATGAGGTTTACTTCCTTAAGTTTTGCATATCTTGGTTTCCCAAGATGTTAACTACCTGATCCAATCAAGAAAATCAAGTTAAGTTGATGGAAAGCTCACTGAGCTAATCTCACACTCAAAGGGAATGAGAGTTAAGCTTAGAACAAACGGTACTCTAGGCTTGAGTTCATTGAAACCTGAAAGCAATGTAAGAGAAAGATAGAAACTAAAGCTAAAACTTGGACACAAAAACACCACCAAGCTCAAGCTTAGGGCCCTTAAACTTTGATTAATATACAGAAAATCCACATAATCAATTTTAAGACTCGACTTGATCACCACTCTAATCATCCTAATTAGCGATATGCAAGCTAAGTATTCGGTTTTTCAAAGAAGCAATGCTCTCTTTTCTGTCATTCAAAGTATGTAATCTGATTGCCAAAATGCATGTTTATAGCCATTATACTCTAACATACAACCACACAAGCTAGTCAAGTAAAGGGGGTGAGGTTTCTTCAAGATTTGAAGCCTCCTAATCTTGCTTAGTTCACAGTTTTAGCTAAACCCATGAAACACTAGAGTAGAGCTTAGCTTAATCCTTGCTAATTAGAACCATTATATCTAGTTAACCTGAAGCCTAAATTTATTACTAATAAAGTAATTAAGCAGAAAGGTGGCTGTTAAGGTGTGAGAGAAAAAGGGAAAAAGGTAGCTGGTCTCCTCCTTGCTTTAATACTAGCTAATGAGATCACTTCTATCTTTCCTTACTTGTTTCTCATTTGTTCCTCATTTGGCTGAGTTAATATGCCCACGATTGTGTCTAAGCCTCCTTTAACTACCTAATCATGCTGTTAGGGAAGGAGTGCTAGGCTGGAATGACATTAACCACCAAATGCACTAATTAGGTGCAACCAGGCAGAATGCAGCAGATTGCAAGCTCTTTTTCGACACCACATATCCCATGCAAAATGTGGGTATGATTTCGATTGGCACATATGTTTGGAAAGCTCTGGATGTCTCCTAACTCCTCCAAGGGAAATACAGAATCATGACTTCATTTGGGGGCCCAAAACCTCAGAAAACTCAGCCCGGTTAGAATTGAGCTCTAGCCTGCATAGTGTGCAAAAATGACCTGGTTCTCTAACTTTCACTTAACATAACTTAAATTTTTCAATTGCACTAGGTACATAACATCTTGGGGACCCAAGATTTGCAAAAATTGGAACTTGAACCTCATGGAGGCCTAAGCAATCAAGAACACAAAACTGGGCCTAATAACTGTTTTGTACCCCTTTATTCCCGTTTGATCTTCTTGTAAAATGTGAGTGATCTTTTTGCACTTTGGAAGCTGAATTGAGGCTTACGAGACTCGTTTGAGCATCGTCAAGATCTTGGCTAGGTAGGACTCCATCATCCTCCCCTTATTAAAAAGATTTGATCCTCAAATCTGCTAGGTAGTCATATGAAAGGTAGGGGCTCAAATCTGCCCCATTGAATATGGTTGAAACTCCAAAGTCTCCTCATAAATCAACCTTGTATGCATTATCATTTACCCTCTCCAGAACCTCAAATGGAGCTTCAGCTCTTGGCATCAACTTGCACTTTCTTTTGCAAGGAAAGCGTTTCTTCCTAAGGTGTATCCATATGAGATCTCCAGGCTGAAAAACCATCTTTCTCATATGCTTGTTAGTTTGGGCTTGATATGATGCATTGGTATTCTCTATTCTACCCTTAACTAACTCGTAGAGCTTCTAAATCCCTTCCACTTTAGTTGCTACACCCCGCACTTGGTTTCTGGTCTAAAGGTCGTGTTGTGAGATCAAGTGGGGCAAGGGGATCAATTCCATAGACCACTTTAAAGGGGGATAGACTTGTAGCCTTGCTTGGTGCCTTATTTTAAGCAAACGCAGCATGTGGCAAGAGTAGATCCCAAGCTTTGCCATGAGGCTTATCAAAACCCTTAGGAGAGTACCTAGGGTTCAATTGATCACCTTGGTTTGTCCATCCGTTTGGGGGTGACAGGTGGTACTATACATAAGTTTAGTACCAAGTTTCTTCCATAAGGTAATGCAGAAAAGACTTAAGAACTTCGTATCCCTATAAGAAACAATGGACCTAGGAATACTATGTAATCTGGTTACCTCCTTGAAGAATAACTCCGCAATGCGTGTAGCATCATTGGTTTTGTTACAAGGAATCAAATGTGCCATCTTTGAAAACCTATCCACCGCCACAAAGATGGAATCCTTGTTCCTTTGGGTTTTAGGCAAGCCTAAAATGAAATCCATGCTTACATCCACCCAAGGTAAAGTTGGTACTGGAAGGGGTGTGTATAAGCCGTGGGGAAGGGAATGACTCTTAGCAACTTGCACGTTCCACATCTCCTTAGGATGTCTTGAGCATCGTTCTCCATTCTTGGCCAGTAATAGTGTTCCCTTAACATGGTTAAGGTCATGGACTCTTCAAAATGATTAGCTAAGGAACCACCATGCACCTATCTAATAATTATCTCACGGGTGCTACACTTTGGAATGCACAACCATGTACCCTTAAACAAAAAGCCCTCTTGGACTAAGAAATCTCCTTTGGGGTGCTTTTGACAAATAGAGGGTACCTCCCCAAAGTGTTCATCATCAGTGTATAAACATTTTAGATGCTCAAAACCAAGAACATAAGCATCTAATTAAAATAGGAGGAGATACCTCCTTGATAATGCATCAGCACCTTGACTGAGTTTCCCAGATTTGTGCTTAGTTGTAAAGTGAAATGACTGGAGATTAGTAAGGGAGTTTCTAGTTCCTTTTGGATGTTTAAAATCCACTCTTTAAAAGCGTTAAACTCACGGTAAAAGGCCCTTAAAAGTGTTCCACTGAAGGTTAGTAAACAATCAGAATGCTCGGGTTTCTTATGAGGTTTGCTTTTATGGAGCTTGGATGAGGATAAAGGAACTAAGGTGATCTTCTTTCCTCTTGTGCAAAAGGAGTATGCATTTAAGATGCATCACCATCCTATCATACATACAAGGCCTACCTAACAAGATACGACATGCATCCAAGGGGATAACGTTATGGATATCCCTCCATCCCCTTTGATTTAAAAGGAATCAAATCAATTAGGTAAGTTTATTATGCTAGTTAAAGGATGAATAATTCATCCAAGTTTTGTTTAAGCATTGAAACTGTAGGGCAAGGGTTCATTTCAACAGCTAACTTGCTTTTGTGTGCTAAATTACTCAAGCATCCTAAGGGTTTAAGCCTAATGTTTTTTGATGGATATGAATTTCAAGATGTCAGCTTTCTAACAAATCAAGTTTCATCCCATTTGGACTTCATTTACCCACTCAAATTAGCAAATAAACCCAAGGTGTCAAAACTAACCAGCAGGGTCAGAATGTACTCGGTTTTGTGTATCTTTTTTCTTATGCTATATTTCGTAGTACATCTTGTATTTTTACATATTTTGGGTCCTCAAGATGTTAGGTACGTTTTCCAAGTGATAAAAGCAAGTTAAATGAAGTGGAAGATGAAGAACCATACCAATCTTCTAAACCATACGGATTGAGCCCGGTTCAGACCAGTCCGGCCATTTTGATCTTTTCACTAGGTAAATGAGCTCGAAATTGAGTAATTCCACTTGGAGGAGTTACAAGACTTCTAGGGATTTCCAACCATATGTGACAAGCCAGAGTATGACCTCATTTTGCATGAAAAACGTGGCCTCCAATCACAGCCAGAAACTGCTCCTAAAATCAGTTCAGCACTGTCCAACTCTTTTGCTCCTTTAGCCAAAATCTACCACTTGCAAAGCTTATTGGAACACTTCTCTAGTCTTGGCACACGTCCCTCAGCCCTCCTATGATAGGTTGCTGCCTTGAAGTGATCAACCAATGAAGAAACAAGCAGCAAACTTTGGTCTCTTGCGTGTGATTGGCTAGCCGTAAAGTAACACTTCCTTTTCGGCTGACCAATGGGAATTTAGCTAGCATTCAGCATATATTAAGCTTATTTATGAGTCTATTAATGGATAATAAGCTTTGGTATTGGTTTACTTTATGTTTAGAATGTATTAGATTAGTTTAAGCAAGCATGTACTTAGATTAAGCACAAATCAGTTTGTAATTAGCTCTTAATACCTTTCCTAACTAGTAAGAAAGGTAGTGGTGTGTGTGTGCTTGCTTGCTAGCTTGATTAGTTATATTTAAGACATGCACACGGCCCCTTTATAATTCATCTTCCAACTTTGAATGAAAATCAGTTTTGAGAGCTTGTAGCTTTCTTACCTCAAATACTAAACTTGCTTATCCTTAACTAGGTCAGTTAAGGTGGTGATCAAGTGAAGTCTTAGACGTGATTAAGTGGTGATATCTGTATCTTAATAATTGTTTAAGGGCCCTAAACTTGAGTTTGGTGGTATTTCTGTATGCATTCTTCAAGTTTAGTTCTATCCCCTTTGGTGTTTTATCTCAAGGATTGAAATAGAGTTAAGGAGAGTTTGCTAGCTTAATTTTATGTTTGTAAATCTTAACTTTGATTCTCTTTCCATTCCACACTCTCATTACTCTTCCTACATCCATTTCCACGCTTAATCCAAGCTAAAGCTATTCTCTTTGGCTTAGCTTTCAACCCAAACACATAAACACCTCAAACCGTGAAGTTTGGAAAATGCTAGGGAAACTCGGCCGAAAAGTGGTACGGCCTGCCCGTGCCTAGTAGCACGACCGTGCCACCCCTAAACCTTGTGTTTTTCCCTTGTTTTCTTCTAGTTCTTGGTGGTTTGTAGCTTGGGTCTTCCATCCCTTGAGACATACATCAATTCACATCAAATTCTCTTTGCTTTCTCACTTAGAATCACTTGATTCTAAGTTCCATTCCTCCCTCACATGTTTGTTGCCTCACAACCAACATATTATGTGCCACTTTCCCTTGGATTCCCTTCATTGTATCTTCCCTTGGATTGTAAGCTTTCAGTCTTAAATTCAGTCCTAGCTTAGACCCTTGGCAGATACATCATATTTGGTATCAAAGCAAGTTTCTCCTTAGTCTGGTATTCGCCCCCATGCTCCCCAAAACACAAATCCAAACACCTCCCCCATACACATCCGGTTCTACCATGAGTTTCAACTTGAGTTTGGAAGAAAGATTTGAAGCATGTTTGAGACGACATGAGTTGATGTTCGGAGTAAGCCTAGTCCCTCCAAGGAAACCTAACCTTGTTCCTATGAGCATTAAAAGGTGTTGTAAGTGTCAAGGTCTTAGTCACTCATCCTCGGACTGCCCCAACAAAGAATTAATCAGTTTGGCCCAATGGAAAGCACCCGTGGAGGAAGAAAATGAAGATAAAAGTGATCATAAAGTTGCGGAAACTCAAGAGGAGGTCATGGAAGAGACCAGAGAAGAAGAACTCTTGGTTTTACAAGCAGTTCTAAGCCCACAAACGGAAGTGCAAGATGAACCACCAACCTTTTTCCCCACTCCACCCACACCAAAAACCAAAACACTCAACCCAAACTTCTGTCAATCCATTTCGAAGCCCTTACTAAAAGCTCCTGATTCTGAATTAAGAGTCTTTGAAGAAGTGGTTAGAAGCATGTTCACAAATTTTCCTCAGTGCAACATTCAAATCAGCAAGGGGAAAGAGAAGAAAAGAGTCTCTAAGTTCAAGAGAGATTTATTTTCGTGGTTGATTTTATTTCAACTAGAAATGAAGTAAGAAGAGGAGGTGATTGTCTAAATTGATTTGAGGACAAATCCTTTTTAACAAGGGGAGTATGATGGATATCCCTCCATCCCCTTTGATTTAAAAGGAATCAAATCAATTAGGTAAGTTTATTATGCTGGTTAAAGGATGAATAATTCATCCAAGTTTTGTTTAAGCATTGAAACTGCTGGGCAAGGGTTCATTCCAACAGCTAACCCGCTTTTGTGTGTTAAATTACTCAAGCATCCTAAGTGTTTAATTCTAATGTTTCTTGATGGATTTTCATTTCAAGATGTCAACTTTCCAACAAATCAAGTTTTATCCCATTTGGACTTCATTTACCCACTCAAATTAGCAAATAAACCCAAGGTGTCAAAACTGCCCAGTAGGGTTAGAATGTACTCGGTTTTGTGTATCTTGTTTTGTAAGCTTTATTTTGTTGTAAGTCTTGTATTTTTACATATTTTGGGTCCTCACGATGTTGGATACGTGGTCCAAGTGATAAAATCAAGTTAAATCAAGTGGAAGATGAAGAACTAGACCAATCTTGTAAACCGTGCAGATTGAGCCTAGTTTGGACCAGTCTAGCCATTTTGATCTTTCCACTACGAAAATGAGCTCAAAATTGAGTAATTCCACTTGGAGGAGTTAGAAGGATTATAGGGATTTCCAACCATATGTGGCAACCCAGAGTATGATCACATTTTGCATGAAAAACGTGGCCTCCAATCACAGCCAGAAACTGCTCCTAAAATCAGTTCAGCACTGTCCAACTCTTTTGCTCCTTTAGCTGAAATCTACCACTTGCAAAGTTGATTGGAACACTTCTCTAGTCTTGGCACACGTCCCTCAGCCCTCCTATGATAGGTTGCTGCCATGAAGTGATCAACCAATGAAGAAACAAGCAGCAAACTTTGGTCTCTTGCGTGTGATTGGCTAGCCGTAAAGTAACACTTCCTTTTCGGCTGACCAATGGGAATTTAGCTAGCATTTAGCATATATTAAGCTTATTTATGAGTCTATTAATGTATAATAAGCTTTGGTATTGGTTTACTTTATGCTTAGAATGTATTAGATTAGTTTAAGTAAGCATGTACTTAGATTAAGCACAAATCAGTTTGTAATTAGCTTAATACCTTTCCTAACTAGTAAAAAAGGTAGTGGTGTGTGTGTGCTTGCTCGCTAGCTAGCTTAGTTCTATTTAAGACATGCACACGGCCCCCTTATAATTCATCTTCCAACTTTGAATGAAAATCAGTTTTGAGAGCTTGTAGCTTTCTTACCTCAAATACTAAACTTGCTTATCCTTAACTAGGCCGGTTAAGGTGGTGATCAAGTGAAGTCTTAGACGTGATTAAGTGGTGATATCTGTATCTTAATCATTATTTAAGGGCCCTAAACTTGAGTTTTGTGGTGTTTCTGTATCCATTCTTCAAGTTTAGTTCTATCCCCTTTGGTGTTTTATCTCAAGGATTCAAAGAGAGTTGAGGAGAGTTTGCTAGCTTAATTTTAAGTTAGTAAATCTTCACTTTGATTCTCTTTCCATTCCACACTCTCATTACTCTTCCGACATTCATTTCCATGCTTAATCCAAGCTAAAGCTATTCTCTTTGGCTTAGCTTTCAACCCAAACACATAAACACCTCAAACCGTGAACTTTGGAAAATGCTAGGGAAACTTGCCGAAAAGTGGCACGGCCTGCCCGTGCCTAGTAGCACGATCGTGCCACCCCTAAACCGTGTGTTTTTCCCTTGTTTGCTTCAAGTTCTTGGTGGTTTGTAGCTTGGGTCTTCTATCCCTTGAGACATACATCAATTCACATCAAATTCTCTTTGCTTTCTCACTTAGAATCACTTGATTCTAAGTTCCATTCCTCCCTCACATGTTTGTTGCCTCACAACCAACATATTATGTGCCACTTTCCCTTGGATTCCCTTCATTGTATCTTCCCTTGGATTGTAAGCTTTCACTCTTAAATTGAGTCCTAGCTTAGACCGTTGGCGGATACATCATAACGTCATACCATAACTCATCTTGGTATTTCTAGCCAATGGATAGAGAAATGAGACACAAGGAGTTAACTTATAACCCCTTGCTTTGAATTAGACATTGGATGTTGTAAGGATAGGGTTGAGTCATTACTTGCAAGCCAAGTTTCTTAATCATACCAAGAGAAACTACATTAGCATAAGTCCCTCCATCAATGATCAAGTAGCAAACTTTGTCTTGAACCATGCACTAAGTATGAAAGATATTCTTCCTTTGTTCATCTTTGGTACCTTTCTAGCCACTCAAAACTCTTCTCAGGACCATCATTTCATGCTCATTTGCTTCCTCCTCTACCTCCTCTAGTGTTTCCTCAAGGTTTCCCTTAATTTCTGCTACATTTTCCTCCTCAATCGCTTGTGCTTCCACGTCTTTCCACTCGGCTAAGTTAATCACCTTTTGTTTTGGGTAGTCCATGGCAATGTGTCCTAATCCTTGGATCTTAAACCACCTTCTTGCACTCATGGGACTAAGATTGGGTCTGTTTGGAGGTGGTTTGCTTTTTTGTGGAACTTAGGTTCTTTGTAGGAATGATAAAGAAGGATTTATGGGCTTAAGAGGTGGGTTAGAACTCCTCTTCTTAAAGGATGTGTTTTGGGGTAGAGGTTTGGTAAACTTACGTTTAAAGGGCTATTTGGCCTTCCTTTGTTGCTCAACCTTGTAAGCAAGGCACATACCTCATTAAAGGAGGTGAATTGTTGCAATTCAACCACGTTAGCACACTTAGGATCAAGTCCCCCTAAGTTTCTAACTATGGTATGCTCTTTTAGCTCTTGGATATCACACTTGATCATGAGTTTCTCAAGCTCACGTGCGTATTCTTCAACACTGAGGCCACCTTGTGTAAAATTATTAAGCTGAGAGTAACTATCCTGGATGTAGGTGGGTGAAAGAAAGTGTGACTTGAGCTTTGCCTTCATCTTCTCCCATGTCCTGATCTTGCTTTTCCTACACCTTAGCCTAAGAGAGGCATACTTCCTTAGCCTAAGGGCCACCAGCAAGCAATCCTTTAAGTTCATCTAGTGAGGACAAACTAGTGAGGAGAACAAGGATTGAACCAAGATTCCAAGCCAATGCTAATGACTTTATAGTTGAGATTCCAGAATTTGAGGCCAAATTGGATCCAAATGAGTTTCTTGAGTGGATGCATAAGGTAGAAAGGATCTTTGAGTACAAGGACGTTCCTGAACACAAGAAGGTCAAGCTGGTTAGTCCTAGGCTAAGGAAGTACGCCTCCTTATGGGGGACTAACCTCGTACCAAGAGAGTTATTCCCAACTTTATAACCTGTTGAAGGATTTTTGAGGGGGAATGGAAAATTAAATTAAAGAAAAAGGAAAATGATGCCTCAAATACTCACGATTGTCAGTCGTAGTACTTAAGGGTC
>JACYFF010010365.1:52964914-53021872 GCA_017589665.1 Selenicereus undatus | reverse complement strand
AATCGGTGTAAAAATACCTTAAAAATATCACATTTTTAGCTCAAACATAACCTTACACAAGGTAGCCTCAATGTTAAAGAGTATACATGTGAGTTTGAGAAACTCATGATCAAATGTGACATCCACGAACCTGAGGAACAAACCATCGTCAGATACTTGGGAGGGCTTTAGCCCAAGTATGCTAATGTGGTTAAATTACAACAGTTCACTACTTTTGATGAGGTATGTGTCCTCTCTCATAAGGTTGAGCAACAAAAAAAAAAAAAACAGATAGCCTTTTAAATGTGAGTCTATGAAGCCTCCACCCCCGAACACACCTATTGACAAGGGGAGCCCTAACCCATTTCCTTGCCTACAAATCCTTCCCATTTCGTTTCACAAAAAACTCAAACTCCTCAAAATAGCCAACCACCTCCAAACAGACCTAATCCTAGTCCTATACACACTAAAAGGTGCTTTAAATGCCATCGACTTTGACACATTGCCGTCGACTGCCCAAACCGGAAGGTGATCACACTAGCAGAATCGAAAGCCGTGGAAGAGCATGAGATTGAGGAGGAAAATGAGGAGGATGTTAAGGGTGGTCTTGAGGAAACTCTAGAGGAGGTAAAGCAGGAGCCAGATGAGGGTGAAATGCTGGTTTTGAAAAGAGCTTTGACTGGCCAGAAGGGTGGCAAAGACGAACAAAGGAAAAACGTATTCCACACCCGGTGTATGGTTCAAGAGAGAGTTTGTTCTCTAATTATAGATGGAGGGAGTTATGCCAATGTAGTTTCTCTTAGCATGATTAAGAAAATAGGCTTGCAAGCCATGGCCCATCCCCCTCCATACAACATCCAATGGTTAAACCAAACCAAGGGCTTATAAGTTAACTCCCAGTGTCTCATTTCTCTATCAATTGGAAAGAACTACCAAGATTAGTTATGGTGTGATGTTATCCGTATGGATGCATGCCATATCTTACTAGGTAGGCCCTTGTTGTATGATAGGAAGGTAATGCATAATGGATTCTTAAATGCATACTCGTTTTCCAAAGGAGGGAAGAAGATTACCTTGGTTCCTTTATGCCCATTCGAGCTCAACAAAAGCAGACCTCAAAAGACAACTAAACATTCTGATTTGCTTCTTATCTTTAGTGAACCACCTTTAAAGGCCTTATATCATGAGTTTAAAGCTTTTAAGGAGTGGATTCTGAATGTTCAAGAGGAACTAGAAACTCCCTCGCCCAACCACCCCATAGCTATTTCCGTAATCACCCATTTTAACTACTTGTTTCCAGAGGAGATTGCCACAGGTTTACCTCCTAAAAGAGATATCCAACCCCACATTGACCTCATTGCATGTTCTATCGCATACCTAGACTTGAGGATATGCTAGATGAGTTACATGGCTCACAAGTGTTTTCAAAGATTGATATTCAAAGTGGATACCACCAAATCAGCATCCAAAAGGTAGATAAATGGAAGACGACATTCAAGACTAAAGGGGGGTTATATGTGTGACTAGTTATGCCATCTGGTCTTTGCAATGCTCCTAGTACATTCGTTAGGTTAATAAATCAAGTATTCAGACCTTACATTGGGAAGTTTGTACGATTGTGCATTCCTAAGTGTAGCACTCGTGAGCTTTTGATTAGAGAGGTCCACATACGTTTTTTTGCTCGCCATTATGGAGAGTCCAAGACTTTGATTATGATAAGGGAGCACTACTACTGGCCATCAATGGAGAAGGATGTTTAAGACACTTTGAGGAGGTGTAGCACATGCTAAGTGGCTAAGAGTCATTATCTTCCCTATGGCCTTTACACACCTCTACCCGTCCCTACACTTCCTTGGGCAGATGTAAGCATGGATTTCATTCTAGGCTTGCTTAAAACCCAAAGGAACCTAAGATTCAATCTTTGTCGTGGGGGATAGGTTTTCCAAGATGGCACATTTCATAACATACAACAAGATCAATGATGCTATACACATCGCGGAGTTGTATTTTGAAGAGGTTACCAGATTGCATGGCATTCCTAGATCCATTGTTTTTGATAGGGATACTGAGTTTCTTTGTCACTTTTAGATTACCTTGCAGAAGAAACTAGGTACTAAACTCAAGTATAGTACCACTTGTCATCCATAAACTGATGGACAAACTGAGGTTATAAATCAAAACTTCAGAAATCTCCTAAGAGTTTTGACTAAACCTTATGCCAAAGCTTCGGATTTGCTCTTGCCACATGTTGAGTTTGCTTCCAATAAGGCCCCTAGCAAGGCTACTGGTCGATCCTCTTTTAAAGTGGTCTATGAAATTGATTCCCCTAGTCTACTTGATCTTATCCCACGACCTCTAGACCAAAAGCCAAGCACGCTTGCAGCAGCAAGAGTAGAAGAGATCCAGAAGTTCCATGAGTTATTTAAGGGAATAATAGAGTAGACTAATGCATCATACCAAGCCCAAGTTAACAAACATAGGAGAAAGAAGGTCTTTTATCCAGGAGACCTCATTTGGATTCACTTAACGAAGGAATGTTTTCCTTAAAGATGTAAGAACAAAAAAATGCCAAGAACTGAAGGTCCATTTTAGGTTTTGGAAAAGGTGAATGACAACACTTATAATTTTGATTTACCAGGTGACTTTGGAGTATCAGCACATTCAGTGTGATAGTGATGGGGACCATCTTTTGGAACCAAGTGAACACCAACCCATAAGCCTAAAGGACTCTACAAGCACCAAGGAGGTTAAAGAGGTTCATGCCATGGTCAAAGAAGTCATCAACCAAGCGTTGCACATGCTGCCCAGTTCGGCCAGAATTTGGCCCGGTTTTGCAAGCCTAATTACCCAAGCTTAAGGAGGACTTAAGAGGCTCCAAATCTAATTTTTGGAACCCTCAATATGTCAGCTTCAAGGACATATAAATATTTCTAGGTTAGGTCTCTAGGCAATAAGTCAATTGGAGCCTTTTTCCAGATGTTGTAGAAACTATCCTAGTTTGCATATGCTGCACCTTTTGCCCCATATCTCCCAAACAGTAGCTCCAAATGGCTGGAAACTTGAGGCACATGAAAGTTGACTTCGAAAGATTTCCAAAAAGGTCCATTTCATCCAATTTGAGTGAGAAACCTAGGAGATATAGCTATTTGAAGTTGACCTTTGTAAACTGAAAAGTTGTTGACAAAACAAAAAGCACTTTTTAGATTTCGTCTTTGCTTTTTGGTCTCCCCTTGATTTTAGGACGTGTAAGACCTCTTGTTCCTCTTTATTGCTGCTTGTTAAAGGTTCCCCATTATATAAGGGAGGCCTTGGGTTGTAAAGAAACACTTGATGAATGAATTTGAACTTTGAGTTGTGAAAACTTTCTCCATTCTCTCTCAAAATTCCTAGTGTTATATCTTGAGTGTTTGGCAACCTCAAGTGGGTATCTAGGTCTTCTTAACTCAACTATGAGGGTGATTCATTTCTGTAACTTAGTTGAAGAAAGAAGACTGCCCAAGTGTGCAAACCAAGGTGGGTCTTCAATCACCCTTGCTAGTCCACTTGTTTCTATGTTGGTTCTTGGTTACCTTGGTTCCATTTTCACCCTTCTACCCAAATGCATTCTTGTTTCCATTTTGCTTAATCTTGCAGCAGTGAAGCTAGAATACATCAAATGGTATAAGAGCTTAGGCTACCCTCTTGGCCAAGCTTCCATTCCCCAAACACAAAAACCCACAAAACAGCCCAAGTACGTTTCCTTACAAACTCTTAGCCGTGTCAAACCAGAGAGCAGCATGGCCACACCGTGCCACACTGGCACGACTGTGCCACCACCCTGCACACCCCTTCCCAGTATAGCATACCAGCACGGCCACACCGTGCCCATAGGCACGACCGTGCCACATTCCAACACCCACAGTTTACCTTCCGCCACCGAGCATGCCCACATCGTGCCACACCACACGAATGTGCCACCCCCTCCCCATCCTAAAACAGCAACTCCTCACTCTAAAGCCATCATGTCTACAACCCTTACTCCAAAACAAGTGATCGAGCAAGCTTTGACAGAGAAGGTTGAGTTAGTAACCCAAGTCAAGTACCTTCAATCATAACTTGGTCGAATGATGCAAGAGAAGAGAAGGAACTTGAGAAGTTCTAGGAGTGCAAGCAAACAAGACTCGGATGACTCCAAAGAAGAAGAAGAAAGCAACTCACTTGAAGACTCCGGTGAGGATGTGTATGCAAGAAGATCAAGGAGGCATCATAGGCGTTAAGACCGAAGCTATAATGACTTCAAGGTGGATATTCCCAACTTTGAAGGTCAACTTGATCTGGATGTATTCTTAGATTGGCTTCAAACCGTTGAAAGGGTCTTTGAGTTCAAGGACATCCCCAAAGAAAGAAAGGTAAAGCTTGTTGCTTTAAAGCTTAGAAAGTGTGCTTCCATTTGGTGGTCAAATGTTGTGACTAAGAGAGTTAGGAAGGGTAAAGGGAAGATAAGAACATGGGAGAAAATGAAGTCCAAACTTAAGTCCAAGTTTTTGCCACCCCATTAGTTGCAAGACAACTTCCTTAAACTCCACCACCTCAAACAAGGGTCTAAGAGCATAGAAGAATACACTAGAGAGTTTGAGCAATTTTTATTGAAATGTGATTTGAAGGAGGATGAATCTCAAACTTTGATTACATACTTGAGTGGTTTGACTGATGAAATTGCTCATGTTGTTGAACTCCACCCTTACACTTCCTTAGATGAGCTTAGTGTCTTAGCTCATAAAGTGGAGTCACAAAAGAAATCCAAGGGCAAGGGCATGGCCTCCAAGCCTAACCCCTGTCCTTACCCACTCCAAAAGCACTCATACTACCCTCCCAAATCAACTCCAAACTCAAACACAAGACCCCCTCCACCAAATCCCCCTCAAACCCCCTCAAAGCAACCTCCAAAGCCCGGTGACAAGAAGAGATGTTTCCGTTGTCAAGGCCTTGAACACTTTGCTTCCGAGTGTCCCAACAAATGAATTATCACTTTGGTTGAATATCAAGCTTCTTATGAGGAGCTAGATGATGAGAATGATGGGGAAGAAAAAGAGCTTCTCATGACCGAAGCTGTTGAAGAAGTTGAAGAGGGACCCGATGAAGGAGAAATGCTTGTGATAAGAAGATCCTTGAGTGGTATTACTTCCCAACATGACATGGAGCAAAAGGAGAACATCTTCCATACCCGGTGTACCGTGGAAGGGAAGGTTTGCTCTATTATTATTGATGATGGAAGTTGTGCCAATGTTGCTTCCAAGAGCGTAGTGGACAAGCTCAAGCTTTCGGTCTCTCCACGCCCAAGCCCTTACACCATACAATGGCTCAATCCAGGTAAAGGCTTGCAAATATCGTCTCGTTGTTTACTTGGTTTTTTAATTAACAAGAACTATAAAGATGAGATTTGGTGTGATATTGTGCCCATGGATGCTTGTCATGTCCTCTTGGGACGTCCACGGTTGTTTGATAGAAGTGTGATGCATGATGGTCAGTTGAACACATATACATTTACCAAAGACCACAAAAGATCACCCTTACCCCTCTCAAATCCAACTCATAAAAAATGCCTCAAGACACTCCTAACATGGATATCTTTCTCACCACCCTACTCCATTCCCAACTCCATGAACATGATGATTTCAAGGAGTGGATTTTACTTCGCCAAGAACTGGCCAAAGCTAAGGATTCTTCCCATCCTTTACTTTCCCCTCTCCTCAAAGATTTTGAACATGTCTTCCCTAGTGAGATCCCCTATGGCCTCCCTCCCAAAAGATCCATACAACACAAAATTGACCTCATCCCCGATGCCACCCTTCCAAACAAGCCGGCCTACTGAATGAACCCACAAGAAACCCAAGAAGTGCAACGACAAGTAGATGAACTCCTTGCTAAAGGCTTGATCTGTGAGAGCCTTAGTCCATGTGCCGTGCCAGCCTTGCCTGTTCCTAAGAAAAATGGGTCAATGAGAATGTGTGTTGATAGTAGAGCGATCAACAAAATGACTATCAAATATCGCTTTCCTATTCCACGGTTAGAGGATCTCCTAGATGAGCTTCATGGAGCCACCATCTTTTCTAAGATTGATCTTAGAAGTGGCTACTACCAAATTCGGATTTATGAAGGAGATGAGTGGAAGACGACCTTCAAGACTAAAGGAGGTCTCTATGAGTAGCTTGTAATGCCATTCGGGGTTGACAAATGCACCAAGTACTTTTATGAGGCTTATGAACCAAGTTCTCAAGCCCCTCATTGGCAAGTTCGTGGTTGTTTACTTTGATGACATCTTGGTGTATAACAAGAGTGAAGTATAGCATGCCCATAATCTACAACAAGTCTTGAGTATTCTATCTCAAGAAGAGCTCTATGGAAACTTAGAGAAGTGCCATTTTTTCACTTCTCAAGTTATATTTTTGGGCTATGTTGTGTCGGCCCAAGGAATTCATGTTGATGAGAGCAAGATTCAAGCAATCCAAGATTAGCCCGTTCCAACTTCAATTCAACAAGTCAGGAGCTTCCATGGCCTAGCCTCTTTCTATAGGAGGTTTGTGAGAGATTTTAACACCATTGTTGGCCCCATGACCGAGCTGCTTAGGGCCAAAAGATTTGAGTGGACGAAACAAGCTCAAGGGGCCTTTGAAGAAATCAAGCTCAAGCTCACTAGTGCAGCCGTTCTTGCCCTTCCAAGCTTCTCCAAAGTGTTTGAAGTGGAATGTGATGCTTCCGGTGTGGGGATAGGGGCTATCCTATCTCAAGAGAACAGACCCCTAGCTTTCTTTAGTGAAAAGCTCAATGATGCAAAAAGGAAGTACTCCACTTATGACAAGGAGTTTTATGCAATTGTGAGAGCTTTGGAGCATTGGAGGCACTATTTGGTGGGATGCATTATCAAGAAGGTACCTCTTACTCTCTACCTTGGAAACCAAAGTCCTTGGTTTTGAGATTGTTAAGGGGTTGTATGTCCAAGATGAGGATTTCAAGGAAATCTATGAGAAGTGTACTAGCCATGCCCACGGTTTGTTTCACTTAGAGCTTGGTTTCCTCTTCAAAGGAACCCAGCTATGCATACCAAAGAGTGGGTTTCGGGAACTCCTCATTCAAGAGCTCCATGGTGGGGCTTTGGTAAGACACTTTGGCATTGAGAAGACTTGTTGCATGCTCAAGGAACACTATTATTGGCCAAGCATGTCCAAGGATGTACAACATTATATGAGAAGGTGTTCTACTTGCCAACAAGCCAAGAGTCACTCACGTCCCTAAGGTCTATGCACTCCTCTCCCCGTTCGTCAAGGCCTTTGGGACGATGTAAGCCTAGACTTCATCAAGGGTTTGCCAAGAACCCAAAGGCACAAAGATTCAATCATGGTGGTGGGGGATCGATTCTCAAAGGTGGCACATTTCATAGCATGCCATACCACCAATGATGCTTCCTCCATTGCCAACCTCTACTTCAAGGAGATCATTCGACTCCATGGAATTCCAAGAAGCATGGTGTTGGATAGGGACACCAAGTTCCTAAGTCACTTTTGGCTACCTTGTGGAGAAAGTTTGACACTCACCTCAAGTTTAGCAATACATGCCACCCCCAAACCAACGGTCAAACTGAAGTGACTAATAGGACTTTGGGCACTTTGTTTAGAGTTCTAGTCAGGAAGAGCATCAAAGGGTGGGATGATTTGCTTCCTCATGCGGAGTTCACCTTCAGCCAAGCTCCAAGTAAGGCAACCAATCTTTCCCCGTTCCAAGTGGTGTATGGTTACAACCCTCGGACTCCATTGGACCTTGTTCCAATCCCCAATCCTACCAAGTTTAGTTGAGAGGGTTGAGAAGAGAGACAAAGAAATTCAAGAGTTACACACCAAGGTGCGGGAAAGAATTGACAAATCTAATGAGCAAGCCAAGCAACGAGCCAACAAGCATAGGAAAGATGCTCAATTTCAACCGGGAGACTTGGTTTGGCTTCATTTGAGGAAAGAGAGGTTCCCTAGCAAACCCAAATCCAAGCTCATGCCAAGGTCGGATAGCCCATTTGAAGTCATTGAGAAGATTGGTCCTAACGCTTACAAGATTGACCTCTTGGGAGAGTATGGACTCTCAGCCACCTTTAATGTGGCTGACCTTAGTCCACATTATGATGCAGATGATCAATTTTCAAGTTTGAGGTCAAACTCTAACCAATCAGGGGAGTATGATGGGGACCATCCTTTAGAACCAAGTGAACACCAACCCACAAGCCTAAAGGACACTACAAGCACCAAGGAGGTTAAAGAGGCTCATGCCAGGGTCCAAGAAGTCATCAACCAAGCGTTGCACATGCTGGCCAGTTCAGTCAGAATTTGGCCCGATTTTGCAAGCGTAATTAGCCAAGCTTAAGGAGGACTTAAGAGGCTGAAAATATAATTTTTGGAATGCTTAATATGTCAGCTCCAAGGAAATATAAAGAGTTCTAGGTTAGGTCTCTAGGCAATAAGTCAATTGGAGCCTTTTTCCCAGCCTACATATGCTGCACTTTTTGCCCCACATCTCCCAAATGGTAACTCCAAATGGCTGGCAACATAAGGCACATGAAAGTTGACTTCCAAAGCTTTCTAGAAAGGTTTATTTCATCCAATTTGAGTGAGAAACCTAGGAGATATAGTTGTTTGAAGTTGACCTTTGTAAATTGAAAAGTTGCTGACAAAAGCAAAAAGTACTTTTCAGATTTTGTCTTTGCCTTTTGGTCTCCCCTTGATTTTTGGACGTGTAAGACCTCTTGTTCCTATTTCTTGCAGCTTGTTAAAGGTTCCCCATTATATAGGGGAGGCCTTGGGTTATAAAGAAACACTTGATGAATGAATTTGAACTTTGCGTTGTGAAAACTCTCCCCATTCTCTCTCAAAATTACTAGTGTTATATATTGAGTGTTTGGCAACCTCAAGTGGGTATCTAGGTCTTCGTAAATCAACTAAGAAGGTGATTCATTTCTATAGCTTAGTTGAAGAAAGAAGATTGCTTAAGTGTGCAAACCTAGGTGGGTCTTCAATCACCCTGGCTAGTCCACTTGTTTTTATCTTGGTTCTTGGTTACCTTGGTTCTATTTTCACCCTTCTACCCAAATGCATTCTTGTTTCCCTTTTACTTAATATTGCATTAGTGAAGCTAGAATACATCAGACAGATTCAAGCCCTTATCTTCTAGACGACTACCTTGAATATTTGAGGATCAAATCTCCTCAAAAAGCGGATGATGATGGAGTCCTACCTATCCAGTCCAGTGAGGATATCAAATACGTCTAGAAAGTCTCAATTGAGCTTCCAAAGTCCAAAGGATCACATATATTTTGCAAGGAGATCAAACAGTCACACCCGGGTTTAAGGCAGAATTTAGCCCGGTGTTGTGTACTTTATTACTTAGGCCTCCATGAGGTTTAATCCTTAATTTTTACATATGTTGGTTCCCTAAGATGTTAGCTACGTAGTCAAATCACCAAAATCAAGTTAAGTTAAGTGGAAATTGAGGAACCAGGTCCATTTGGCAAACATGCTGGTTGGAGCCCAGTTCTGCCTGGTCTACTTTAGCTGAGTGTTTAGGCCAGCAAATGAAGTGATGAACCTGAATTTCCACTTGAAGGAGTTAGAAGACATCCTAATGTTTCCCTCCATATAAGGAAATCCAAATCATGCTCACTTTTGGTATGAGATACATGGCGCACAAAAACAACCTAAAAATTGCCCAAGCAGAGTTGATTAGTGCATTTGGTGGTTGTCCTTTTTGGCATCCAATCCTGGTCCAGTAAGCATCATTTGGTAGTTATATGAAGTTTGGACACAATCATGAGCATATCAACTCAGTCAAATGAAGATCCAATGAGAAATGAAGGAGAAAAGGCAAGATTAATCTCATTGGCTAGCCGTAAAGCATAAAGGAATCAACAGCGTTTTCCCTTTCTTATACATGCAGCCAACTCCTCCCTTGCTTAATTACATATTTAGTATTGAGTTTAGGCTAAAGCATAAAGACTAGCTGGACTTAAGGGTTGTAATTAATGTGATTAAGTAAGCATATACTTTTCCCATTAGTAGGATTAAGCTACGTCGGATTTAAGCTAGATTTGGAGGTTTCCTAATCTTGTAGAAACTCCCCCCTTGCTGGACCAGCTTGCGTACATGTGTATAATGTGTTAGAAAGTCAATTTCATAATCAGATTTCATATTCCTTGAATGAGAGAAGAGAGCATTGCTCCTTGAATAAACTGACTCTTACTTGCTTATCCTAGCTTAGGCCAAGTTAAATGGTGTTCAATTGAGTCTTAGTCCTTGATTAGGTGGTCTTTTTGTATCCCAATTGAGATAAGGGGCCCTAACCTTGATCTTGGTGGTGTTTCTGTATCCAAGAATCAAGATTAGTTTAATCTTTCACCCCATTTCAGTTTTGAATTCCCTTTGAATTCAAGCTGAATTCTTAGTGTTCTTAACTAATCTCTTGCATTCTTTTGAGTGTAAGTTCAGTTCATTGGCATTTCCATCAATCCACTTTGAAGATCAATCTTTGAAAACACTTGAAAACCATGTAACTCATATAGAATATCCTCAAGTCTAGGTATCGAGTACCTACAGTTGATGGTGATCTTGTTAATGGCTTTGCTATCCACATACATATGCAACCTGCCATCATTCTTCAGAACTAGTAAAGTTATACGACACAAGGGCTTAAAGACTCATGAACTGGCCCATTTGACATTAGTTCCTCAACTTGCCTTTGAATCTCTGTTGTTTCCTTAGGTTTCATCGAATAAGCTGGCTTGTTTGGAAGGATAGAACATGGAATAAGATCAATGTGGTGCTGGATATCTCCTTTAGGAGGCAAACCCGTGGGATCTCCTCTTGAAATAAGTGACAGAATTGGTGGATTAGGGAAATGGCTATGGGGTGGCTTGGTAAAGGAGCTTCTAGTTCCTCTTAAACATTCAAAATCCACTCTTTGAAAGCTTTATGCTCAAGTGTGAGGCCTTTAAAAGAGGTTCACTAAAAGTAAGACACAAATTAGAATGTTCAGGCCATTTTGGTGGTTTGTTTTTATGGTGCTTGGATGGGGATAAAGGAACTATGGTGATCTTCTTCCCTTCCTTAGAAAAGAAGTATGCATTTAAGAATCCATGATGCATCACCTTCTTGTCATACAACCACGGGCCTAACAAGATATAGCATGCATCCATTGGGATAACATCACACCGTAACTCATAGTGGTAGTTCTTTCCAATAGAGAATGAAATGAGGCACCTGGAGTTAACTTGTAAACCCTTGCCTTGGTTTAGCCATTGGATGTATTAAGGATAGGGATTGGCCATAGCTTGCAAGCCTAGTTTCTCAATCATGCTAAGAGAAACAACATTGGTACAACTCCCTCCATCTATAATTATGGAACAAACCTTCCCTTGAATCGTGCACCTAGAATGAAAGATGTTTTTCCTTTGCTTATCCTTAGCACCTTTCTAGGTCCTAAATACTCTACTTGAAGCCAACATTTCTCCCTCATTTACGTCCTCCTCTACCTCCTCTTGAGTTTCCTCTAGATTACCCTCTACATCCTCCTCCTTTTCCTCCTCAATCTCATGCTTTTTCACAGCTTCCCATTCGGCTAAGGTAATCACCTTTCTGTTTGGGCAGTTGATGGATGTGCCAATGAACTCAACTCACACTCAGAGGAATGCAATGATTAGCTAAGAATAATAAGAACTCAACTTGAGTTTAAGGGAATCTAAAACTGAAATGGGAATGAAAGATAGAGCTAATCTTGATTCTTGGATACAAAAACACCACCAAGATCCTTAATTTTAATAAGGACATAGAAACACCACCTAATCAAGGATTAAAACTCACTTGAACACCACTTAACTTGGCCCAAGCTAGGATAAGCAAGCAAGAGTTTTGGTTTGTTCAAGGAGTAATGCTCTATTTTCTCATTTAAGGAATATACAATCTGGTTACAAAAGTCTCTCCCTAAGGCCTTATCCACACATACACAAGATGGTCTAGCAAAGGGAATGAGGTTTCTTCAGGATTAGGAAACCACCTAATCTAGCTTTATCCTAGCTTAGCTTAAACCTACAAATCAGCCAAGTATATGCTTGCTTTAATTACACTAATTACATCCTTTGAGTGTAGTTAACCTCCAAGTTTAAGCCTAAACTCAATACTAAACAAGTAATTAACCAAGGAAGGAGCTGGCTATATGTGTAAGAAAAAGAAAAAGGCTATTGGCTCCTTTTGCTTTAAGGCTAGCCAATGAGAGTGTTTTTGCCCTTTCCTCCTTGTTCTTCATTGGTTCTTCATTTGGCTAAGTTAAAAGGCTTATGATTGTGTCCTAACTTCCTTTAATTGCCTAAGGATGCTACTTGGACACGATTGGAAGGCAAAAAGAACATTGACCACCAAATGCACTAATAAGACAGAACCTGGCAGTTTTCAGGCTGTTTTTGGGTGCCACATGATGGAGATCCCTCCATGCCCCTTGATTTAAAGAAGCAAATCAATCCAGGTAATTTCGTTATGCTAGCTAAAGGATAAATAAATCATCCTTATTTTGTTTAAGACCTAAAACAGCAGGTAAAAGTTTGCTTCTAACAACAAACCTGGTATTTTAGAGCCTAATTACTTAAAACTGCTTGAGGCTTAAGTCTAATATTTTGCATTGGGATTGAATTTCAAGAAGTTAGATTTCCATGAAATCAAGTTTCATCCCATTTGGACTTCATTTACCCTCTCAAATTAGCCAATAAACCCAAGATATACAAACTGCCCAGCCCAACTAGAATATACCCGGTTTTGGGTATATGATTTCTTAAGCTTAATGGTGGTTTAAGTCTTGGATTTTTACCTTTTTGGAATCCCCAAGATGTTTAATTTTAGGTCCAAGCATTAAATTCCAATTATACGCAGAGGAAGTAAAGAGATCAAGTCATTTTGTCAAACCTCCGAGTTTTGATCCAAAGTTGCACGACTAAATGTTTTAGTAGAATTAACCTACTTAAACATCGTATAACCTTGATTTATTTGTTTAGGGGGTTTGGAAACACCCTAAGGTTTCCCTCCATGGTCTGAAAACAAAATCATGCTCACTTTTGGTAGGGTTTACAAAAGCTACAAAACCGGCCAGAAAACTTTCAAGAACTAGTTCGGCGGCACAATTGAAGTTTTCCTTCTCCAAAGTGTTTACTATCTTCATTGCTGCGTGGAAAACATACCAAGCTGTCTAAAAGAGCCATGATCAAGCAGAAAAATCAATTGGCCTTGAAAAGAACAACCAATGGGAAGCAAAGGCAGCAAAAGATGTCTCTTGAAGCTCAATGGATAGCCGAAAAGGAGAAGTCACTATACGACTGGCCAATCTCTTTTCTTTTCTAGATAAGCTGCTTGTATTAGGACTAAATAAGCATGGTTATGTTGTAAACATCATTTATTAGCTTTTTTTAATACTTTGGATATAATTTGATTAAGTTAGAACAAGGTTATTACACGGTTAGCACTAACTATGTAGATTAGCTTAAGTTAATACCTTTCCTCACTAGGAGGGTAAGGTCTAGGTGTGTGTTTGCTTAGGTGCTTGTTTTCTGGCTTGTATTTAAGCATTATGCATGCCCATTGTAAAGATATCAATAAGATTTTGAATCAAAAACTAGTTTAGAGCATTTGTGCTTTCGTGCTTTTGCACATTAAACTTGCTTATCCTTAACCAGATCGGTTAGGGTGGTGTTCAAGTGTAGTCTTAAACTTGTTTAAGTGGTGTTTCTGTATCTTAATCAAGTTTAGGGGCCCTAAAATTTTGTTTGGTGGTATTTCTGTATCCAAACAAGGGTTTACTTCTATCCATCTACCCTTTTTATCCTCACGAGTTTGAAGAGCACTTTGCTAGTTTTCAGTTTGCAAGCCATGTATTTTTGATTACTAGCTTTATTTTTCATTTAATACTTTGAAGATACATCATGTTCCTTTTCCTTTCCCAGTTAGAATCCCTTGAATCTGAATTCCATCCCACCTCACGTGTTTGCTGCCTCACAACTAGCATATTACGTCCCATTTTCCCTAGTTTTTCCTTGATTGTATTCTCTCTTGGTTTTAAGCTTTCACTCTTGAATTGAGTTTTAGCTTAGACCCTCGGGACATACATCATATTTGGTATCAGAGCAAGTTCAGATCCTTGCTTGAATGCCACGCTCCCAAATTCAATCCAAACACATCCGCAAACACAAACCGTAAAACTTGCTATTTTTACCTGTGCCAGGTAGAAAAGTAGCATGGCCACCTCGTGCCATTAAGCACGACCGTGCCACCCGTATTCCGTGTTGTTTCACTTGCTTAAGGCACCTAGTTCAAGCATGAGTGCTACAAGCATGACCTTGGAAGAAAGATTTAATGCACTAATGAGACAGCATGAGTTGCTATTTGAAGAAAGCCTAGTCCCTCCAAATAAACCTAACCCTGTCCCTATCAACATTAAAAGATGTTCTAAGAGTCAAAGTCTTGGTCACACACCCTCAGGCTGCCCTAACAAGGAAATAATCACCTTGGCCGGATGGGAGGCAGCAATGGAAAAAGAAAATGAAGATGAAAGTGATCATGAACTTGAGGAAACTCAAGAGAAGGTCATGGAAGAGGCTAGTGAAGAAGAACTCTTGGTTTTGAGAAGAGTTCCAAGCCGTCAAAAGGGAGTGAAAGATGAACTAGCAAGTCCTATACACACTCACCCCATAGCCCAAACACTCATACAAAACTTCTGTCATTTGATTCCTAAGGAGATACCTACTGAATGTGGAGAACCATTACTAAAAGCTCCTAATTCTGAATTAAGAGCATATAAGGAAGTGGTTCAAAGCAAGTTCAAAGTGTCCCCTATAAACACTCTTCAAATCAGGAAGGGCAATGAAAGGAAAAGAGTCTCTAAGACCAAAAGAGACTTGTTTGCATGACTAATTTTATTTCATCCAGAATTGAACCAAGAAGAGGAGGTCATTACCTAATTTGATTTGTGGACAAATCTTTTTTTAACAAGGGGAGGATGATGGAGATTCCTCCATGCCCCTTGATTTAAAGAAGCAAATCAGGCTAGGTAATTTCATTTTGCTGGCTAAAGGATGAATAAATCATCCTTATTTTGTTTAAGACCTAAAACAGTAGGTCATGGTTTGATTTCATCAGCAAACCTGGTTTTTGAGAGCTTAATTGCTTAGGCCTCCTTGACGTTTAAGTCTAATATTTTGCTTTGGGATTGAAGTTCAAGAAGTTAGCTTTCCAGAACATCAAGTTTCATCCAATTTGGACTTCATTTACCCTCTCAAATTAGCCAATAAACCCAAGATATACAAAATGTCCAGTCCAACCAGAATATACCCAGTTTTGGATGTATGATTTCTTAAGCTTAATGGTGGTTTAAGTCTTGGATTTTTGCCTTTTTGGAATCCTTAAGATGTCTACTTTCAGGTCCAAGCACTGAATTCCATCCATACCCAGAGGAAGTAAAGAGATCAAGTCATTTTGTCAAACCTGCCAGTTTTGGTCCAAAACTGCACGGTTAAATGTTTTAGTAGAATTAACCTACTTAAACATGGTTTAACCTTGATTTGTTCGTTGGGGGGGGGGGGTTTGTACAGACACTAAGGTTTCCCCCATGGCCTAAAAACAAAATCATGCTTACTTTTGGTTGGGTTTACATAAGCTAGAAAACCGGCCAGAAAACTTTCAAGAACCAGTTCAGTAGCACGGTTGAAGTTTTCCTTCTCCAAAGGGTTTACTATCTTCATTGCTGAGTGGAAAACATCCCAAGCTATCTAGAAGAGCCATGATCAAGCAGCAAAATCAATTGGCCTTGAAAAGAACAACCAATGGGAAGCAAAGGCAGTAAAAGATATCTCTTGAAGCTCATTGGTTAGCTGAAAAGGAGAAGTCACTATACGGCTGACCAATCTCTTTTCTTTGCTAGATAAGCTGCTTGTATTAGGACTAAATAAGCAAGGTTATGTTGTAAACATAATTTATTAGCTTTTTTTAACGCTTTGGATATAGTTTGATTAAGTTAGAACAAGGTTAGTTCACAGTTAGCACTAACTGTGTAGATTAGCTTAAGTTAATACCTTTCCTCAGTAGGAGGGTAAGGTCTAGGTGTGTGCTTGCTTAGGTGCTTGTTTGCTAGCTTGTATTTAAGCATTATGCACGGCCATTGTAAAGATACCAATTAGATTTTGAATCAAAAACCAGTTGAGAGCATTTGTGCTTTCGTGCTTTTGCACATTCAAATACTAAAATTGCTTATCCTTAACTAGGCCAGTTAAAGTGGTGTTCAAGTGTAGTCTTAAACTTGTTCAAGTGGTGTTTCTGTATCTTAATCAAGTTTGGGGGCCCTAAACTTTATTTTGGTGGTGTTTCTGCATCCAAACAAGGGTTTAGTTCTATCCATCCACATCGTTTATCCTCATGGGTTTGAAGAGCACTTTGCGAGTTTTCAGTTTGCAAGCCATGTATTTCTGATTTCTAGCTTTAGTTTTCATTTAATCCTTTGAAGATACATCATGTTCCTTTTCCTTTCCCATTTAGAATCCCTTGAATCTGAATTCCATCCCACCTCATGTGTTTGCTGCCTCACAACCAGCATACTACGTCCGATTTTCCCTGGTTTTTCCTTAATTGTATTCTCTCTTGGTTTTAAGCTTTCACTCTTGAATTGAGTTTTAGCTTAGACCCTCGGGACATACATCACCACATATCTCATGCAAAAGTGAGCATCATTTATATTTCCTTCGGTGGAGGGAAACCCTAGGATGTGTTCGAACTCCTCCAAGTAGAAAATCAAGTTTATCACCTCATTTACTGGCCAAAATGGTCAGATAAAGCAGACTAGGTAGAACCGGGCTCCAACTAGCACGGTTTGCAAAATGGATCTAGGTCTTCAGTTGACACTTAATTGAACTTGATTTTGTTGGTTGGACCAGGTAGCTAACACCTTGGGGATCAAAAATATGCACTTAAACCTTAAGGAGGCCTAACTAATCTTGATCACAAAATCGGGCTTAGAATATGCCTTGAACCCATATGTGGCTATTTGATCTCCTTGCAAAGTGTCAGTGATCCTTTGGACTTTGGATGATGAATTGAAACTTTCTAGACTTGTTTCAGCATCCTCATTGGACTAGCTAGGTAAGACTCCATCAGCAGCCCGCGACAATGTGTCGAAGCCCTTGGAACTTAAGGCGTCTTCTCGTGCTTAAGGGAATAGGATTAGATATATTTTGAGGTGGTTGGGGATTTTGTGGAGTTTAGGTTCTTTATGGGGTGAAAGGGACAGATTTGTGGGCTTAGGAAGTGGGTTATCGCTCCCTTTGTTAAACGGTGGGTTCTAGGGTGGAGGTTTTAAAGACTCACGTTTACTGGGCTGCCTGGTTTTCCTTTCTTTCCCAACCTTATGAGGAAGGACACAAACCTCATCAAAGGTAGTGAACTGTTGCAATTCAACCACATTAGAATACTTAGGCTGGAGCCCTCCTAAGTACCGAACTCTAGTTTGCTCTTCTAGTTCCTAAATGTCAAATTTGATCACGAGTTTCTCAAACTCATGTGTGTATTCTTTAATATTGCGACTACCTTATGTAAGGTTATGGAGTTAAGAGTAACTATATTGGATGTCGGTTGGGGGTAGAAACCATGACTTGAGTTTAGCTTTCATCTTCTCCCAAGTTCTGATTTTGCTTATTCGGTTTCTAACTCTCTTAGCACGTAAGTTAGTCCACCATAATGAGGCGTACTTCGTTAGCCTAAGAGCAACCTACTTGGCCTTTTTATCCTTAGGAACTTCCTTGTACTCAAAGATCCTCTCAACTATATGCATCCACTCTGGATCAAGTTTTTGTTCAAATTTAGGAATATCAGCTCTAAAGTCATTTGAGCTGGCTTAGGGTCTTTGTTTCATCCTTGTTCTGCTTAAATGTTCATCCTCACTAAATGAACTTACGAGATTGCTTGCTGCTTGTTCTTTCTCTCCGTGATCAGACTGGGTAGGTTCAGTATGCATCTTCTGCTTTTGTTTCATGAAGTCACCTAACTACTTTCTTAAATACTCATCTTGAGCCTTAAGTTCTTGATTGGAGGTGGAAATGGGTTGGTTTTTCTTTAAAACTAGAACAACTTCAAGTCTCTCTTGCAAAATCATACTAGAACTCATAGTGAAACCAGGTGTGTAAGGGGTTGATTTGTGGAATGTGTTTAAGGAATGTGTTTGGAATGATTTGGGAACGTGGGCTGGTTTCCAGGCTAAGGAGAAACTTAGCTATGATACCAAAGTTGATGGATACGCCAATGAACTCAACTCACACTTAAAAGAATGCAACGAATAGCAAAGAATAACAAGATCAAGGTTATAAAAACACCGCCAAGATCAAGGTTAGGGCCTTTAACCTCAATTAGGATATAGAAACACCAACTAATTAAGACTTAAGACTCACTTGGTCACCACCTAACTTGGCCTGAGTCAGGATAAGCAAGTAAGAGTTCGGTTGGTTTAAAGGAGCAAAGCTCTCTTTCTTATTCAAAGCAAAATGCAACTTCATTATAATGAGGGCTACTTCCCTAGCTTATACACATCCAAGCTGCCTAGGAAAATGAATAGGAGGTTTCTTCATGCTTAGGAAATCTCTATTTATGCTTAAATCTAGCTTACATTTGGTTTAGTTACAAAGCATGATTAAGTAAGCGTATTACAAGTAATAAGTCTTGTAAAGAAAATGATTAGTGCCTTAAACTCTTCCTTAGCTCTTCATTAAGCCTTAAGAAGGTTGTTTGCACATGGAGGAGAGAGAAAAAGGCTGCTGGTAGCATGCAGTTTAGGACAAGCCAGTAGGGGCATTCTTGTCAAAGAGGTTCATGGAAGAGGCCTAGCTGGCCATTTTGGGATCAACAAGAACATTGACATGCTTAAGGAACACTTCTTTTGGCCTAATAGGGGTGGGGCCATTCATCAGGTAATTTTCAAGTGCTCCATTTGCCAAAAGGCTAAGAGCCAATTCTACTAAGGTCTATACACTCCATTGCCTATTTCTGATGGTCAATGGGAGGATGTGAGCATGGATTTCATAGTTTCCCTCCCAAGGACTCAAAGGGGCAAGGATGCCATTATGGTGGTGGAAGACCGCTTTTTAAAGATGGCTCATTTCATCCCTTGTGAGAGAACCGGTGATGCATCTTATGTGGCCTATCTTTACTTCAAGGAAGTTGTCAAGCTTAATGGTAAAACTAGGACCATCGGATCGGGACAGAAAGTTTTTTAGTCACTTTTGGAGGTGTTTATGGCATCTCCTTAGCACTAAGCTCTTGTATAGCACCTCTTACCATCCTCAACCAGATGGACAGACTAAGGTCGCCAACAAGACTCTTGCCCCATTGCTTAGAAGCTTGGTGAATAAAAGCATCAAGGAGTGGGATCTCTATCTCCCATATGTTGAGTTTGCACACAAAAAGTACACCAAGCTTTGCTACTGCCCATTCTCCATTTGAGTCATATTATCAAGCCAACCCTCTGATCCACTTGAACTCATTCTTCTTCATCTTGAGTCTAGACTGAGTTATGAGGTAAGAAAGAGAAAAGGAGATGAAGAAGCTTCACTAACAACTTGAGAAAAGATTGAGAAGACTAATGACATGTACAAGGCAAGAACAAACAAGCACCGTAAGCCCATCTTCGTCAAGCTCAAGGACTCAGTATGGATACATTTGAGAAAGGAAAGATTCCCATCACGGAGGAGAAGCAAGCTTATGCCAAGAGGGGATGGGCCTTTCAAAGTCCTTGAAAAGGTGAACGATAATGCCTACAAGCTAGAATTGCCGGTCACATGGGTGTGTCTACTACCTTCAATGCCGGTGATCTCACACCTTACCTTAAGGATGAAGATGATGGTGATGATTTAAGGGCAATTCACAATAAAGAAGCAGAGGATGGAGCAAATGCCATGCCTATTTCAGTCTAAGAGAGCACTCAAGTCCTTCTTGGTGCTCAAATACTTCATCACAAGGGACTTGGTCCAGGCATTGATTTAGAGCTTTAGTTCAAGGTCCATTCTAAGCCCTTAGGATCTATTACTCTCCTCTTTTGCAATGGTGAAGAGGCCTCCTAAAGGGTTTACTCATTAAATTAAGGCTAAACCCAAGGGAAGAATAAGGGAAGCTCAAAACAGCAGGTTACGCCTATGGATAATTTCTGAACAGAATGTTAGTTTGAGCTTGAGGCGAATTTTTTCTATGCTCCATATGACATGGTGTAACACCCCCAACCCCTAGGGGCCAGGAGCGTTACATTTTCTTACTTCCTACTTAATTTATGGGGTAAAACGGACAGAGTTTCCCCTAGAAACTCGCCATTTTCAGGCTAAAAGCCTTGTAATAAACCCTTGCAATTAACTGAAGCATAAAGAATTCTAATATAAGTTCAACAGCTACATGCCGGAGTTCATAACTCAACGAGCAACCTGCTTGGACTACATCAAACTATATAGTTCATTAATAAAGGAGAAATGAAAGATACAACTCAATAGTTCGCATAACCGGAATACTGGGATCCCAAAACATAACTAACTTCCGCTAGAAAGACAATTGACAAATTAGATGGTTGGCTCACATGACCATACAGAGCGACTCCTAAATCGAATGCACTACATGAACTAGAACACTTGTTTACATGCATTTCTAAACTAAGAATACATTCTATAACATCAATAAACAGCAAGACCACTCCATTGTGAGCACTAATGACTGCCTTTTGAACGAGAATAACTTCTATTTTGATAGAAATGAATCGACTTCTACCTGTCAAAAGATAACCAGGGGAAAAAGGTTAAAGGGTAATGGGATGAGCAACCAAAACCAAAACCATTACAGGGAATAATACCATTAATAGCCACATATCACGTGCTTATGTATTACTATTGTATTAGGCAACCATAGTCCCCGAGGACGGATTATTACCCTTACACCTCATTCTAGCCACTTAAATTCATTTCTGGGTCACTAAATAACCAAACCTCTTTAAAACCAAGCACTCAACACATAAGCAAGCAACAAGGGCTAAGCACATAACTTTCGTTCATAGGTCATGCACATTCAAAGCTTAAATGTTTTATTCATTAGGGACATAGCCATGTCTTACTTAAATTTTCATTCAAACACTCATTCATAAAATAAGTATAGAATATGCAAAAAGATCTTCTTTTCTTCTTTCTGAAAACACTTTATTTAACCTCTTGAATCAGCCACATATCACGCATTTAAGCAATACTATTATCGTATTAAACGACAGAGAGTTTCCGTTAATTTCCAACTATAGGCTATGTGGCACATATCATGAATCATGCTTTGTCTATCTAATTCACTTATGCGACATACATAAACAAATGGAGTAAGGATCATAGAATGAGCTTTCTTTCTCATAACATGCGCATTTAAACTTATATGCACGATGCATTATAAGAAAATGGCCATACTTCACTTAGAACTTCATTCATAAGAGATGCACAAGTTATATACATAGCAAGCTTACTTTCTTTTTCTGAAAACACTTCATTTTAGCCACTTGAGGCTCACATTCTTTAAAGGAAATCTCTTTTGAAATATTCCTCTAATGACCCTTATAAGATTTTCAAATCTCATTCGAATTTGGCATTTTGACGGCCCTTAAAAACTTTCTTCCCTTGAAATACATAAAGATAACGAAATGCCAACTGCTTTTCTCTTTGACTATGAAAATACTCTGGGCATAAGATCATCACAAAGTGCTGGTTGGCAGAGATCTACACTAAATCCCAGTGAGACTAGCTTACACTAAGCTCTTACTCCGGGGATGGTAACTAAATTGGACCTTAAGCCTCGTCAGGGTCTCTAGGGCTTCCTGTTACTGGGACCACTCCCTAGGCTAGGGATTATCATAACTTTCACTCCCATTTTATTGTCCCTAAGCACGATATCTTAACCAATTTAAAGCGTATGGCCAAGACGGCTAATAAATTTGCTGTCTCTCATAGTGAAATCCTTTTTCATACAATGCACTCTCTTTTTCAAACTCCTTAGGGATTCCCCCGTTCAAGCAGGTTCACTCCCAAAACTGTATTTGTATAGTTAAAATAGGCCATCAATCACTAATAGCTATGGCTACTATTAGTTACAACCATGAAAACCTTCTTTTTAAAACTCACCCTCACTCGCAAAATGAATCTTAATGACATAAAAGGGAAGGGAGTTCGCACGTAACACATTCAGACACTTCATAATCAACTTAGCTGAATAAGCGACACATGGCCTTCGCAATCCGCACGATTACGGTCAATGACAACCCAGGCTCCCTCTTCACACAAGACCGATCACGAAGAACCTCAAAACTCTCATTAGTTCATCCTCAAGCCATCTGACTACTAACTCGGTTTTCAATTCCATAACCATAGCATATTATCATACAAGTCAAAAGAAATAAGTACGTATAAACATACCGAGCGAGCAGCAGCCATCCATCGGCTCGATATAGCATATATATATATTTACATTGCATTGACTCAAATGAAGTGCTTAACGAGCTGAAACAAACTAATAGGGCGTGAAACTAGCTTGCGTTCATATTTCACAATTAGAAAGTAAGCATGCCAAGTACAAGTCATTTTCAAGCATAATTCCACTTAACTTAACAAGCATTGATCCAAGGCGTTCTTAGTTCTTTTCGGAGTTACTTTCAAGCATGAATTAACTGACTTAACAAGCATTGATTCAAAGGAATAAGCATACCCAATTCGTGTCATTTTGAAAACATAGTTTAGTCGCATTAGGGCTTACATATCTGTTTTAACTAACCAAGGTTATTAGTTTGTTTCAAGGACTAGCGTTAAACATAAGTTAAATTACTTAATATGCATCGCTTTGAAGCATGCTTAGGTCGTTTCAAGGCTACTTTTAGACACGAACTAACCCAATTAGCAAGCATTGAATATAGGCATTCCTAGTTCGTTTCGAAGTCGTTTTCAAGCGTGAATTAGTTAACTTAACGGGCATCGATTCGAAACATTCTTAGGTTATTTCAAAGCCACTTATAAGTAGGGATTAACTAAACTATCATGTACCGATTCAAAGCATTGCCAGGTTATTTCGAAGTCACTTTTAGGCATGAACTAACTGAACTTAACATACATCGATTTAAACTAAATTCATCTGAAATAGAACATGCACAATCTTAATTAATCTAACTAATCCTAAACTGACACGCATCACAACTTAAGGGTTAAAACATTTTCAAAATTACTAATACTTAGGAGGCGAGAAGCACCCACGTGGACTCCAAGCTAAGGACCCAATTTGGGTGATTTTGGATGGCCCGAATTTTTGTTCTACCCCCTACTGCCACGTTGCTACGGTTGCTGCTACTCTGGTGGTCACCGACATGGGCCCCACCATCCACGGTGATGATCATGGAGTTGTGGGGTTGAGGGCTTCAGACCCTAACCCTCGAGTCTTTATCTCTCTCCCCTTACTCAATCTCCGTCTATCTCCCTCATCTGCCGGGCTCAGGGATCATGGCTAGTGCGCGCGACAGCCAGCAGCTGATTCACCAGCATGCCACCATCGTCATCCTTCGGCCCCCTCTATCTCTTTCTCTATTGGTGGTTCAGGGCTGGGATCTAAAAAACAGCCCCCTTGTCGTGGTTTTGGTGAAGATGGGGGCTTCGGCCCTCTTTCGTTATTATTTTTTATTTGTTGCTTGCCCATTCAACTAACATCGCTAGTCTAATCTCGTATCTCATGTACTAACCCAAATCGATGAGACAAGCCTTCGTTAATTATTCGTTCCTAATTATATATAGCTAGGTTCGAATTAGTAAATGACGAACTAATCCTAAGGTTAAAAATCTAACTGTATTTGGGTTCCTACTCAATTTAGTACCCAATAGTAACCCTTACTAACACTTATTAAATATTATCGTAACGTTTTTGAACTCATAATAATATTAATAGTGACAAGAATATTCTTTTTAGTAAAATTATTATTCACATAAGCACATTGATAATAATTTAACTCATACAGTTACTAAAAATACGATTTTATAATGTAAAAAGGCAATACACTCAGGTTGACGAAAAATAAAGATTTCGAGTGTTACACATGGGCAAGGTTATTCCGGGATATCTTTAATTTTAAGATGATAGCTTTTAGATGCAGTAAGTTTCAAGTCATTTGGAGTTCATATGGTGAGTCAAATTAACCTCCAAAGTGGACTGCCCCAACCATCAAGTCTTAGTTCTAGTCTGGACCATTTGGCCACTACAGACCATTTCTCTCAAACGGCTTGGCTAAATTGAGTGGAATGTTTTGTATTAAAAAATAGACTTCTCAAGATTTCATATAAATCCTATTTCATTGGTTTTGGACAAAAAAAAAGAGAGTTATGGCTTAATGAATATGACCTAGCTGCGGTGTGAAAAAACAAAAGTCTGGAAGTGTTAAGCGCAAATGGATTCATCACCCCTAAGAAACAAATGCACAATCATCTGACTCCAAGGATGCATCCCCCTTTCTTAACGCGGGAATTCAAGATGATAAGTCCCCAAGTTGATGCAACAAGTCTCAAGAGCCCTAGTTTTCTGATTTATATTGTTTTTAGCATAGTTTATTTGGTAACTTACTTTTGCATTTCCTATGTTAGTATAGTAAGTTGCATTTTGCATTTTCCTATGTGAGATGAGTTCTTTAGACTACTGGCCAGCCCTATAAAAGCCATAGTCAAGTTTAGTTGAAGGAATTTGAAGGAATGAACATTTGCACTTCAAAGCCTTATCTCTCTAAATCTTAAGTTCTCTTTGTGCTTGTGAACAAGGTGGTGAGTCTTGCGTGGAGCCTTTATAGAGTTGTTGGTGGCTAAGCCTTTATGCAATTCTTGGTGGATCCTAGTCTTGGTGGGTGGCGTTGCCTTTAAACCAAGTTATATCAACATTCAAGATGGAATTTGAGCCCAAACTCAAGCTAGCAATTCTGCCCATCCACGTGCATGCTCCACTAATGGCACCACCTACAGAGGGAGTTGGGCTATTTCCTTTATGCTTAGGGATACAAAATTGAATCACCACCAAAACCAAAAAAAAGAAACCTAGTAGAATATCGCTTGAGCTAGGCAACCCAAACTAAAGCAACCAGGAACTTAAAAGAGACTATACAACTCAATTCAGTTTTCATAAATATTCAAGTTGCCTTCATACATTTCGAGAGGCTTCACATAGAGGGGAAGGCCTCAAAAATTAGATCACAAAAGCTACAAACTAAACGAACAGCCAAAAGACAGAAGGAAATGCAAAAATCAATGAAAGTACAAAAGGTGACGATGATAGTTTCTGCACAATTCTGATAGTCTGTAGCACCAACTTTGACTAGCCATATCTCCTTTCCTACTTGCCCAAAATGGCTCTCACATACCTCTTTTGAACGCTCAGAAAGTTCCTTTTCGTATGAATACTTTTGGACCCTTTCTAGCTCAACTATTTGGGAGAAATACTCAAAATAAGTGAGGTGGTTCAGACTGCTACTCGAAAGCACCTTAGAAGTTTCTCTACTTTTGGTTTCCTGCTTGCATATTTAACCCTGGTTTCTTTTCCACCCTTAAAGTCAATTCAAACAGGGATCTAGGATTTAAAATTTCAGGTTGCTAGGTGTTTGAGCCAAAAAGGTGATATTTTTAAGGTACTTTTCCACCAATTTTATGCTTGTTTTAATAATATTTTTAGGGTTTTTAATTAATTTTATTTTATTTTGCAGATTTTGAATAAAGGTGAAAAATGGGTTTAAATGGAGGAAAAAGGAAAGGAAAAATAGAAGAAATGTTGAAAGCTGAAGAACCGGGCCCAAAAGAGATAAAAACCGGCCAAGGAGTGAAGAAAAAATAGAAAAAACCGGACTGGCCCGGTTCACTTGAACCGGCCCACTTAGTAACCCCCTCCCCTTTTCCTCGCGTCTTCCTCTTTCTTCTTCCTGGTTCGCGTCTTGCCTTTTCTGTCTTCAACCCCGATACCCTTCTTCGTCCACTCAGAACCCTGCTCCCTCGCGCACCCAAGCCCTCTCTGCCATCTCCTTCCTCCTTCTCTCTCTACCTCGTCTTCACTCTCTCTCTCATCCACGTACACCCCAGCCCACCGGTTTTTCCCAACCCCGAAACCACCACGCCACGTACACCCATTTGCTGGCCTCCATTCTCACCAGCCACGTACCCCATCTCTGCTAGCTTCTTCATCCACCTCCACGCAAGGTCCCCAATCGACGGTCAAGGTTGATGAAGGTTCGGGTATTTAAGCAAGCCACGACGCCATTGAAAAAGGAAGTCGAGTTTAGGTAATTAGGGTTAGAATTAGGAGTAGATTAGGTTTCATTTTGTTTAATTTCGTTCAATTTCAGTGTTAATTTCAATTTCGAATCTCAGAAATTTCAGTTTCAATTTCGATTCATGTTCTTCGATTTTGATTTCGGATTAGGGTTCGAATTTTGGTTGTTTTCAGCGTTTGAATTCATAAAGCTAGGTTTGGATTGTTGCTTTCGAATGGGCATTCCAGGAATTTGGTTGTAATTGCAAGGATTGGGTTTATTTGGTTGCGATTTCATTCAGAGTAGTTTCGGTTCTGTTCCCCCATACTCCTGCTCGAATTCCGGTTGGGGTTCGATTTTCATATTCGTGTTCATCTGCGTTCGTTTGCCTACAGGTTGCTCTGTTCTCAGGTTGAATTCCCCTTCCCTTGTTGTTGAGTTCTATTCTTACTCTTCTGCTTTGCTTCGAATTGCTTCCCCTGTTTGTTTTGCTTTCGATTCTGCTTCCCCTGTTTTTTT
This sequence comes from Selenicereus undatus, assembly GCA_017589665.1. Classification (NCBI taxonomy): domain Eukaryota; kingdom Viridiplantae; phylum Streptophyta; class Magnoliopsida; order Caryophyllales; family Cactaceae; genus Selenicereus; species Selenicereus undatus. The sequence continues at coordinate 52,995,028 of JACYFF010010365.1, read as the reverse complement.
TACTGTCGAGTGTTGTTCTGCCTTGAGGTTAGCTTCAATTCTTCCCCCTCCCTATTGCCTAATTATTCATCAACATTTTGAAGTTTAATTCTAGTATAATAAAAGTGATTAGGTTGTTAGTTTTTAAACCATGATTAATTAAGTTTAGTTAATTTGGTCAATTAATACAAGTAATAGTTTAGGTTTAGTCAATTTGGTTAATTAGTTTATTTTAATGTTTAATGGTTTAATGAATTAGGATTAGATGAGTTTAGTGAATTTGGTTGTTAAATTGCTTTAAATAAATCCACTTAGTTTAATTAGTTAATTAGTTTAATTATTTTTATTTTAAAATGACCATAATTTCACGTGTTTTCCCTGTGGACCGACCCTTAAAATACTACGACTGACAATCGTGAGTATTTGAGGTATCATTTCTTTTGTTTTTAATTTATTTTTCCATCCCCCTCAAAAACCATCAACACTAGGTGGGGTTTAGGTTAGGGAAAATGGATTTCTAAAACTGGATTAAAACTTCCTCCAAATAGCAATCTAGGTAGTTTAACTTTAAAAAAAGCTTTTGGATGGGCAAATGATATCTAATGAGGGTCAAACTTGATTTAGTGGACCGCTAACACCCTAAAGTTTATTAATACACAAATATGTTGGACTTAAGTCACCGAGAGACTAGGCAACCATAGTCTGAAACATGAGCTAAATGCAGGATAACCCAGGCAGCAAACTGTTGAGGATGTCATGGTTTGTTTCTAACCTTGATATGTGAGAAACACTTGGGACTGATCCCCGTCATCTGCCTAGCATTAAAAGAGTTTGCCCTCAAACTTAGTAGCTCATCTTCCTCATTAAAGTAGGGCCTCAAATCGGCTACATTGAATGCAGCGGATACTCCATATTCCCCAGGCAAATTAACTTTGCAAGCATTGGAATTTACCTTTTCAAGGGCCATGAATGGACCATTCGAATATGGGAGCAACTTGGACCATCTCTTGCTTAGAAATCTCTCTTCCTTAGATGAATCTACACTAGATAGCCAGGTTCAAATTGGACCTCCTTGCGATGCTTGTTGACTTAAGTCTTGGTTTGATCGTTGAACCTCTCAATCTCAACTCTCACTTGAGCATGGAGCTCTTGTATTTCCTTCACTCCCTTCTCGGCCTCCCAATTAAACTTTGTTGGTGTAGGAAGAGGTGCACGGTCAATGGGAGTACATGGCTTGAACCCGTAAACAACTTGAAATGGAGAGAGACCCATAGCCTTGATTGGTGCTCCATTGTATGCAAACTCGGCATGGCTAAGCAATTCATCCCATCCTTTGGTGCTTTTCTTGACAAGCATCCTCAACAAAGTACCCAAGGTCCTATTAGTTACATTAGTTTGGCCTCCATTTGGGGATGACATGAGGTAATAAACTTGAGATGAAGCCTATCGTTTTCTATATGGTGAGCCAAAAATGACACATGAACTTACTATCCCTATCTAAAACCATGCTTTTAGGGATGCCGTGGAGTCTCACAATCTCCTTAGAGTAGAGATTAGCAATTTGTGTAGCATCATGAGTAGTATGGCACAAAACAAAGTGTGCCATCTTAAAGAGCCGATCTACAACCACCATGATGGAGTCCTTGTTCCTTTGTATTCTTTGAAGGCCGGTGATGAAGTCTAAACTCACATCCTCCCAAGGAGCTTGAGGGACAGGTAAGGGTGAATAGAGACCATGACGTAAGACATGGCTCTTGGCTAATTGGCAAATGGATCACCTCTTTAGAAAGTGCTCAACATCATTGGCCATCTTGGGCCAATAATAATGCTATTTCAACACGGGGCAAGTCTTCTCAATGTGAAAGTGACCGACCAAAGCCCCTATATGGACTTCTTTGATCAAGAGTTCCCTAATTGCTCCCTTAGGGATGCACAATCCAGCTCCTTTGAATAAGAACCCATCTTTAATATGGAATGGGTCGTAGGGATATCGTGAGCATGTCTCAAAGATCTCCTTGAGATCTTCATCTTTAGGGTATAACTGCTTGATCATCTCAAACCCAAGGACTCTTGAATCAAGAGATGATAGAAGAAGATATCTCCTAGACAATGCATGCGCTTCCCTATTCAAGAGTCCGGATTTATGGCGAATCACAAAGTAGAAAGCCTGTAGATACTCCACCCACTTAACATGCCTTGGATTGAGCTTGTGTTGTACTCAGATGAATTTAAGTGCTTCATGATCCGAATGGAGGATGAACTCCCCTCCCACCAAGTGGTGTCGCCAATGCTTCAATGCCGTCTATGTGGCATAAAACTCCTTATCATAAGTTGAGTACTTTTGCTTGGCATCATTGAGCCTCTCACCAAAGTAAGCTAAGGGTCGACCTTCTTGGGATAAAACTGCCCCTATGCCCATTCCCAAAGTGTCACACTCAACCTCAAAGACTTTGGAAAAGCTTGGAAGGGCAAGGATGGGTGCCCTAGTGAGCTTTCTTTTGATTTCTTCATAGGCGATTTGAGCCTTTTCATTCCTTGTTGGACTTGAACACTTCAGTCAAGGGGGCCTTGATTGAACTAAAATTCTTGACAAACCTCCTGTAGAAAAAGGTTAGACCATGAAAACTCCTTACTTGGTGAATAGAAGAAGGAACCGGCTACTCCTTGTTAGCTTGGATTTATCTTTCATTGACTTGTATTCCTTGGGCGAAAGCCACATAGCTTAGGAAAACCACTTGAAGAGTGAAGAAGTGACACTTCTACAAGTTGCCATAAAAGCTTCTCATGGGAGAGAACGTCAAGCACTTGTTGGAGGTGACAAGAATGCTCATCTTCATCTTGCCTATAAACCAAGATATCATCAAAGTAGAGCACCACAAACCTTCCAATGAAGGGCTTAAGGACTTGATTCATCAAATGCATACTGGTAACTGAATGACATTACTAACCAGTCATATAATCCCCCCTTAGTGATGGATGCACAGTCAAACTAAACTCGCACTCAAAGGGGACTGTAAGGTAAGTTAGAACCAGCTGATGCTTAAGTTTGAGTGAATCCAAATGGAATGTGGATGAATGATAGAAGTTAATCTTGAATCTCGGATACAAAAACACCACCAAGATCAAGGTTGAGGCCCTTAACCTCAATTAAGATATAGAAACACCACCTAATTAAGAGTTTTAAGACTAACTTCATCACCACCGAACTTAGCCCAGGCTAGGATAGGCAAGTAAGAGTTCGACTTGTTCAAAGAAACCAAGCTCCCTTTCTCATTTAAGGCTAAACAATGTAATTACAAATGAGAGCTTCTTGCTATGATTATACACATCCAAGCTACCTAGAAAAAAGATTAAGAGGTTTCTTCATGCTTAGTAAACCTCTAACCACGCTTGAAGTTAGCTTATGTCCAGTATAGATACAAAGCATGATTAAGCAAACTGATTACAAGTAATGAGTCTTGTAAAGGAAAGTATTAAAGCCAAAACTCTTCCTAAGCTCCTCAATTAGCCTTCAGAAGGCTGCTTGCACATGGAGGAGAGAGGAAAAGGCTATTGACAACATGTACTTTATGACAAACTAATTAGAAAATCCTTGGCTTTCTTTTCCTTAATTCCCATGGAATTTGCATTTGGCTAGGCTAACAAGGCTTTTGAATATGCTCCAGACTACGTTTAACTACCATTGATGCTGCTTAGCCTTGATTGGATGGCAAAAGGAAAAAGTAACCACCACAGCAGTGAATCAGGTGCAAGATATGAATTCAGGCCAGTTTTGTGTAGCTGTATTTCCTTGCTTTGGAATTGATTTATGCTTGATTTCCTTAATTAGGGGGAAAACGTGGGTTGTGTACAAACCCCCTGTTAAGAAATCAACTTTAAATCAACTTTTGCTGACCTAAAATCTCAGCAAAAAATAACCGGGTCCAATTCAGCACGGTTTGCATAATGACCTTAGTTCGTCAATATGCACCTGATTTAATAAGATTTTCTTGATTAGACCACGTAGCTAACATCTTGGGGAACCAAAATATGAAAAACTTATGGACTTAAATCTCAAGGAGGCCTAATCATGAACACAAAATTGGGTTTGTGAACAGTTTTGTACCCGGATGAATATGTTTGTGTCCCAAGCAGATTATGGGACATTTCTTAGACTTTGGCTTAGGAATAGAGACTTCCTTAAATTTTTTGAGCATCAACATTACACTAGCTAGATGGGACTCCAACATCCTCCCTTTGTTGAGAAGATTTGATCCTCAAATCAGCTAGGCAGTCGTCTGGAAGATAAGGGCTCAAATCTGACACATTGAATGTGGCTGATACACTAAAGTCACCTGGTAAATCAACCTTATGAGTATTTTTGTTTACCTTTTCCAAGACCTCAAATGGACCTTTAGCTCTTGGTATTAACTTGTTCATGCACTATGAAGGAAAACATTCCTTCCTTAGGTGAATTTAAATGAGATCTCCTTGTTGAAATACCTTCTTCTTTCTATGCTTATTACCTTGGCCTTGGTATGATGCATTGCTCTTCTCTATTATGCCTTTAACTAAATCATGAATCTTTCGAATTTCCTCTAACCTTGTGGCTGCATCCGCACTTAGCTTTTGGTCTAAAGGCTATGAGGTAAGATCAATGGGGCTAAGGGGATCAATTCCATAGACCACTTTAAATGGGGATGGGCTAGTTGCCTTGTTGGGAGCTTTATTACAAGGAAACTTCGCAGGTGGTAGTTACAAATCCCAAGCCTTGCCGTGAGGTTTAATCAAACCTCTTAGGAGAGTTCCTAAGGTTTAATTTGTAACCTCAGTTTGCCTATTAGTTTGCGGATGGCATAAGGCACTATACCTCAATTTAGTACCCAATTTCTTCCAAAATGTAATCTAAAAGTGACTAAGGAGCTTGGTATCCCTATCAGAAATGATGGACCTAGTAATGCCATGTAACTTTGTCAGGTCCTTGAAGTACAACTCTGCGATGTGTACAACATCATTTGTTTTGTTGCATGGAATGAAATGTGTCATCATAGAAAACCACCACAACAAATATTAAATCCTTGTTCCTTTGGGTTTTAGGCAAGCCTATGATGAAATCCATACTTACATCAACCCATTGAAGTATGGGGATTGGTAGAGGTGTGTAAAGACCGTGAGGTAGAGAATGACTCTTAGCCACTTGACATCTGCTGCACCTCCTCAAGATGTCTTGAACGTCCTTGTCCATCCTTCGCCAGTAGTAATACTCCCTAAGCATGATAATAGTCTTATTCTCCCCATAATGGCGAGCTAATGATCCTTCATGCATCTCTAATCAGAAGTTCACGAGTATTGCACTTAGGAATACAAAAGCATGTACCCTTGAACAAGAATCCTTCTTGCACCAAGAAATCACCTTTGGTGTGTTTTTGATAAAAAGAACACAACTCCGCAAAGTCCTCACCATTAGGATATCATTTTAGATGCTCAAACCCAAGAAAACAAGCATCTAAATGAAAGAGAAGCAAGTACCTCAATAATGCTTCGACTCCATGATTGAGCTTTCCTGACTTGTGCTTGATTATAAAGTGAAATGACTGGAGATACTCAACCCATTCTACATGGCATGAGTTTAACTTGTGGTGGCCTTCAATATACTTCGAAGCCTTATGATCAGAATGAAAAATAAACTCACTTACCACTAGATAATGACTCCAGTTTTAAGCATTGCACAATCGCATTAAATTCCTTATCATAGGTGAAATACTTTCATCTTGAATCACACAATTTCTCACTAAAAGGGTTGATGGCTTACCTTCCTGAGTAAGGACACCACCTATTCTAACTCCAGATGAATGACATTCAACCTCAAGAACTTTCTTACAGCATGACAAAGCCAGTATAGGTGCTTGAGTTAGTTTCTTCTTAACTTCTTCGAAGGTAAATTGGGCTTTAGGGGTGCATTTGAATGATGTACCCTTAATCACCTCTATCATAAGAGCCATAATAGTACTAAAGTTCTTTATAAACCTCTTGTAAAAAGATTCAAGACTATGGAAGCTTCATACGTTATGTATACTTTGTGGAATAGTCCATGTTCGAATGGCCTCTAGCTTGCTCTCATCTACCTTAATGCCATGACACGTAACAATGTAATCCATTAAAGTCACCTCATGAGTGGAAAAGGTGCATTTATGAAGGTTTCCAAAAAATTTCTCACATCCAAGAACTAGCATAATCTGGATGAGATGATCTTGAAGCTCTTGCTTGTTCTTTGTTTGAAATCAGAATGTCCTTGAAGTAAACAACCACAAATTTCCCAATGTAAGGTCTAAATGCATGATTCATTAACCTTATAAAGGTGCTAGGGGCATTTGAAAAACCAAATGGCAAGACTAGCCACTCACATAACCATCCTTTTGTCTTGAACGCGATCTTCGATTCATCTCCCTCCTGTATTCTGATTTGGTAGTATCCACTATGAAGATCAATCTTTGTAAACACTTGAGAGGCATGCAATTCCTCTAGCTTATCCTTATGTCCAGGTATGAGGTACCTATACTTGAGGGAGATTATATTAATGGCTCTGCTATCCGCGCACATATGCATGATGCCATCCTTATGAGGAACTAGTAAAGTAGGTACAACATAAGGGCTTAAAGGCTCACGAACTAGCCCTTTTGACATTAGTTCCTGAACTTACCTTTGAATCTATGTGGTTTCCTTAGGATTCATACTATAAGCTGGTGATATGTGAGCCTTGAAAGAACTCAAGCAATGTGATTGATTTGCAATCTAACCCTATTTAGCTTGCATGCAATAATGGAACAAGAACTAAAGCCGCAAATAAGAATGGAATAAAGATGACACCACCACCCAAGCTAGGTCAGGAATCCACCCTCCAAATCATAAAGGCCACGCTATGAGAATTCGGTTAAAGGAAACCACTCTAAATTAGCAGTTAGTTTTGATTAATAAGAGAGAGATTTGAGACACTGTGAGTTGAACTCAAAAATAAAGGTTTTTAATTCATGTAATTTACCTTGAACAAGTAAGCTACCAAGTATATATATATGTCTAACCTAGAAGGCAAGCAAGCCAGCCCTTAGGCTAAGCTAATTCGCATTTAACTAATCTATTTGCAAACCAGCTTTGCCCTAGGTTAATTACCGACCTGAGTGTGACTAATATAATTTTGTTTAGAACTAATCAAGGCCTAAAATATGATTCATTAACCCTAAAAAACACCCTTTCACATGCTGGAGAGAGAAAAGGTAGGCTACAGGTTACACATTGCGGCTCGCCAATCCAGGAGCAATTGGTTGTCAAGTTTATCCTCCATAGGCCAAGTGGGCTTCCAAAGCTGTAAATCAGGTTTTGATGATGTTCTTGGAGGTCTAAGTAGTAGGAAAAACAGGGTAGCAGGTGAGCAAACCTTCTTGATTAGGAAAAATCTTAAGCAAAGTCAAATAGTTTATTTTAGCCTAACATGCCTGGTTGAACACTGAACTTAATCAAGGTGAAACCCAAACCTCCACTTGATTTAGAACTGATTTTGATGCATAACCTAGATCATTGGGATTTTAATGATTCTCTCAAATAGGGAAACTAGGCCTAAATCAGGTTTGGGTGGGTTAAATAGCCAGAAACTTGAACTGAGTTTAGAGTAGTCCCAAACTGAATTGGTTAACAAAATGCAGTTAGAATCCTATGACCAATTGGTCATGATTTGGATTTCTCTTCATTTTTTGAATCCTCATGATGTTGGCTATCATCCCAAGAAAAAATATTGGCTTTAAATCACGTATTAGGTGTTGACTCCACCTAATCTTCCAAAATGGGTAAACTGGACCTTCTTAGTATGACTATTATGACCAATGTAGCAAAAAGCATATGGTATATGCCAAAATTGAGCTCCCTCCGTAGAAATAGACTTCTTTGGGAGTCCAACATAGTAGGACATGCCCATAGGAGGTCTTGGAAACTCCTAGAATCAGGCCATCCAAAACGGTGCTTAATTGTGGTTTAGAGCAAATGAATAAGGACTGAATGTAACTAAGTGTAATCTAGTTTCCTTGATGTCCTTGACCTTGATTGGTACCTTGGCCTTCATTAGGATTTTAGGACCCCTCTTATGTGTCATGCTCTATATCAACCAAAAGTCCTTCAAAAGGATTTGACCTCAAATCCGAAGGGTCTTCAAAATAGTCATCCATATAAGGACTTAAGTCATAAATATTGGATCTCATCCTTAAAGTTACCTATGGGGTAACTGATTAGGGCTTGTTTGGTTACATGAACCTCATTCCCCTTCTTAAGCCATTATAAGGAATAACGTTGAGGGTAGGGGACAATAGGTAGCTTAAGTTTATCAATCAAATGCGATGAGACAACATTAGTACAACTACCCTCATCAATGATTAAACTACATATCTTCCCTTAAATGGTACACCGGGAGTAAAAGATAAGGTTTCTATGGTTTTCTTCCCTTGGAACCTCCATGGTGTGTAGGACCTCTTGAGGACCAGAAACTCCCTAACGTCAGGAGCTAAGATGGTGTCCTCCTCTTCCTCCTCAGCTTCTTCTTCATAAGGCTCAATGTCAATCTGGTCGATCTCCTCAATCTCCTTGATGGTGACAGCTCTGCTTAGAAATGACCATAACCTTGACATTTGAAGCGCCTCTTGTCATCAAGTTGGTAAGGGAACTCCCTAACAACTCCTTTACCTTTGTCATTGGACGGATCTGTCATAGTTTGTGTTTCGGGTCTTCCTAGGCATCACGCATCGCGCCTCCCCCCGCTCGCCAGGGGGGAAGGATGATGGCCTCCCGCACCCTAGTTGCGGTGCAGCTGGGCTAAAATGGGAGCCAACGGTGACGAGCTGCGGTGGTGATTGGTGGTGGACGAGGCCTTAAGTGGCTGCTATTTACTTCGCGCTGCATATGCACGCCATCGGGATGGGCTTGTCGTACCCTGACGTGTGTTGAAAGCACAAAACCGTTGCGAGCCCAGGTCAGGCAGGGCTACCTGCTGAGTTTAAGAATATCAATAGGCGGAGGAACAGAAGCATACAAGGATTCCCCTAGTAACGGCGAGCGAACCGGGAAGACACCAGTTTTAAAATCGGGCGGCCATGCTGTCCGAATTGTAGTTTGGAGAAGCGTCCTCTGCGGCAGACAGGGCCCAAGTCCCCTATAAAGGGCCACCAGAGAGGGTGACAGCCCTGTCGTGCCCGGACCCTGTCGCACCATGAGGCGCTGTCGCCGACTCGAGTTGTTTGGGAATGCAGTCCCAAGCGGGCGGTAAATTCTATCTTAGGCTAAATATGGGCGAGAGACCGATAGCGAACAAGTACCGCGAGGAAAACATGAAAATGACTTTAAAAAGAGAGTTAAAACGTGCTTGAAATTGTTAGGATGGAAGCGAATGGGGGTCGACGATATGCCCCGGTCAGATATGGAACGGCCATAGGCCGATCTGCCGATTAGCTTAGGGTGCAGACCGACGCAGATTGGGAGGGCGGCTAAACCACGGTCCAGGAGCATCGTCCTCGCGATTGTGGAAGGTAGCGCGCACTGTTACGGCGTGCCTTGACACCTGCGCAGTTCAAGTGTCTGCCTACAAGACCCCCATTCGGCCCATCTTGAAACACGGACCAAGGAATCTGACACGTGTGCGAGTCAACGTGCGAGTAAAACCATATGGCACAAGGAAGCTAATTGGCGGGATCCCCTCGGGGGTACATTGCTGACCGACCTTGATCTTTTGAGAAGGGTTCGATTTAGAGCATACCTATCGGGACCCTAGAGATGGTGACCTAGACCTGAGTGGGACAAAGCCAGAGGAAACTCTGCTGGAGGCCCAAAGCAATAGTGACGTGCAAATCATTCGTCTGACTTGGGTATATGGGCGAAAGACTAATCGACCTGTCTATTAGCTAGTTCCTTCCGATGTTTCCCTCAAGATAGCTAGAGCTCATACGCAAGTTCTATCAAGTAAAGCCAATTATTAGAGGCATCGGGGGCGCAATGCCCTCGACCTATTCTCAAACTTTGAATAGGTATGATGGCGCAACTGCTTTATTGAGTTGCGTTGCGGAATCGAGAGCCCCAATTGGGCTATTTTTGGTAAGCGAAATTGGCGATGCAGGATGAACCGGAACCGGGTTACGATGCCTAACTGCGCGCTCACCTAGATTCCAGAAATGGTTTTGGCCAATTAAGACAGCACGACGGTGGTCATGGAAGTCGAAATCCGCTAAGGAGTGTGTAACAACTCACCTGTCGAATCAACTAGCCCCGAAAATGGATGGCACTGAAGCGCGAGACCTATACCCAGCCGTTGGGGCAAGTGCCAGGCCTAGATGAGTAGGAGGGCATGGCGGTTGCTGCAAAACCTGTGGTGCAAGCCAGGGCGGAGCGGCCGTCAGTACAGATCTTGGTGGTGGTAGTAAACGTTCAATTGAGAACTTTGAAGGCCGAAGAGGGGAAAGGTTCCAAGTGAAGGGTTGATGTATCCGTGGGAAGCAATGATAGTGAGCAAGTTCAAAGGCAATCCATCCCCAAGGAAGTCTAAGGGGCAATCCAAGTTGTGAGAAACTCATAGAAGATCAAGGCCATTACCCAGCAGTTCTAGACAGCAAGTGCAACAACTTAGTGACCATAATCACCTAACTTCAAGGTCGTTTAAGCCTATTTTATTGGCTTAGGTTTTAATTTAGGAACATTAGCATTCCAATAAAGCAAATTTTAAGTCATTTGGACTTCATTTGCCTATCCAACTCAGCTCTTAAAGTCCAGCTATACAAACTGTCTAGCTCAGCCATTTTAGTACCCGGTTTTGTGGCTCCATTTTCTCCATCATTAGGCGAACATTGGAACTTTCAAATCCACTTTTTGAAACCATTTTGGAGTGTAATGAAAGGCCAGTGAAAGCGTTTCAAGTCAAATCCTTGGTTGAGGTTTCAAAAGCAAGTAAATTCAGAAGAGGTGCAGTCTGATTGCAGCAGATAGACACTTGTCTTTATCAGGGTCCAATTTTCAAAAGACTGGGAATCTGAGGCTGCAAGAGGTCTTACCCGAAACCAGACTCTTAGGGCCTTTTTTTGGCTTTGGAATGAACCCATTTGGGCAATTAGTTTGGAATTTATACTTGTTGGAAGTTGGTGCTGCAGTTTTGAAAAGTACTGACAGATTTTTGTTTTTGCTTTTGTACTTGCTTACTTTTGGTCCCCTTCCCCCTTTCCATTTGGCCGGTTGTTTGGCCTTGTTTTTCATGGGTTTTTTCTGAATATTAAGGCCTATAAAAGTGGGGAGAACCTCAGCTTGTAAGGGACTTTTTAATGAATGAATTTGGGTTGAGTTTAACTCGTTTTTCTCTCTACTCTTGCTTATCACTAGAATAGCTCCCTAGTGTAGTGCTCAAGAGTCCTTGAAGATCAATTGAGTGGTGATATCTTATCTCCTTTGATCCTTAATGAGGGCTATAAGTGAACTTGGTGGTGTTATCTTATCCAAGTAAACTTAGTTTATCTTCTTGATCCATTGTTGCTTGCAAACCCTTCTTCTTCTCTCTTCCATTTGCTACACTACTTAAGATCCCTTCTTTGATCTTCATTTGAAGGTCTTAGAAGTGGATCAAGTGGTATCAGAGGTATTGGCTACTCTCCTAGGCCATAGCTTCCAACCCCAAACACATACCATTAACCCAAACACAAAAACCAACCCAAAGCTTCACAACCCGTAGCTTGCACTTGCGTCCGACAGCAAAACGGCACGGCCACACTGTGCTTCAAGGCACATCCATACCACTTCTGTCCGTGCCAAATAGTTAAGTAGCATGGTCAGACCGTGTCCCCTAGGCACGACCGTAGCACACTTGTCCGAGGCCTTCTTCAAGTTTTAGAGCTTCCTAGTTCAAGCATGGCTAGTAGCATGTCATTGGAAGAAAAGTTTGAGCAACTCTTGAAGCTAAATGCCGAAAAGGATGCTCAACTTGTGTATCTTAGGAAGCAATTAGACCAAGCTATGAGGAACAACCGATGGGAGGTTCGAAGCTCTCACTCTAGTGACTCTCAATCGGTGGGAGAAGAATCTGAAGGCAACCCATTTGCTACAAGTGATGAGGACCTTGAGAGGAGGCCAAGAAGAGCAAGGAGAAGCAAGCAACTTGCCTGGGATTTCAAAGTCAAGATCCTGGCAATTGATGGCCAACTCAACCCGGATGAGTTCATAGAGTGGATGAACAACATTGAAAGAGTCTTCGAATACAAAGATGTGCAGGATCAGAAGAAGGTAAAACTCGTGGCCCTTAAACTTAGCAATTATGCTTTAATTTGATGGAGTAATGTAGTGTCTAAGAGGACTAGAAAAGGGAAGGATAAGATTAGATCTTGGAGGAAAATGAAGGAGAAACCTAAAGCTAAATTTCTACCTCCCCACTACCTACAAGACAACTACACCAAGCTCCATAACCTTAGATAAGAGTCTAAGAGTGTGGAGGAGTACACTTGTGAGTTTGAAAGACTTGTTATGATTTGTGACCTCAGGGAGAATAAGGACCAAACAATTGTGAGATACTTGGGAGGGTTAAATGACTCTATTAGGAATGTTGTAGAATTGTAACATTATACCACTCTTGATGAGGTTTGCTCCCTAGCTCACAAAGTTGAACAACAAAAGAAAGCCAAACTCAAGAAAGAACTCCCTAAACCTCCTCAAAGCGCCTACCCATTCAACAAGGGGAGTTTAGCCCATAGTCCTAAACCCAAGAACACCCCTACATCCTCATCCCTACCCAAGCCAAACACATCCAAGCCACCCCTGAACCCATTTGAGAAAAGAATGTGCTACAAGTGTCAAGGTTTCAGGCACATAACTTCAGATTGTCCAAATAGGAAGGTCATTACCTTGGTTGAATATGAAGCACTAGAGCAAGCCGAGTTAGGGGAGGAAGGGAGTGATAAGGAGGTTCACTTGATGGAGATGGAGGAGAAGTGTGTTGAGGAGGCAGATGAAGGAGAATTGCTTGTACTTAGGAGAGCCTTGAGTGGTCATAAAGTTCCAAACCGGGAAGAACAACGAGAGAACATCTTCCACACCCGGTGCACCGTCAATGGCTGTGTGTGTTCACTCATTGTGGATGGAGGTAGTTGTGCCAACGTGGCCTAAACTACTTTGGTAGAGAAGCTCCAACTCAAGACCGAACCTCACCCACATCTATACTCAATTCAATGGTTCAATCAAGGTAAAGGTCTCCAAGTCTCTACTCGTTGTTTGATTGCTTTATCTATTGGTAAAAGTCATAGAGATGAGTTGTGGTGTGACATCCTTCCCATGGATTCTTGTCACATTTTGTTGGGGAGACCATGGCTCTATGATCGTAAGGTCATGCATGATGGGTACCAAAACACTTATACCCTACTCAAAGATGGCTGAAAAATCACCCTTGCCCCTTTAGCCCTACATCAAATCACCAAGCCCAAAACCAAAGAGGATCCTAAGGGGGGAGAAATGTTACTATCCCTCCTTGAACCCACACTCTTATCTTCCCATTATGAGTACAAAACCTTCAAGGAAATGATCCTCTACACACCCCCACAAGATGAGACTGAGACCCCTCTTCACCCATTAGCCTCTCAAAGAATTTTCCCATGTCTTTCTCTAAGAGATACCTTCCGGCCTAGCCCCTCAAAGATCCATACAACACCGCATAGACCTCATTCTTGGGCCATTTTACCCAACAAGCCGGCATATAGAATGAACCCCAAGGATACTTTGGAGATTCAAAGGCAAGTAGACGAATTGGTTTCCAAGGGTTTGGTGCGTGAAAGTTTGAGTCCTTATGCCATACCCGCCCTTCTTGTCCCCAAGAAGGATGGCTCTATGAGGATGTGTGTGGATAGCCGGGCCATCAACAAGATTATCATTAAGTACCGGCATCCCATACCAAGGCTCGAAGACATGCTTGATGAGCTCCATGGGTCTAGGGTCTTTTCCAAGATAGACCTAAGGAGTGGGTACTACCAAATCCGGATTCGAGAAGGGGATGAGTGGAAGACCGCTTTCAAGACCAAGATGGGGCTTTATGAATGGCTAGTCATGCCATTTCACTACAAAAAAGGTTGCTTCCCTCCACATTTAATTTTGTTAATAACCACACTTATAAGTGTGGAAATAGCAGCTGCCCACACTTAGGCTAAATGTGGGGAAGTTAAGTGTGTGGAAGTGTTCTCCACACTTAATGGAAATGCGGGTAGAGCTATATTTTCCACACTTATAAATGCAGTGTAAGTACTAATTACCCACAATTTATGTGTGCCCATTTTACGCTATGCCCGCTCTGGAAGATGCGAGAAGTCATAATTTTCCCTACACTTAAAAGTGTTACTAGTGTCGTTTTAGTTTTTTAAAAAATAATGTTGGTAATTAACATAAAACTTATTAAGTTAAAAATAGAACAATTGTATACAATTCTTCTTTTTTTAATTAACAAGTTTTATACTAATTACCATCACACAGCACCCTTCATAAATGAATAAAATTAACAAACCAACAAATTAAAATAGATCAAACATCAATTAAATAAATTACATTAGTGCTTGAAAAAAAAATTGTAGATATAACAACAAAGACTAAGGTAATCAAAACTAAATATTCTTGAATTTTTTTGAATCCATCCTACTAATTTTTTTGCGGTAGGTAGCTGATTGAACATTTTATTGCTCTATATACGAGCTAAAACTATACTTTGAAAACATGCCTAACATCCAAGAATATATAAAAAAATCTCCATCTCCGTGTTCTTCACTGAGAGATGTTAGCTCCAGAAATGCAACCTGTTAGACAATTGAAACACATAAAAAAGTGAATCATTAAAAAAGATAACCAAAGAGATTAATTAGGAGACAGACTCGACAGAATCAAGTTTAAAGACTCACAACAAAGCTCAAACAACTATAGAATATCTACAGTCTCAGATATTATGCAGTCTCAAATATTAGGTTGCAGTTGCCTTAAAGTAAACAAGGTCAAGTGCTTTTCTTAGAATATCTACATATAGAAGTATACAGAAGTAAAAACTTAGTAGCATACCTATAAATTTGGAAAATCCATCGAGCTAAGGTGTGTGCTTCGGGATTTCCAAGTGGCGACCAAAGTCCAGCTACAGAACCTAAATGAGGAGAGAACATTAGTACCACCCTTTGAACAGAGGATATAATGATGCGCACATACTAACGAGTCATGGATGCCACGTTGTCTTGCAGATGACTCTCAAAAGAAAATTGAAATGCAATAGTCATGACTGATATGATGTTACTACCAGAAGCAGAATTATCAGTGGAGGATTTATCCCCAAATGGACCCACTTCAAGAGCAGAAGCAAGTGTTAAGGTGCGGTTTGGATTCGATGCCTCCTAGTTTAATTCAACCACATCAATCAACCAAAAAGTCAAAAGAAACAAAAATTTAAGCCAATCTCCAAAAAATGACATCTATAATTAGAACTCAAATGTCGAAGTAGAAAAGCTACCTTCATAGAATCAACTGGGATTATGCAAAATCCAGAAGGCAGAAGGGGAGCATCAGGTCTATAGGAGCAAATATAAGTTCAGCACACGTAACAAAAGTATTCTAATCCATTGCACTACATAGCTGCCAAAAGAGATCAGTATATTAGGGGAAAACAAAAACTGAGACCACAGGAGGTAAATGGCATACAAGTTCCAACATGTCCGCATATTATACTTATTTGAGAATATTAAAAAATTTTACAAGTCCACGACATGGGTCTGCAAACAACACAACGACCAGAATATTCAAACAAAATTGTTCTGTTTTGCTTTGATGCACTACTCTTCACTTGTCCTGTTTGAGTGGAACAAAACTAGCCACTAGTACTGATTTCTTAGCTTTGAATTATAAGCAACAGAACTCTAAAAGCCTGATGACACTAGTCTCTGCGTATTTGTTATAACTTAGCAGGCTACCTACTGCATCTCTTGATAGCTGATACACAGAAGGAAGTGACAAATACAAGAACAATTACATTCCTATGAAAAATTACCACAGGGCAAAGGGAACCAGGGGAAGACATATGAGGGAGTATGTAATGTAATAAGTCATATTGAACTAGAGAACACATCATCACGACTTTAGCAGTATTGCAACTTGTGCATACAAGTGACGGTACAAACAACGTGCAAAAGAGAAGATGCTACATATGCAGACATGTAACGAAATCCACTCTGAATGTACAATAAGAGAATAATATATGAGACCTATGCAAAAAGGGAACCAAACAATCTCACAGAGCTGCAAATTCGTCTGAATTGACTCACAAGAGAATAAATACCTCCAAAATCATCTGAATTGACTCACTGACTCGAAGTTGTGGTTGAAGGCTGCGAATTCACACCCACCTGTGCATTCGACTGCTACTGTACGAATTGTACCCACTCTAGCTCTCTCTTTCGCTCTCTGCCTCTAGTTCAGTGGGTGCTTTAGCTAATCACTATGAATCCCACTAAACTTCCATCAATAATCCAAAATGACGTTAATGGAGAGACTGGAATAGAGGCTAGAATTAGGATGTCTAGTGGACAAAAAAAAAAACTTACAACAATAGTCTTAGAAGTAAGAATAACTAACAAATAAAAAAGAACAGGCTCTTTCTGATACTGGGGAAACTGAGCACAACAACACCTCAACAACAAAAAAAAGACATTTACAATGAAACCAACCCAATAGACATCAACATGAAACAGAAATCAATTGCCAAAAATAAGGATACCAAACATCATTTTGTAACCAAAGATCCTAATGCCATTGCATTGCAAAATAGAAGTCCATAAACAAAAGGTGCCTGGAAAAACCAAAGAAAATAAAAACCCTACCCTCCCCAACATCAGTCCTTGTCAAGGCAGATCAACTGTTTAACTTCCAAAAGCAGCATATTGAAATAGAGAATGAGCATCTAGTCTTATCGTCAGCATTTGACAACAAGCGAAGCAGATGCTACCAATCACATTATTTAATCAAGTCTAGAGTTGACGCACCCAACTCAAGAGGCTGAGATGGACATAAAGGATTAGGTCTTCAAACTCATATATCAAGGCATCTCAGGTCAGTTAACAATGCAAGGCCCCTCTTAGAAGAACCTGGAATTCTGGAAACAGATTGTCCTTGTTTAGGAAACATGGAAAAACGAAGGAATTCTGCAGCTATTTCTCACTATGACTCAAGTACCCTAGCAAATTCCCAGAGTGTGAAAAGCATTCTAGTCTAGGCTGAAATGTGAAGCAAACCAGGAAAAAAAATTATCCCATCATTGAAATGAGCACAAGCATGAATTCAAATTCCCTATTGTTGTATATGAAAAGTACTAGATGAGAGTTTAACAGGCCATTTTGACTGAATTCGCCATCATTCATCAACAAAAATATTGTCAAAATGTGACTTTTTACAACCTGATAGTCGAAATTGGGCATACCTTGTAAAAAATTATGCACACAAGCAAAAGTAGGACCAAGCCACATACGAATTACCTGCACGGAAGAACAGCCAATCAAGCCAAGGAAAGCAAGTTGTCGTCGACACCGCTGAATCCCTGATGCCGGCAATAGTTGTCGTCGATGCCCTGACCCTGACACCGACAAAGGTCACTATCGATGAGCAAAGCACCCAAGTCGCAGCCTCAATCGAGGCAGAGACAAATCACTGTCGACACATCTGAAACCCTGACGTGCAATAGTCACCGTCGACGCTTCTAACCCCCTAACACCGGCAACCGTCAATGAGCAAAGCACCCAAAACTAGTGTCTTGCCCCCTCAATTCCCCTCAAACCCTAGCTTCCTTGATGCTATGCTTGTCATCGAGCCAGAGACCTCGCATGAATTGAAGTCAGTGACGTTTCTTTTTTTATTCTTTTGCCTTAATTAATTTGTTTATATATATAAAATCAACATTCAAATATTTTTTTATCTTCTTAAAAAATTCCCCATAATTAATATATTCACCAAGTTAATTGATAAGTTTATACAAAAAAAACAATTTAATTCCCCACAATTGATAAGTATAGGAAAAGGTTTATGATTTCTCCACACTTATTAAATGTGGAGTCAAAAAAACTATCAAGTTTGTTATTTTCTGTCACCACACTTCATTAAGTGTGGCGGCACAAATGTGGGAGGATGCATTATTTTTTGTAGTGTTTGGCCTTTCCAATGCCCCAAGCACATTCATGAGGCCAATGAACCAAGTGTTCAAGCCATTTCTTAGGAAATTTGTGGTGGTATATTTTGATGACATATTGGTGTTTAGCAAGACCGAAGAGGAGCATTTCTGTCACCTGAAGCAAGTTATGATGATCCTTGAACAAGAGCAACTCTATGTGAATCTCAAGAAGTGCTCTTTCTTTACTCTTGAGGTGGTATTCTTGGGATACATAGTTTCGGCGAATGCATTAGTGTTGATTAAAGCAAGGTGGAAGCAATCAAGACGTGGCCCGTTCCCACCTCCATGCTTGATGTTAAGACCTTTCATGGCTTGGCTTCCTTTTATAGGAGGTTCATACGCCACTTTAGCTCCATTGCCACCTTGATGACCAAGGTATTGTAGGGGAGCAAGTTCAGTTGGACACCACAAGCACAAAAGTCATTTGATGAACTCGAAGAGAAGCTAACTCATGCACCGGTCCTAGCTCTCCCATGCTTTGACAAGGTGTTTGAAGTTGAGTGTGATGCCTCCGGAGTAGGCATAGGTGCGGTTTTGATCCAAGAAGGAAGGGCCATTGCTTACTTTAGTGAAAAACTAAGTGAGTTAAGGAGGAGGTATTCAACATAAGATAAGGAGTTCTTTGCTATCATCCGTGCCCGAGAACATTGGACTCACTACTTGATAGCCAATGAGTTCATCTTGCATTCCGATCACGAAGCCTTAAAGTACATCCAAGGCCAACACAAGTTGAACTCTCGGCATGCAAAATAGGTTGAGTATTTGCATTCATTCCACTTCATGATCAAGCACAAGCCTGGGAAGCTCAACCAAGGTACGGATGCTTTGTCTAGAAGACACCTCCTTTTGTTCCAACTTGGGTCATGTGTGCTTGGATTTGAGCATCTCAAGTCCTTGTACAAGGATGATGAAGACTTCAAGGAGTTATATGAGGCGTGTCTAGCGCACCCAAAGGGAGATTTCTCATTACAAGGGGGGTACTTGTTCAAGGGTAACCGATTATGTGTACCAAGGAGTGGCACATGTGAGCTTATACTTAGAGAGATTCATGGTGGGTCTCTTGCCGGCCACTTTGGAGAGGAAAAGACCTACACTATGGCCAAAGAGCACTACTATTGGCCTCACAAACGTAAGGATATCCAAGACTTGGTCAGGAGGTGCTCTACTTGTCAAATGGCAAAGAGTCATGCACTCCCTCAAGGGCTCTACAACCCTTTGCCTACACCACAAGGGCCATGGCTAGATGTGAGTATGGATTTCATACGTGGTCTCCCACGCACCCAACACAACAAAGACTCCATTTTGGTGGTGGTTGATCGGTTTTCCAAGATGGCCCATTTCATAGCTTGCCACAAGACCCATGCTTCCCACATAGCCGATTTATACTTCAAGGAAGTGGTGAGACTACACGACATTCCCTTGTCTACTGTCTCGGATAGGGACTCAATGTTCCTGAGTCACTTTTGGATCACACTTTGGCAAAAGTTGGGCACAAAGTTGAAGTTTGGCACTACTTGCCACCCTCAAACGGATGGCCAAAACGAAGTGGTGAACTGAACCTTGGGTACCTTACTAAGGATCCCAGTGAAGAACTTGAAGGCTTGGGACCTTCTACTTGCACATGCCGAGTTTGCTTATAATAGAGCCCTAAGTAGAACCACCAACGAGTCACCCTTTAAGGTGGTGTATGGTCAAAATCCACTTGGCCCTCTTGACCTTCTACCTATACACCAATAGAAGATGAATGTTGAGGCTAGCAAGAAGGTGAAGAAAATTCAAGAGCTCCACAAGAAGGTCCAAGATCAAATTGAGAAGTCCAATGAGAGGTACAAAAGTCAAGCCAATGAGCACCGCAAGCAAGCCTTGTTCAAACCAAGAGACCTAGTTTGGGTGCACCTTAGAAGGAACAATTTCCTTCCAAAAGGAAATCCAAGCTCTTGCCACAGGCTGATGGGCCTTTTAGGGCCCTTGAAAAGATCAATGACAGTGCCTACAAAATTGATCTTCCGAGGGAATATAGGGTCTCTTATACATTCAATGTGGCGGACCTTAAACCTTACCTTGATGATGATCATCTTGAGAGTTTGAGGGAAAATTCTCTCCAACAAGGGGAGGATGTTGTACCCATGGGAAGCAATGAGATTGAGAAAGTTCAAAGGCAATCCACCCCCAAGGAAGTCCAAGAGGTCATCCAACTTGTGAGAAAACTCATAGAAGATCAGGACCATTACCCAATAGTTCTAGACAGCAAGTGCAGCAACTTGGTGACCTTAATCACCAAGCTTTAAGGTTGTTTAAGCCTATTTTATTGCCTTAGGTTTTAATTTCAAAAATGTAGCTTTCCAATAAAGCAAATTTCAAGTCATTTGGACTTCATTTGCCCATCCAACTCAGCTCTTAACGTCCAGCTATACAAATTATCCAGCTTAGCCATTTCAGTACCCGATTTTGTGGCTCCATTTTCTCCATCATTAGATGAACTTTGGAACTTTCAAATCCAATTTTTGAAACCCTTTTGGAGTGTACTAAAAGTTTTCACGTCAAATCCTTGGTTGAGGTTTCAAAAGCAAGCAAATTCAGAAGATGTGTAGTCTGATTGCAGCAGATAGACACTTGTGTTTATCAGGGTCCGATTTTCAAACGGTTGGGAATTTGTGGTTGCATGAGGTGTTACCTTAAACTACACTTTTAGGGATTTCGTTTGGCTTTGGAATGAACCCATTTGGGCAAGTATTTTGGAAGTTATGCTTTTTGGAAGTTGGTGCTGCAGTTTTGAAAAGTGCTAACAGCTTTTTGCTTTTGCTTTTGTACTTGCTTACTTTTCCCCCTTCCCATTTGGCCGGTTTTTGGCCGTGTTTTTCATGGATTTTTTTTGAATGTTAAGGCCTATAAAAGTGGGAAGAACCTCAGTTTGTAAGGGACTTTTGAATGAATGAATTTGGGTTGAGTTTAACTCCCTTATTTTTCTCTCTACTCTTGCTTATAACTAGAATAGCTCCCTAGTGTGGTGCTTAAGAGTCCTTGAAGATCAATTGAGTGGTGATATCTTATCTCCTTTGATTCTTAAGGAGGGCTCTAAGTGAACTTGGTTGTGATATCTTATCCAAGTAAGCTTAGTTTAACTTCTTATTCCATTGTTGCTTGCAAACCCTTCTTCTTTTCTCTTCCATTTGCTACACTACTTGAGATCCCTTCTTTAATCTTCGTTTCAAGGTCTTATAAGGGCAGCAAGGGTTGCACATGGGTTTATCGATCCTAAGAGACGGGGTAAGCCCATCCAACAGCGCGTTTTGCGCGAGCTTCGAAAGGGAATCAGATTAAAATTCCCAAACGAGGATGCGACGGTTGACGGAACCGTTAGGGAGTCCGAAGATGTCTGCGGGGGCCTCGTGAAGAGTTATCTTTTCTGTTTAACAGCCTGCCCACCCTTCAAGCGGCTCAATCGGAGGTAGGATCCAATGACTGGAAGAGCATCGCACGTCGCGTGGCGTCCGTTGCGCCCTTGGCAGCCTTGAAAATCTTGAGGACTGAGTGCTGACCACGCTCAGTTGTACTCATAACCACATTAGGTCTCCAAGGTGAATAGCCTCTAGTCGATGGAACAATGTAGGCAAGGGAAGTCAACAAAGTGCATCCATAACTTCGAAAAAAGGATTGGCTTTGAGGGCTGGGCATGGGGTTCCCAGTCCCGAACTCGTCGGTTGTCGGCGGACTGTGCGAGTTGCACACACGGTGAGAGTGGATCGTCGCGTACCGGCTGGGGAACAGACTGGGCACAGCCCTTTCAGGGGCCTTCCCTGGGCATCGAACAGTCAACTCATAACTGGTATGGACAAGGGGAATCCGACTGTTTAACTAAAAGAAAGCATTATGATGGTCCCTACGGATGTTAATGCAATGTGATTTCTGCCCAATGCTTTGAAAGTCAAAGTGAAGAAATTCAACCATTAATAAACGGTGAGAGAAACTATGACTCTCTTAAGGTAGCCAAATGCCTCGTCATCAAATTAGTGATGCGCATGAATGGATTAATGAGATTCCCACTGTCCTTGTGTACTGTCCAGCGAAACCACAACCAAGGGAACAGGCTTGGCAGAATTAGCAGGGAAAGAAGACCTTGTTGAGCTTGACTTTAGTCCGACTTTGAGAAATGACTTGAGAGGTGTAGCATAAGTGAGAGCTTCGGCACAAGTGAAATACCACTACTTTTAACTTTATTTTACTTACTTCATGAGTCAGAGGCGAGGCATCGTCCCTCTTGTTGGACCTAAGGCTCACTTTGCGAGCCGGTCAGGGCGGAGGACATTGTCAAGTTGAGAGTTTGGCTGGGGGGTTAGGACGATAGTGTGAGCTTGTTTATGGCTTCTTGTTCTTATAATATCTTTCAACCATGATGGCCATTTTTCAAACATCCTCAAAACTCCAGTAAGGTTGAAGATCAACCTTCTTAGAAATGGTTTGATCCAACCCCTTTAGGAACCTTACAACAGCTTGTTCTGGTTGTTCTTCTATCCCACTCCTTACGTTGCTCAAATTCCCTAATGTACTCATCCACACTGCTTTGGCCTTGGGTTAGGGAGGACACTCTAAGGTAGATATCCCCCTCATAACCTTCAAGTATAAACCTCTTGTTCATTAGCTTTTTTAACTTGGACCAAGAATTGATCCGTGACTTAGCTTCCCTAGCTCGTTGTCTCTTGGTGTTTTCATACAAAAGGGAAGCATATTGATGCCGATCAATCCATGGTACATGACTCAGCCCCTCAAAATAGACCAGGGAATGCCAATTCAAGCACCAATCCTTAGGCCATGGTCCAAGCATTACTCCTCCAAAGTTATGCACTACCTGTGTATGAACCTTTAGAGAGAACCGGTTTCGTTCATCTGATTTTCTAAATATCCAAAAGGTTTAGAGGATTATATTTTTGCATAGGATGTTACCTAACATCCTCAAACAACAAGCCATGAAGACAAAACCAATTTAAGTCAGTTGGTTTGTGAAGATTTTGCTCCCACAAGTCAACCATTCCAGATTAAGCTCTATTTTGACCCAATTTGAGTTTCCAACTGGTTCACCTCCTTAAACCTGATTTAGGCCTGATTTTTTACTTCAGATGATTATTAATATCCTCATGAAGACATTCATGATTTAAAATCCTGTCCAAATTAAGTAGAAGTCAAGCAACCAAGCTGCTTATTTTTGGCGCCAAACCTGTCAAATTTACTGCTTTTGATCTATGGCTGAAATCCATGTAAGGAATGGGTTGGGTTACCAACTTGCTTGCTTTCTTGCTAATCGACACTACTAAGAACATCATCATTGAACCTTTTGCGCTTTAGAAGGCTCCTTGGCCACCAGGAAGAGAGATAAAAATCACAATTGCTTCTGATTTGTCAACTGCAATCTGGGTCAAATTAGCAGCCATTTTCTCTGTCCCACATGTGCGAGTGGATTGCTTAGGATACTAATGACTTGTTCTAACTTGACTTTAGCATAATTAAGCATGTAATTAGTTAGACTCACGTAGGATACTTCGACTAAGCTAAGTTGGTGTAGCATTCTGATTTGTATAAGCTAGATTAGTGGTTTCCTAATGACTAAGAAAACCCCTAAGCAACTCGGCAGCTAGGGAAGAGCCTATTTACATATTTGCGAGCTTCATCATTGAATCACTTGATGAATTGATCAGAATTCAATTGAGCTTTGCTCCTAAACCCGAAACTCTCTCAAACACTTGAACTAGCATGTCTTTTCTTAAACCGAGTAAAGTGGTGATCTAGTGAGCCTTGATCCTCCTTTGCATGGTGTTTCTGTATCCTAAAGTAGATTAAGGGCCCTAAACTGGTTGTTGGTGGTGATTCTGTATCCAAAAACCATCTTAGACTCTGGCCCTGTTCTTTTCGTATTTTAATAGGCCCAACCCACTCCTTCCCCCCTTTCCCACATCTTTTCACACTTTAAAAAAAATACAACTCCTTCCCACTCTCGCCCACTCCTACATATAACTATTATTTTTCATATTTTGAAAACTTTTATAATTTATGTAATTGTGTGTACGAATAGTCTGATAACAATTATGAAAATTTTTATTTATTTTTCGGATGTTATGGAAATATTTGTTAGTCATGCCGAAAATTGTAGATAATGTAATTTTTGTTATATATATTGAAGAAATAAAAATTGTTTTCTATTTTGTTAAGTAAATGTTAGTTTTTTGTAACTGGTAGATATTTTGGATTTGATCTGTATATGGAATAGATGCTTAATTTTTTTTCCCGTTGGTTGTTATAGGTCACCAAAGCGTGGATGGGTTTTGTTCTATGAGTAATAGATTTATTTTTCGTTCATCGTAATTTAGGGCCAAATTTAGAGAATTTTTTTCCGGCATAATGAAGGAACGTGTAATTTTTTTTGGCGTTATTTGTACTTCGTGATAGCAAGTGCAGATGCATTGTACGTGTATTTTGAACTAATATTTTTTTACATGCGCGTTAGTAACAAAATATTTGAAGTTCTTCATACAAATTACAAATGATTGTTTTATGTGTACTGAGCATCTGTTCTTTTCGTCAGGAAGTATGGGTTGGCAATTGGGTGAAATTGTTTAAGACAGGTGGAAGTGGGTTGAGTAGGTTGAAATGGGTATCTTTTAATTGAAATGGGTTGAAGTAGGTTGAAGTGAGTATTTTTTTGTTGAACTAGGTTGAAATAGATTGAACTAGGTTGAAGTGAGCTGATTTTTTTTTTTTGCATGATGCATAGAAGTTGTTTAAAATAGTGGAAAATGGGTTGAAGTTGGTATTCTTTTATTGAACTTCGTGAAGTGGGTTGATATGGGTTGATGTTGGTTGAGGTTTGTAAATTTGGATTTACCAATGAAAAGAACAAGGCTTGAACATATGTGAATTTTTTTCGTTGTTTGTATTTGAATAATATATGAAGAAAAAAATACGTCCGTAATTTGTTTTACGAATAATGAAAGTTACAATTTTTTTTTGGTAGCAATGGCCATGAAACAATATTTCGTCCTGAGTCAACAAAGAATTTTTTTTTTCAGTCCAATTTTTTTTTTATCATAGTTAATTACTAATGTATCACCAAGGGAGAAGTCAAGTGAGAAAAAATTAGAAATGCAAGCAAGAAGTGAGAAGAGTGGCAAGCTTTGAAATCACAAACTCAAACTAGAACTTTGTGGGATAAACCGAAGCTAACACAAACTCTTGGATATAGAATCACCACCAAAGCTTACGCTAGGGCCCTTAACAACCTCTTGGATACACAGACACCACGAAGAAGAGGCTAAGACTCTTGCTAGAACACCACCCTACCCGGCCAAAGGAAGAGATAAGCTAGAAGAGAGTTTGAGAGTTCAAAGGAGCTAAGGTTTAACTTCATTCAATAATTCATGAAAAGTGTTCGTACAAGGCATCATGAGGGCTTATATAATCCCTCACTAAAACTAAACCTTAGCTACAAATTCAAAATAGCAAGCTAAACTAGGAACATTTCGGAATTCAAAAACAAGCTACAAAAGGGTAGATGGAACAGTGGCTTGACACATCTTCATTGTTGATCTTGAGGCTTAGGTGCTGACCTTGGGAGACTTAAATCAGAAGCTTGGCACTCTAATCTAGCCATTTGCAAGTGGATTAGACCTAGAAAAGATCAAAAGGCCTCAAAAAGAACAACATGTCAGCCGACTACCCTGTACGCAAGTGTGCAATTTAGCTGAGTTTTTTTATGGCCACTCGATAATATTTTTAATATACTTTCGAGCCATAAATTTTTAGTTCTAGTGGAGGACCTTTGAGCATCCAAACAGACCCATTTCCAAAACCGGGCAGAACTACAGTAGTTTTAAGCGCTTGGCTTCAACGACTGATTTGAGGTAGCAAATAACCTCCAAATGACTTGCAAAAGGTCTTATTGGAAAGAGCACTTCTTAAAATTAAACCTAGGCCTCCTGTAACCCAATCATACCCTTGGGAAGATCATGAAATAATGTGCACAAAACCGGGTTTATGCACAGGCCTAAAACCGTGGCTGGGCAGAAATGGTTCTTGGCATGCAAAGTTGATTTCTTGGACTTTACTCATGAAACTCGACTCCTTTGGGCTCCCTTGAAGGGTTCTGATCATGCTCATGGATGGACCTCCATCATCCTCCCCTTGTTGAGAAGAATTTGCCCTCAAATTGTCTAGGTGTTCATCTTTCAAGTAGGGACTTAAATCGGCTACATTGAAAGTGGCCGAAACTCTATAGTCCCCGGGCAAATTGATCTTATATAAATTGTCATTAATCTTTTCCAAGACTTTCCATCCGCCCTTGGTATCAACCTGCTCTTGCATTTGGAATGAAATCTTTCCTTCCTCAAGTGAATCCAAACCAAGTCCCCGGGATGGAAAACCACTTTCTTCTTATGCTTGTTTGCTTGTTCTTGATAGGATGCATTGGCCTTCTCAATATTGGACTTGACCAACTCATGGAGCTTTTGAATCTCCTCCACTCTCTTACAAGCCTCCATATTTGGCTTCTCATTCATCCCTCTTGGGACAAGATCAAGTGGGCTTAAAGGATCCACTCCATACACTGCCTTGAAGGAAGACAAACCAATTACTTTGCTTGGGGCCTTGTTGTAAGCAAATTCAGCTTATGGCAATAGCAAATCCCAAGCTTTGACATTGGATTTCACCAAGACCCTTAAGAGAGTTCCCAAGGTTCGATTGGTGACTTCGGTTTGGCCATCCATTTGAGGATGACAAGTAGTGTTATACTTGAGCTTGGTACCCATCTTTTTCCAAAGTGTCATTCAAAAACGGGTAAGGAACTTGGTGTCACGGTCTAAGACTATGGACCTTGGAATGCCATGCAACCTCGTTACTTCCTTGAAGTATAACTCGGCAATGTGGGTAGCATCATTTGTCTTTGCATAACGGATGAAGTGTGCCATCTTTAAGAAGCGATCTACAACCACAAAGATAGAGTCTTTGCTCCTTTGGGTCCTTGGTAGCCCTAGCACGAAATCCATGCTCATATCTTCCCATGGGAGGGTGGGAACCGGTAAGGGCATGTAGAGGCCGTGAGGTAGCAAGTGACTCTTGGCTACTTGGCAAGTAGCACACCTCTTCAGTACATCTTGGACATCCTTGCTCATTCTTGGCCAATAGTAGTGTTCTTTCAACATGAAAATAGTCTTGTTTTCCCCAAAGTGGCTGGCCAAGGATCCTCCATGAACCTCCCTAATGAGCAACTCCCTAGTTCCACATTTAGGGAAGCAAAGCTGAGGGCCTTTGAATAAGAACCCATCTTGAATCAAGAAATCTCCCTTTGGGTGTTGTTTACAATCCTTGTAGAGCTCTCCAAAGTCTTCATCATCTTTATAAAGGGTTCGAACTCAGGGATGCATGAATCAAGTTGGAACAAAAGTAAATGCCTTCTTGACAAGGCATCGGCGCCTTGGTTCAACTTCCCCGACTTGTGCTTCATGGTGAAGTGGAAGGATTGGAGGAACTCCACCGATTTGGCATCTCGTGAGTTGAGTTTGTGTTGCCCTTGAATGTACTTTAAGGCCTCATGGTCCCAATGCAAGATGAACTCACTGGCCATCAAATAATGATTCCAATGCTTAAGACTTCTTACAATTGCATAGAACTCTTTATCATAAGTTGAATACTTCCTCCCTGAATCACAAAGTTTCTTACTAAAGAAGGCTGAGGGTCGCCCTTCTTGAGTGAGTACACCTCCAATGCCAAACCCGGATGCATCACATTCAATTTTAAATACCTTGTCAAAGCATGGCAAGGCTAGGACCGGGGCCTGGGTGAGCTTAGACTTGATGGTGTCAAATGCTTCTTGAGCCTTGGGGCTCCACTTTAAGGTTGTGCCTTTAATCACCTCGGTTATGGGGGCCATGATGGTGCTAAAATCTCTAATGAACCGCCTGTAGAAGGAGGCAAGTCCATGGAAACTTCGCATATAATGATTGCTCCTTGGAGTAGTCCATGTCCGAATGGCCTCAACTTTGCTCTCATCTACTTTGATGCCGTGGTTAGAGACAATGTAACCAAGAATGGTAACCTCACAAGTGAAGAATGTACACTTCTTGAGGTTGCCATAAAGCTTCTCCCTTTCAAGGACCTCCATGACTTGAGTTAGATGCTCTTGGTGCTCCTCTTCATTCTTGCTATAGATCAAGATGTCATCAAAGTATACCAACACAAATCTCCCAATGAATGGCCAAAACACTTGATTCATGAGCCTCATGAAGGTGCTTGAAGCATTAGACAATCCAAAAGGGATGACTAGCCATTCGTACAAGCCTCCCTTTATTTTGAAGGTCGCCTTCCATTCATCCCCTTCTCTAATCCTAATGTGGAAGTAGCCACTCCTCAAATCCGCCTTAGAGAACACACTTGAGCCATGTAATTGATCAAGCATATCCTCAAGCCGTGGAATAGGATATCTATACTTGATGGTTATCTTGTTGATTGCCCGGCTATCTACACACATTCGCATACTCTCATCCTTCTTTGGGAATAACAAAGCCGGCACCGCACATGGACTAAGGCTTTCCCTCACCAATCCTTTGGTCACCAAATCTTCCACTTGCCTTTGGACCTCCATGGTCTCTTTAGGGTTCATTCTATAGGCCGGTTTATTGGGAAGTATGGCTCCGGGAATGAGATCAATGTGATGTTGGATGGACCTTTGTTGATGGAAATGTCACCACGCCCTTTGATTTAAAAGAATCAAATCAATTTAGCATTACTAATATGCTGGTTAAAGGTTGTATAATTCAACCAAGTTTTGTTTTAGTTGTTCTATTGCAGGGCATAAGGTTCATTCCAGCACTGACCTGATTTTGTGAGCAATTTTCGAGAAGCATCAACATGGTTTAAGTCTGATAGTTTTACATGGATTTCAAGTTCCAGATGTAAGCTTTCCAACAAGACAAGTTTCATCAAATTTGGAGTTCATTTGGTCGTCCAAATCAGCCAAAAACCAAGAGATGTCAAAACTGCCCAGCAATCCAGAATTAACACGGTTTTGTTTAAATCATAACTTAAGCTATACTAATGCTTAAGTTACGAATTTATACATTTTTGGAGTCCTCAAGATGTGTACGTTCAGGTCCAAGCATAAAATTCCAATAATGCACACAAGAGGATGAAGAAACAAGGTGTTTTTCCAAACCGGTCAGATTAGGCCCTAATCTGCGTGGTAAAATGTTTAAGCCTAATTACGCTACTTAAACATGTCCTAACCTTGATTTCTTTGTTGGGGGGGATTATAGACATCCTAAAGTTACCCCCCCATGATTAAAATCGCAATCATACTCACTTTTGCTTTGCTTACAAATTGCCATAAAAACCGGACGAAACTGCCCCTGAACCCGGTTTTGTATAAACCGGTTCTTTTGAAACCTCCAGCCAGATTTCTTCACTCAAATGCAGCTAGGCACGACCATCTATGCTTGGCACACACTTCTAAGCCTTCATTGATTGGTTGCATGGCAAAAGGGAGGTCCAATGGGAGCTAGCTTGGTGGCATTGAGTTGCTTAACTCCTATTGGCCAGCCGTAATGCCTTTGCGGCTGTCCAATGAGGTTGAAGCAACAATCTCAGCAGAGATTTAGCTTAGTTTAAGTGTGTATTAAGTGTTGTAATGATGTATTAGTAGTTTAGACTTAGTTTAGATTCATATTTTGATGTATTAGATTAAGTTAAGATTGTTGTAAGCTAGCTTAGTGCAAATCAGATTGTATTAGCATTCTAAACCTTTCCTAAGTA
Organism: Selenicereus undatus; assembly: GCA_017589665.1. Lineage (NCBI taxonomy): Eukaryota > Viridiplantae > Streptophyta > Magnoliopsida > Caryophyllales > Cactaceae > Selenicereus > Selenicereus undatus. The sequence continues at coordinate 52,965,048 of JACYFF010010365.1, read as the reverse complement.
TTAAGGAAGGTTAGAAATGTCCTTTACTTGCTAGCTTGATGGTCTTTTGCTGCCTACTTAAGGAGCACATGGCCATGCTTGTAATACACAACCTTTTATGAATTGAAGAAAAGTGAAGTTGAAGCATTGGCTTC
>JACYFF010010365.1:52896562-52964904 GCA_017589665.1 Selenicereus undatus | reverse complement strand
AGTTGTATTCTAGTGAACCCTAGCTTGGTCATCGGCAGGTACATCATTTGTGGGGGTAGGTCGGAGGGTATCTCTTTGAGAAAGACATGGGCAAAATGTTCAAGGAGTGAGATGGGTATGGGGTGAGAGGGTAATGGTGCTTTGGATTCACCTAGTGAAGTGAGAATCCACTCTTTAAAGGCCTTGAACTCATGATGGGATGCTTTAAGAAGGGGCTTACCAAACGTGAGGAGCAATTCCGAATGGTCTTAGTTCTTTTGTGGCTTGCTTCTGTGGAGTTAGGAAGGGCTTAAGGGGGCAAGAGTGATCTTCTTCCCGTCTTTATGAAAAGTGTAGGTATTCAAATGGCCATCATGCATCACTTTTCGGTCAAATAACCTTGATCTCCCCAACAAAAGATGACATGCATCCGTGGGAATGATGTCACACCACAACTCATCATGATAACTCTTGCCAATAGAAAAAGGAATCAAACATCTCGAATTGACTTGTAACCCTTTACCTTGGTTAAGCCATTAGATGTTGTAAGGATGGGGTGGGGTGAAGCTTGAAAGCCTAGCTTCCCCACCATGCTTGAGGAGGCAATATTAGCACAACTCCCTCCATCAATGATGGGAGAGCAAACCTTGCCTTGGATAGTGCATCTTGTATGGAAGATGTTCTCCCTTTGTTCTTCTAAGGCTCCCTTTTGGCTATCCAAGGCTCTTCTCAAAACAAGTAATTCTCCTTCATCCGTCTCCTCTACGACCTCCTCTTGTTCTTCCATGAAGTACACGTCGTTTTCCTCCTCCTCTTCTTCCTCCTGACATGCCTCCCATTCGGTCAAGGAGATCATTCTCCTATTAGGACACTTCAAGGCTATGTGACCTAGGCCTTGGCATTTGAAGCATCTCCTATTGTTCATAGGAGGGGGGTTGGGCTGGTTTGAAGGGGGTTGGTTCCTTTGAGGGGTTTGGGGTTTTTGTGGAGGGAAGGGACTAGAAACTGTGGGCTTAGGAGGTGGGTAAGAGCTCCCCTTGTTGAAAGGTTGGCTCTTAGGGAAAGGTTTAGGAGGGTCTCTTTTGTAGAGCTTGGCTTTTCTTTGTTGTTCTACCTTGTGGGCTAGAACACACACCTCATCAAAGGCAGTGTATTGTTGCAACTCAACCACATGAGCATACCTAGGATCAAGTCCCCCTAAGTACCTCACTATGGTTTGCTCTTCGGCCTCTCTAAGGTCACACTTAATCAATAATTTCTAAAATTCTCTAGTGTACTTTTCAACAGTCATGTTACCTTGAGTTAGGGAATGGAGTTGAGAGTAGTTGTCTTGAAGATAGGAGGGTGGTAACAAACGGCCTTTGAGTTTGGTTCTCATTTTCTCCCAAGTCCGAATCCTCCCCTTCCCTTGCCTTGCCCTTTTGGCACGCAAGTTGGACCACCAAAGGGAAGCATACTTACGGAGCCTAATAGCAACAAATTTCACCTTCTTGTCTTCTGGAATCTCCTTGTAATCGAAGATCCTTTCCATGGTTTGGAGCCATTCCAAGAACTCATCGGGATCAAGCCTCCCTTCAAGTTTCGGAACCTCCACTTTGATGTCTCAAAAGTTTTAGGAATTCCTCCCATTCCTTCTTGGCCTCCTAAAACGCCCTTCCTCACTTGAAGAGTTCAAGTGATGGCCTTCATCATGGTTGTCCTCATCTTTTTCAGATTCGGATGAGTTGGAGGTACGAGAGCTTCTAAGTTCCTTTCGCTTTTGCTTTATTCACTCACCAAGTTGGCGCTTCAAATGCTCATTATGGCCCTTGATTTCTTCATTTTGTAACCTCATGGCTTCATAATTCCTCATGAAGGCTTCAAACTTTTCTTCCAAAGCCATGCTTGCAGCACTTATACTTGAACTAGAGTAGAACCACTTGGAAAGGAGGTGGCACGGTCGTGCTATAGGGGCACGGGGTGGCCTGCTAACCTTCTGCTTGTCACGGCTAAAACAGCCGGTTGTGGTTTGTGTTTTGAGGATGTGTTGGGCTTGTGTTTAGGAAAGTTTGTAGGCAAGTACCAAGAGAAGGAGAAAACAAGCTCTGATACCAAATATGATGTATCACCAAGGGAGAAGTCAAGTGAGAAGAAATCAGAAATGCAAGCAAGAAGTGAGAAGAGTGGCAAGCTTTGAAATCACAAAATCAAACTAGAACTTTGTGGGATAAACCGAAGCTAACACAAACTCTTGGATACAGAATCACCACCAAGGCTTATGCTAGGGCCCTTAACAACCTTTTAGATACAGAGACACCACCAAAAAGAGGCTAAGACTCTTGCTAGAACACCACCCTACCCGGCCAAAGGAATAGATAAGCTAGAAGAGAGTTTGAGAGTTCAAAGGAGCTAAGGCTTAACTTCATTCAATAATTTGTCGAAAGTGTTCGTACAAGGAAGCATGAGGGCTTATATAATCCCTCACTAACACTAAAAATCAACTACAAATTCAAAATAGCAAGCTAAACTAGGTATAATTTGGAATTAAAAAACAAGGTACAGAAGGGTTGGTGCAACCGTGGCTGGACACATCTTCATTGTTGATCTTGAGGATTAGGTGTCGACCTCGGGAGCTTAGAAGACTTCAATCAGTAGCTTGGCACTCTAATATAGCCATTTACAAGTGGATTATACCTAGACAAGAGCAAAAGACCTCAAAAAGAAAAACATTTCAGCCGGCTGCACTTAACCGGGGAAAGGGAATTTTAACCCTTACTTTGCTGGTTAATAGCTCCACAAGTGTGGAATTGAGCTGAGTCTTTTTATGGCCACGTGATAATATTTTTAATTTAATTTCAATCCGTACAAGTTTCAGTTCAAGTGGGGGAGCTTTGGGCGTCAAAACAGACCCATTTCAAGAACCGGGCAGAGCTGCAGCAGTTTTGAGCGCTTGACTTCAACAGCTGATTTGAGGTAGCAAATGACCTCCAAATGACTTACAAAAGGTCTTATTGGAAAGAGAACTTCTTAAACGTAAACCTAGGCATCTTGTAACCCAATCATACCCTTGGTAAGATCATGAAATAATGTACACAAAATTGGGTTTGTGCATAGACCTGAAACCGTGGTGGGGCAGAAATGGTTCTTAGCATGCAAAGCTGATTTCTTGGACTTTACTCATGAAACTCGAATCCTTTGGGCTCCATTGAAGGCTTGTGATCATGCTCATGGATGGACCCCCATCAATTACTATCACAAATAAAAGATTACATTAAAAAAACAAAATATGTAACTTACATCAACTCTCCAACTTCATTCAACTCCTTCCCACTCCTTCCCCCCCGCTTCCCACACATTTAAAAAAATACAACTCCTACCCACTCCCACCCACTCCTTGCCCCTTTTTCCACACTCACCCATCCCACGCCTGCAATTTCCCAATGAAAAGAACACGACATCTATCTTGTTTAACTCACTCAATTCGGGCTCCTTTAAATCCATGCTTCTGTTTTCATTTCCTTCTTAGCTTGCTTACATTCCAATCTTGAGTATGGGTTTGTTCGTGAGGAAATACGTCATATTTGGTATCAGAGCAAGTTTAATCTTGGGCCTGACCCTTTGTTCCAGCTATGTTTTCTTTCTACCCAAACACATTCCAAAACACATTAACGGGTTTGATTCAGTTTGCAAGCATGAGTTCAAGTATGACTTTAGAAGAAAAGTTTGAGGTTGTCATGAAGCATTTTGAAGCCATAAATACCCATAATGAGGAACTCAAGAACCAGAATGCCTACTTCAGGCACTAACTTGCTGAATGAATGAGGTAGAAGAGAAGAAACCTAGTGAGCTCATCCAATTCACCCAGTTCTGAGCAAGAAGAAGAACTAGAAAGAAACACCTCACATTTGGTTTCAACTAGTGAGGAGGAGCCTCCTAGTAGACCAAGGAGCAGGGAAAGAAGACCTCAGCCTAACTTTAATGACTTTAAAGTTGATATTCCAGAATTTGAAAGGATTTTAGACCCAGATGAGTTCTTGGAATGGATGCAAACTGTAGAGAGGATCTTTGATTTCGAGGATGCTCCAGACGAGAGAAAAGGAAAACTTGTTGCCCTTAAGCTTAGAAAGTATGCTTCTCTCTGGTGGACCAATTTGTGTGCCAAAAGAGTTAGGTTGAGAAAGGACAAAATCAGAACTTGGGATAAGATGAAATATAAGCTTAAGTCTCGGTTCCTTCCCCCTTTTACCTACAAGAAAGCTAAGGGTATTGTGAGTGTAGAGAAATACACTAGGGAGTTTGAAAAGCTTTTGATTAAGTGTGACCTACAAGAGGGGAAGAACAAACCATTGTGAGACACTTAGGAGGGCTTGAACCTAGGTATGCTAGTATTATTGAACTTTAGCAATACACCACTTTTGATGAAGTATGTGTGCTAGCTCACAAGGTTGAGCAGGAAAAGAAAACGAGACCATACAAAAGGGAACTGCCTAAACCTCCACCCAGGAATCAACCTTTTAACAAGGGGAGTTCCTTTCCAACACCCAAAGCCACAACACTACCACTTCCACCTCACAGAAAACCCTAGCTCCACCGAAAAGGTTACCCTCACATAATAGACCTAATCCTAACCCCATAAGTACCAAGAGGTTTTTTAAATGCCAAAGGACTTGGGCACATTGCCTTGGAATGCCCAAGTAGAAACATCATTACTTTGACTGAGTGGGAGGCAGTTAAGGAAGAGGAAGTTCAGGAGGAAAAGGAGGTGCACCTAAAAAAGGAACAAGATGAGAGTCAAGAGGAGGTTGTGGAGGTGGCTGATGAAGGTGAAATGCTGGTCGTTAGAAGGACCGTGAGTGGGCATGAGACCAAGGACGAACAACGAGAGAACATCTTTCACTCTCAGTGTACTGTCCAAGGTAAAGTCTGTTCATTGATCATTGGTGGTGGGAGCTGTGCCAATGTGGTTTCCTTAAGCATGGTTGAAAAGCTCAATCTCGTTGCTCCTGTCCATCCCCACCCATACAACATATAATGGCTGAATGAAGGTGAAGGTGTGCAAGCAAATTTTGGATGCTTGATTTGTTTCTTAATAGGCCCGAACTACCAAGATAATGTTTGGTGTGATTTAATCCCTATGGATGCATGCCACATTCTGCTTGGTAGGCGTTGGCTATTTGATAGGAAGGTTAAATATGATGGGTGCCTAAACACCTATTCCTTTTCAAAGGATGGGAAAAAGATAACCTTGGCCCCCTTAAGCCTTTCCTAGATTAAAAAAGCCAAGCTACAAAAGAAACCCCCTCAAGGTGATCCATTCCTTACCTTTGGAGAACCATTACTTAAGGCATCTTACCATGAGTTTAAGGACTTTAAGGAGTGGATTCTCACTGCCACCAAGGAACCAAATACACATCACCAACTCACCTGTTTGCTCTACCATTATTGGAGCAGTTTAGCCATGCTTTTCAAGATGACATACCCTTTGGCTACCCCCCAAAAGATCCATCCAACACCACATTAACCTTCACCGTGGAGCTATACTCCCAAATAAACCTACATACATAATGAATCCCAAGAAAACCATGGAGATACAAAGGTAAGTAGATGAACTAATCAATAAAGGGCTGGTTAGAGAATCACTTAGCCCTTGTGTTGTATCAGCTTTGTTAGTCCCTAAGAAGGGTGGGAGCATGAGAATGTGTGTGGATAGTTAAGCCATAAACAAGATCACTATCAAATATAGACACCCCATCCCATGGCTTGAAGATATTCCAGACAAACTTCATGGTTCTAGTGTGTTTTCAAAGATTGATTTGAGGAGTGGTTACAACTATATTAGAATCAGAGAGGGAGATGAGTAGAAGACAACATTCAAGACAAAAAAGGGTGGTGTGTACAAATGGCTAGTAATGCCATTTGGATTGTCAAATGCAACAAGCACCTTTATGAGGGTAATGAACCAAGTGTTCATGCCTTAAATTGGCAACTTTGTGGTGGTGTACTTTGATGATATTTCGATCTACAGTAAGTCAGAAGGTGAGCACCAAGATCATCTGGCTCAGATTATGGTAGTCCTAGAGAAGAAGAGGCTTTATGGAAACCTAAAGAAGTGTACTTTCTTTTCCCAGAAGTAACCTTTCTAGGCTACATTATGACTACCAAAGGAGTAAAGGTAGATGAAAGCAAGGTTGAGGCCATTATATCCAAGCCAGTACCTAGGAGTATCCATGATTTGATGACTTCTAATGGGCTTGCCTCATTTTATAGGAGGTTCAATAAAAACTTCAGTTCAATCATGGCACCAATGACTGAAGTGCTTAAGGGTTCATCCTTTAAATGGACCCCGAAAGCTCATTCAGCATTTGAGGAGGTAAAAACCAAACTGACTGTGGCACCAATACTTGCATTACCTTGCTTTGATGAGTCTTTGAGAAAGAATGTGATGCTTCTGGTGTGGGTGCAAGAATTATCACTCGGGAAGGTTGACCCTTAGCCTTTTTCAATGAGAAACTTTGTGATTTTAGGAGGAAGTACTCGACTTATGACAAGGAGTTTTATGCAATAGTGAGGAGTTTGGAGCGTTGGAGTCATTATCTAATGGCTAATGAGTTTATCTTGCATTCTGATCATGAGGCCTTAAAATACATTCAAGGCCAGCACAAGTTAAACTCCAGACATGCTAAATGGGTGGAATACATTTAGTCATTGCACTTTACTATCAAGTAAAAGTCGGGAAAACTCAATTAGGGAGCATATGCACTTTCAAGGAGGCATTTGCTATTGTTTCAACTAGATGTTTGCATTTTGGGGTTTGAGCATCTTAAATCCCACCATGCTACTGATGAAGACTTTGGGGACTTATATGTTATTCGCTTGAAACACCGTAAAGGAGAGTTCATGGTCCAGAATGAGTACTTATTCAAGGGCACTCGTTTGTGTGTTCCTAGATGTGGTACTCGAGAGCTACTGATTAGAGAGGTCCATGGAGGCTCTTCGGCTGGACATTATAGAGAGAGCAAGACCCTAGCCATGCTAAGGGAGCCTTACTTCTGGCCAGGAATGAGTAAGTATGTTCAATACCTCTCGAGAAGATGTTCTACATGCCAAGTAGCCAAGAGTCACTCACTGCCACAAGGGCTATACACCCCACTGGAAGTTCCTTCCCTCCCTTCGGTTGATGTAAGCATGGAGTTGATCCTTGGCTTGCCTAAAACTTAAAGGAATATGGATTCCATCTTTTTGGTAGTAGATTGATTCTCAAAGATGGATCCCTTTATAGCCTACAACAAGACTAATGGTGCAACCCACATTGCTGAGCTATACTTCAGAGAGGTTGTGAGATTACATTGGATCCCTAGGTCCATTGTCTATGATCGTGATATAAATTTTTTAAGTCACTTCTGGATTACCATATGGAAGAAGATGGGGACAAGATCAAGTACAATACCACATGCCACCCCTAAACTGATGGCTAGATTGGGGTGACAAACAGAACCTTGGGGACTTTTTTAAGAGCATTGATCAAACAGAATGAAAAGGTGTGGGACTAGATCCTTCCCCATGTTGAGTTTGCTTATAATAAGGGACTTAATAGGACCATAGGGATGTCTCCTTTCAAGGTAGCTCATGGAGTTAATCCATTAAGCCCTCTTGATTTGGCGCCTAGAAACTTAGAAGAGAAACCAAGCATGGAGGCTAGCAAGAGAGTTGAAGAAATCCAAAAGCTCCATAAGCAAGTCACGACCAAAATTAAGAAATCAAATACCACCTGTCAAGTCCAAGCAAACAAGCACAAAAGGAAGGTGGTATTTCAGCTACCAGACTTAAGATGGATTCACTTGAGGAAAGAGAGATTCCCCTCTAAAAGGAAGACCAAACTGATGCCTAGGGCAGATGGTCCTTTTGAGGTACTAGAAAGAGTGAATGATAATGCTTACAAGGTTAATCTCCCTGGAGACTATGGTGTTTCAACTACTTTCAATGTGGCAGATTTGACCATGTACTTGGAAGACGAGCATTTAATGTATTTGAGGGAAAATTCGTCTCAATAAGGAGAGGATGGTGGAGACCAAGTCATGGTATATGACTCATCCCCTCAAAATAATTCAGGGAATGCCAATTTAAGCACCAATCCTCTGGCCATGGTCTAAGCATTACTCCTGTAAAGTTACACACTACCCATAAATGAACCTTTGCAAATATCTGGATTTGTTCATCTGAATTCCTAAAATTCCAAAAAGTTTACAACTGATATTTTTACTTCCACAAATCAATTAAGTCAGTTGTTTCATGAAGATTTTTCCTCCACAAATCAACCATTCCAGATTAAGCCCCATTCAGACCCAATTTGCGCTTCAAGCTGATTCACCCCCTTAAACTTGATTTAAGCCTGATTTCTTTACTTAGGATGATTAGTAACATCTGTATGAAGTCATTCATGGTTTGAAATCTAGTCTAAATCAAGTAGAAGTCAAGCAACCAAGCTGCTCATTTTTGGCACCAAACCAATCGATTTTACTGTTTTTGATCTATAGCTTAGATCTCTTCAAGGAATGGGTTTGGTCACTAACTTTCCTACTTTCATGCTAGCCTACACTACTAAAAACATCATCATAGAACCTTTTGCAGCTTTGCAAGGCTCTTTGACTACTATGAAGAGAGTTAAAGATCACACTTGCTTCTGATTGGTTAGCCGCAATCTGGGTCAAACCGACAACCATTTTCTCCGTCCCACATGTGTGAGTGGATTGCTCATGATACTAATGACATGTTCAAGCTTGAGTTTAGCGTAATTAAGTAGGTAATTAGTTAGTTTCACGTGGGATACTTAGGCTAAGCTAACCTGGTTTAACATTCTAATTTGTATAAGCTAGATTAGTGGTTTCCCAGTAACTAAGGAAACCCCTAAGCAACTCAGCAGCTGGGGAGGAGCCTATTTATGTACTTGCTAGCTTCTTCATTGAATCACTTGATGAATGACTCAGAATTCAATTGAGGTTTGCTCATAAACCCAGAACTCTCTTAAACACTCGAACTAGCTTATATTTACTTAGAACAAGTAAAGTGGTGATCTAGTGAGTCTTAATCCTCCTTTGGGTGGTGTTTCTGTATCCTAAAGTGGATTAATGCCTTAAACTAGTTGCTGGTGGTGACTCTGTATCCAAACGCCATCTTAGACTCTACCTCATTTAACTCACTCATTCTAGGTTCCTTTGAATCCATGCTTTTATTTTCATTTCCTTTTGAGCTTGCTTACATTCCAATCTTGAGTGTGGGTTTGTTAGTAGGGAAATGCATCACAGATTTTTTGAGCTTTAGGGTGGCTACTTTAATAGACTTTTCATCTGAGTAGCCCTTAACCTCAAAGAACCTCCCCACAGTTTAAATCCATACTACATACACATCGAGGTTCCCTCAAAATCTTGGGGATCAAACTTCATATCCCTCAAATCATCCTCATTATTCCTAGTTGGCCTTCTTCTACCTCTAGGTGAGTATTCATATGGGGAAGAAGATGAATGATAAGAAGTTAGATCATTCTTAGGGTAAACCCTTTCTTGATGGAAATCCCTCTAATGAATCTTGTGCAGGCGAGAAAGTCCAAGCAATAGTTCTTAAGGTCATGCAGCAAGGTCCAGATCACAGCATACTGCCTAGTTTGTTCAATTAGTTCAAAGTTTGTTAGTTAGTCCAGTAAATAGCAAGTCCTTTTGGTGAGTAACTTTGATAATTTGCTAGCTCACTAATTAGCTAATAAGAGATACAAGTTGCCCCACCATTTGCTCTAGCTCAATCAACCAATTCAGCCTGAACATTCAGCACTCGAGTTTACTGTCCAACATCAGGTAAGTTTTGAAAGAGTCAAGCTTGACTCTTACTTGCAGCAAGGGGTTAGCACATTAAAGGGCCTGAAAAGGCATCAAAAATGTTACCAAGTAATGCCCTTAAGTAGCTCCTTCAAATCACTTGGCAACAACTATTAACGGACACAAAATCAAACAAAATCCCCTTTGATCCATTGGAAAACTAGTTGTTACACTCGGTGATCATTGGAGATAATGACCCCATCAATAGCTGAATTTTGTTCCCCAAGGCCGTCATTAGTAGTACTTGGATGCTCCAAGGGTTGACACCTTAATAATGGAGATTGGTAAAGTAATTAGGTGTCAAAGATCAACTTAGAGCTACTATTTTAGGCTATTTTGTTTTAAACTTGTTTGCTATTTTTAGTTTGCTTCTATTTTCTAGTTTAGCCATTGAGAGGGAGTGTAAGGCTGAGTATAAAGGCCTCATTTTCAGTTGTATGTGATCAATTGTTGAATATATGAAGTTGTGCATAGTCCTTTATGCTCAAAACTCTCTTTAGCCATCTTGTAAAGTGGCCATTACAGGTGGTGTTCTAGTGAGTCTTGGTTGTTGATCTGGTGGTGTATCTTCATACAAATTAGCACCAAGGGCCCTGGAATTTTCTTCGTGGTGTGCCTGTATCCAAGCTATGTCCATATTATCCTAGTTCTTGAGTTTTATTCCATTATTTCAGTTCAGTTTCATTGTTAGTTCAATGCATTACAGTTTAGATCACTTGCTCTGTTGTTTGTTTGTTTGTTCTAGTTGCTTTTCTATCTTGCTTATTCTACATCATATTTGGTATTAAATCTTAGGCTACTCTCGTAGGCATGATCCTTCAGCCAAAACACAACCCTTAAGCCAAACACACAGTCCACAAACAGCCTGTTTGCACATAATAGGCAAGATAGGTGGTAGTATGTCACTTGAGGAGAAGTTTGAGTCCTTAATGAAGAACTATGAGTATCATGCGAAGCAAAATGAGTACCTTAGGAAACAACTTGGGGGATCTCTTAAGAATAAAAGAGGAGCCTTATATTCAGAGTCTCACAGCTTATATAAGTAGTCACATGAGGAGAAGGTTGATAGTTAAGGCACCCCCTTGCTTGCTGTTATGACGGTGATTCTCAACCAAGGCAAAGGAGAGGCAGAAGAAACCATCACAAGCAATCTAGCTTTGACATAAAGGTTAAGATCCTAGAGTTTGAATGGAGGCTAGACCCTGTTGAGTTCCTTAACTGGTTGCGTAGAGTGGAGAGGATCTTTGATTATAAAGACATCCCTGAACATAAAAAAGTCAAGCTTGTGGCCTTGAGGCTGAGGAAATATGCATCTCTCTACTGGACCAATCTTTGTGCCAACTACCAATAGAGCCAAGAAAAGGAAGAGTAAGATCACAACCTGGCTCAAAATGAAGTGCAAGCTCAAAAATAGGTTCTTACCTCGTGCTTACCTTCAAGACAATTACACTAAGTTACATAATCTGACCGAAGGAAGTATGTCTATTAAGGAGTGCACTCGAGAGTTTGAAAAACTCTTGATTAAGTGTGACTCACAAGAACCAGAGGATCAAAACATAGTGAGATATCTCAGTAGCCTTGACCCTAGGTACTCGCATGTGGTGGAACTACAGCGGTACACCACATTTGAGGATGTAAGTGTGTTGGCTCACAGATTTGAACAACAGAAGATGACTAAGGCTGTCGAGAATGAACCGTCCAGACCTTTCCCGAGAAACCAAGCTTTCAACAAGGGGAGCCCTTACCTAACCCCTAAAACCACTGAAAACTTATCTCTGGTTGCTCCAAAGACCCCAACTCCACAAAATAAAACCCCACCTAACCCTGTAACCCCCAAAAGATGTTTTAGTGCCATGGCCTACGACACATTCCTTCTAAGTGTCCCAACAGAAGAGTCATTACATTGGCTGAATACCAAGCTTCATAGGAGGAAGAAGTAGAGGATGAAAGGAAGGTTTGTTTCATAGAAGAGTATGAGGAAGAAGAGGTGATAGCAGACCCTGAAGAAGGAAAGTTGTTGGTGATCAGGAGAGCTCTCAATGCCCAGGGGAGCACCAAGGATCAACTGAGGGAGAAATCTTCCATGGTAGATGTTCTATTCAAGGCAAGGTCTGTTCTTTGATTATAGACAGGGGGAGTTGGGCTAATGTGACATTTATAACCTTGATAGAAAAGCTTGGATTGTAGACTTCTACTCATCCTCATCCATACAGCATTCAGTGGCTTAATCCAGATAAGCGTTTATAAGTCTATTCTAGGTGCCTAATTGCTTTTTCAATTGGGAGGAGCTATTCTGACCAGGTATGGAGTGACATTCTTCCTATGGATGTTTGTCATGTGCTGTTGGGGAGGCTATGGTTGTATGACAGAGGGTTGACTCATGGTGGCTACTTGAGCACCTACTCTTTTGTCAAGGATGGGAAAAAGATCACCCTCACCCTTTTAGCCCCACACCAAATGCCTAACACACAAACCCTCCAATCCCACTAAAACTCCAAAAAAACTCCTGATCTTGGTGGAGTCTAGACACAAGGCCACTCAGCATGAGTTTAGACCCTATAAGGACTAGATTTGCATACCCGTAGTAAGCTGGATGTTGCCTCAACCATTCCACCACAAGCCAAGCAGATCCTAGACTAATTTGCTCCTGTCTTCCAAGAAGAGATACCACTAGGCTTACACCCTAAAAGATCAAAGCAACACGATATTAATATGATTCCTAGAGCCATCCTAGCCAATAAACCAGCCTACAGAATGAATCACAAAGACACCCAGGAGATACAAAGGGAGGTTGAGGAGTTAATAGCTAAGGGAATGGTGAGGGAAAGCTTGAGTCCCTGTGTTGTGCCAACCTTATTTTTGCCAAACAAGGATGGGAGTATAGGGATGTGTGTAGACATTAGAGCAATCAACAAAATCACCATCAAATGCAGATACCCTATTCCCAGATTGGAGGACATATTGGGTGAGCTTTATGGATCAAAGGTCTTGTCAAAGGTGGATTTGAGGAGTGGTTATTATCAGATAAAGATTAGGGGGGATGATGAATGGAAGACTTCCTTTAACACTAACGGAGGCCTTTATGAGTGGTTAGTTATGCCATTTTGCCTATCTAATGCATCTAGTATATTCATGAGGCTAATGAATCATGTTTCAGCCCTTGATAGGCAGGTTTGTGGTTGTATATTTTGATGACATACTGATTTACAGCCAGACAAAAGAAGAGCACCTGAACCAGCTTAGGGAGGTGATTCACGTCCTAGAAAGAGAGAAGCTCTATGGGAACCTTAAGAAGTGCACCTTTCTCACGCATGAGGTCACTTTCTTGGGGGTACATAGTCACTCCTGATGGTATTCAAGTAGAGGACAGTAAGGTGGAGGCTATTAGGAGCTAGCCAATTCCTAAATGCACCCATGATGTTAGTAATGTTCATGGGTTGGCGTCCTTTTACAGAAGTTTTATCAAAAATTTCAGTACCATCATAGCACCCGTGATTGAGGTAATCAAGGGAATTTCATTTCAACAGAATGCAAAGGCACAACAGCCTTTGAGGAGAATAAACAGAAGCTGGCACAGGTACCAGTTCTTGCCCTGCCATGCTTTGAAAAGGTTTTTGAGGTTGAGTGTGATGCCTCTGGAGTAGGCACTAGTGCTGTTTTGGCTCAGAAAGGCAGACCATTAGCCTTCTTCAGTGAGAAACTCTATGATTACAAGAGAAGATACTTAACCTATGACAAAAAGTTTTATGCAATCATCACATGTTTGGAATATTGGAACCACTACCTTATAGATGCTGAGTTCATACTCCATTATAACCATGAGGCTCTTAAGTACATTCAGGGGTAACACAAGCTCAATGCTAGACATGCTAAGTGGCTGGAGGATCTTCAGTCATTCCATTTCACCACCAAACACAAGTCAGGAAGATTGAATCAAGCGGTAGATACATTGTCCAGGAGGCATCTTTTGCTGTTCCAGTTAGAGGCTTGTGTTCTAGGGTTTGAACACCTCAAGTCTTTGGGTGAGCATGATGAGGACTTCTAACAGTTGTACGAGAGATGCAAGTAAAGGCCGAAAGGAGACTATCTATTGCAGGATCGATACTTATTCAAGGGTACCAAATTGGGTATTCCAAGACGTGGAATAAGGGAGCTATTGATAAGAGAGATCCATGGATTAGCTGGCCATTATGGGGAAAATCAGACAACATCTTTGCTGGATGAGCATTACCTCTGGCCTGGTGTGTACAAGGATGTTAATGGAGTCCTATCCAAGCAAGAAAATGAGGATGCTCAAACAAGTCAAAGTCTCAATTTAGCTTCCAAAGTCTAAAAAATCACTCATATTTTGTAAGGTGATCAAACGGGCACATAAGGGTTCAAAATAATTTTTAAGCCCGGTCTTGTCTTCTTGATTACTAAGGAATCCATATCTTGGTTCCCCAAGATGTTATTTACGTGATCCAATTGATAAAACCATCACAAGTCATGGGCAAGTTGAAGAATGAAGTTATTTTTGCAAATAGTTCCAGATAGAACCCGGTTTTGACTGGTCTGAGGTATCTGAGCTTTTGGACTAGCAAATGAAGTCATAAACCTGAATTTCCACTTGGAAGAGTTAGGCGACATCTTGAAGTTTTACCCCATGTAAGGAAATCCACATCATACTCACTTTTTTCATGGGATATGTGGCGTCCAAAAACAGCTTACAAACTGCCTGGGAGAAGTCGATTGGTGCATTAGGTGGTTTCTGTCCTTCCAGCCACCAATCTAGTCCCAGCAGTGTCATTAGGTAGTTAAAGGGAGTTTAAATAGAATCATGAGCCTTTAAAGTTAGCCAAAATAAGGGGAAATAAGAAATAAGAAGGGAAGCATAGAAATGATCTCATTGGCTAGCTGTAAAGTACAAAGGGAACAAGACAACTTTCTCCTTTTCTCCAACACATGATCAGTAGCATACTTGCTTAACTACTTGTTTAACATTGATTTTAACTTAATCATGAGATTAACTAACCTCAAGGGTTGTAATTGGAATGATTAAGAAGGTTTATCTTTTACTGATTTGGGAGATTAACCTAAGCCTTGTACTAAGCTAGTTTAGGAGGTTTCCTAATCTTGAAGAAACCTCACTCCCTTCAGTTTACTACCTTGCTTACTTGTTTATAAGGGTTGAGAAGGATCATTTGTAATCAGATTGCATACTTTGAATGAGAAAGAAGAGAGCATTGCTCCTTTGAAACCAAAATACTTAGCTTACTTATCCTTACGTGGATTGAGTGAGGTGGTGTTCAAGTCAAGTCTTAAGCTTGATTAAGTGGTGTTTCTGTATCTTACTCATAGTTTAAAGGCCCTAAGCTTGAACTTGATAGTGCTTCTATATCCAAGTTACAAGTTTTGTTTTTATTTTTCCCATAATTTGCTTTTTAGATTCATTGAAATTAAGCCTAGGTCACCATTTGTCCTTGCTTAGCTTGCAATCTCCTTTGAGTGTGAGTTTAGTTCAATGAGCTTTCCGTCAACTTTGGTATTAGAGATAAGCTTCTCCTTGGCCTACTACTCCCCTCCACACTTCCAGAATCATTCCCTAAACACAATCCAAACACAAACCCCTTTCAGCTCTAACTAGTCAGTTACATCATGAGTGCAAGCATGAGTTTAGAAGAGAACCTTGGTGCTGTTTTGAAGAATAATCAAGCAATTTCTATTTCCAAGCAAGAACTTAAGGATTGTAACTAACAACTTAAGGCTCAAAATGAGTACTTAAGGAAACAACTTGGTACTTTCATGAAATTGAAGCAAAAGGTATAGAAAGAACAAACTCGGTTAGGTCACAGAGAAGAAGAAGAAGCTAGCAACCCTTTGAGTTCATCTAGTGAGGATGAACCAGTAAGGACGGTAAGAATGGAGACAAGATTTCAAGCCAACTCTAATGATTTTAGAGTTGAGATTCTAAATTTGAAGGCAAATTGGATCCAATTGATTGCCTTGAGTGGGTGTATACGATAGAGATAGTCTTTGAGTATAAAGACGTTCCTGATGATAAGAAGCTAAAGATGGCGGCCCTTCGGCTAAGAAAGTACACCTCCCTATGGTGGACTAAGCTTCGTGCTAGAAGGGTAAGGAGTGGGAAAAGAAACATCAGAACATAGAAGAAGATGAAGGAAAACCTCAAGTCACGGTACCTTCCTCCCACCTACATTCAAGATAGCCACTCGTAGCTTCATAATCTTACTCAAGGCAATGTGAATTTAGAAGAATAAACACGTGAGTTTGAAAAATTTATGATCAAATGTGATATCCAAGAGCCCGAGGAACAAACCATAGTTAGATACTTAGGAGGACTTAAGCCTAAGTATGCTAACTTGGTTAAATTATAACAGTTCACCAACTTTAATGAGGTATGCGCACTTGCTTGCAAGGTTTAGCAACAAAGGAAAACAAAACCACCCTTCAAATGAGAGTTTAGCAAGCCTCCATACTGGAACACACCATTCCACAAGGGGAGTTCTAACCCACCTCCTACGCCCACAAATTTGTCTTCTTTCACCCCACAAAGAACCCAAACTCCATAAAAGAGTTAAACACCTCTAACCAGACACAATCCCAATCTAATGAGCATAAGAAGGTGCATTCAATGTCAAGGGCTTAGACACATTGCCGCAGACTACCCTAACCAGAAGGTGATCACCCTAGCCAAATGGAAAGCCATAGAAGAGCAAGAGATAGAGGACGAAAATGAAGGAGATGTTGAGGGCAATCTTTAGGAGACCCTAGAGCAGGTAGAGAAGGAAGCATATGAGGGTGAGATGTTCGTTTTGACAAGAGTATTGAGTGGCCAGAAGGGTGCCTAACAAGAGAAAAGGGAAAACATCTTCCACACCTGGTGTATGATTCAAAAGAGAGTTTGTTCCTTGATCATAGATGGAGGGACTTCTGCCAATGTAGTTTCTCTTAGCATAATTGAGAAACTAGGCTTACAAGCCATGGCCCGCCCCTATCCATACCACATCCAATGGTTAAACCAATGAAGGGGATTACAAGTTAACTTCTGATGCCTTATTTCACTTTCCAATGAAAAGAGCTACAAGGATGAGTTATGGTACGACGTTATCCCCATGGATGCATGCCATATCTTACTAAGCTGGCCTTGGTTTTAATAGGAAGGTACTGCACAATGGATTCTTAAATGCATACACCTTTTACAAAGGAGAAGAGAAGATTACCTTGGCTCCTTTATCCCCATTTGAGCTCCACAAAAACAAACCCCAAAAGAATCCAGAACATTGTTATTTGCTTCTCACTTTTAGTGAGCCACTTTTAAAGGCCTCATATCATGAGTTTAAAGCTTTTAAGGAGTGGATATTGAATGTTCAAGAGGAACCAGAAACTCCCATACCAAGCCACCCCATTCCTGCTTCTGTAATCCACCAATTCTGTCACTTATTTCCTGAGGAGATACCTACGGGTTTGCCTATTAAAAGAGATGTCTAGCACCATAATAACCTCATTCAAGGTTCTATCCTTCCAAATGAGCCAGCATATAGGATGAATCCCAAGGAAACCATGGAGATTCAGAGACAAGTTGAGGAACAAATGTCCAAAGGGCTAGTACGCTAGTCCTTAAGCCCTTGTGCCATACCTACTTTATTAGTTCCTAAGAAGGATGGCAACATGCGTATGTGTGTGGATAGCAAAGACAATAACAAGAACACAATGAAGTACAGGAATCCCATACCTAGACTTGAGGATATGCTAAATGAGTTACTTGGCACATAAGTGTTTTCAAAGATAGATCTTCAAAGTGGATACTACCAAATTAGAATTCGAGAGGGTGATGAATAGAAGATGGCTTTCAAGACTAAAGGAGGGTTAAGTGGCTGGTTATGCCATTTGGTCTTTCTAATGCTCCTATTAAGTTCATGAGGCTAATGAATCAAGTATTCAGGCCTTATGTTAGAAAGTTTGTGGTTGTATACTTCGATGATATTTTGATCTATTCTAAGAGCGAGCAAGAGCATCAAGATCATCTCACTCATATTGTGATAGTTCTTGAACATGAGAAATTATTCGATAACCTTAAGAAATGCACCTTTTTCACTCATGAGGTGACATTCTTGGGTTACATTATTTCTGGTGAAGGTATAAACGCAGATGCGAGCAAGTTAAAGGCTATTCGGACTTGGCCTCACCTACAAAGCATTAATGATGTGTGAAGTTTCTATGGCCTTGCTTCTTTTTACAGGAGGTTTATAAGAAACTTTAGCACCATTATGGTCCCCATAACTGAGGTGATTAAGGTACTTCATTCAAATGGACCCCCAAAGTCCAATCTATCTTTCAGGAAGTAAAGAGGAGACTAACCCAAGCATCCGTTCTTGCGTTACCGAGCTTTGAGAAAGTCTTTGAAGTTGAATGTGATGCATCTAGTGTTGGAATAGGTGGTGTTCTTACTCAGGAAGGTGACCCTTTGCCCTTCTTTAGTGGGAAATTGTGTGATTCAAGACGAAAGTCTTCCGCCTATGATAAGGAGTTTTATGCAATTTGCGTTGTCTTGAGCACTAGGGTCATTATCTCATGGCTAGTGAGTACATTTTGCATTCTGATCATGAGGCTTTGAAGCATATTCAAGGATAACACAAGCTAAACTCATGCCGTGCTAAATGGGTTGAGTATCTCCAGTCGTTTCACTTTACAATCAAGCACAAATCCGAGAAACTCAATCAAGGTGCCGATGCAATATCAAGGAGGTATCCACTCCTATTTTAGTTAGATGCTTGTATACTTGGTTTTGAGCATCTAAAATGTTTATACACTAATGATGAAGACTTTGGGGAGTTGTTTTATATCTGCCTAAAGCACCCTAATGGAGATTTCTTAGTCCAAGCAGTCTTTCAGTTTGATTAGAGATGTGCATGGTGGTTCTTTGGCTGGTAGTAATGGAGGGTCTAAGACCTTAACCATGTTAAGGGAACATTATTACTGGCTTGGAATGGAGAAAGATATTCAAGACATCTTGAACACATGTAGTACGTTCCAAGTTACTAAAAGTCCTTGCGTTCCCATGACTTATATACACCCTTTCCAGTCGCTACTCTCTCTTGGGTGGATGTAAGCATGGATTTTATTCTTGGTTTGCCTAAAACCTAAAGGAACAAAGATTTTATCATTATGGTGGTGGATAGTTTCTCCAAGATGGCACATTTCATACCATATAACAAGACTAATGATGCCACACACATCGCGGAGCTCTACTACAAAGAGGTGACCAGATTACATGGTATTCCAAGATCCATTATTTCTAACAGGCATACTAAGTTTTAAAGTCCCTTTTGGATTACCTTGTGGAAGAAACATGGTACTAAACTCAAGTATAGCACCACTAGTCATCCACAAACTGATGGGCAAACTGAGGTTACTAATCGAACCTCAGGAACTCTCCTAAGAGCTTTGATTAAACCTCATACCAAAACTTGGGATTTTCTCTTGCCACATGCTGAGTTTGCTTACAATAAGGCTCCTAGCAAGGCTACTAGTCTATCCCCTTTTCAAGGTCCTCTATAGAATTGGTCCCCTTAGTCCACTTGGCCTCACTTCACAACCTTTAGACCAAAAGCCAAGTGCGGATGGAATAGCTAGAGTGGATGAGATTTGGAAGTTCCATGAGTTATTTAAGGGAAGAATAGAGAAAACGAATGCGTCATATCAAGCCCAACCTAACAAGCATACAAGAAAGAAGGTATTTCAGCCTTGAGTCCTCGTTTGGATACCTTAAGGAAGGAATGTTTTCCTTCTAAACAGAAGAACAACCTTATGCTAGGAGCTGAAGGTCAATTTGAGGTTCTAGAGAAGGTAAATGAAAATGCATACAAGGTCGATTTACTAGGAGTCTTTGGAGTTTCAGCCATATTCAATCTGGCAGATTTAAGCCCCTACCTTCTAGATGACTACCTGGTAGATTTGGGGATCAAATCTTCTTAACAAGGGGAGGATGATGGAGTCCTATCTAGCCAAGACAATGAGGATGCTCAAACAAGTCTAGTAATTCTAAATTTAGCTTCCAAACTCCAAAGAATCACTCATGTTTTGCAAGGAGATCAAACGGGCACATATGGGGTCAAAATAGTTTTTAAGCCCGGTGTTGTGTTCTTGATTACTTAGGCCTCAGTGGGCTTTAACCCCGAATTTTTTCTATATCTTGGTTCCTTCAGATGTTAGTTACCTAATCCTATTTGGAAAACGAAGTTAAGTCATGTACAAGTTGAAGAACTAGGTCAGTTTTTGCAAACAGTGCCAGATAGAGCCCCGATTCTGACTGGTCTGAGTTATCTGTGCTTTCAAACCGGGAAATGAAGTCATAAACCTGAATTTCCACTTATAGGAGTTTAGAGAAATCTAGAGGTTTGCGCCCACATAAGGAAATCTAGATCATACTCACTTTTTGGATGGGATATGTGGCGCCAAAAAATAGCTTCTAAACTGCACAGGAGAAGCCGATTGGTGCATTTGGTGGTTGCTTCTTCCCAGCCATCGAATCTTATCCTAGCAGCATGATTAAGTAGTTAAAGGGAGTTTAGACATAATAATAAGCCTTTCAAGTCAACCAAAACAAGAGCAACTGAGAAACAAGAAAGGAAAAGCAAAAATGATCTCATTTGCTAGCCATAAAGTACAAAGGGAAGAAGACAATTTTCTCCTTTTCACTCACACATGATCAACTACATACTTGGTTAATTACTTATTTAACATTGATTTTAAGCTTAATTATGAGATTAACTAAGATTAACAGTTGTACTTAGAATGATTAAGCAGGTTCATCGTTTACCGATTTAGGAGATTAAGCTAAGTCGTGTACTAAGCTAGTTTAGGAGGTTTCCTATTCTGGAAGAAACCTCACTCCCTTTACTTGACCAACTTGGTTGCTTCTGTATAAGGGCTGGTAAGGACCATTTCATAATCAGATTGCATACTTTTAATGAGAAAGAAGAGGGCATTACTCCTTTGAAACCAAAATACTTAGCTTGCTTATCCTTACTTAGGCTGAGTCAGGTGGTGTTCAAGTCAAGTCTTAAGCTTGACTAAGTGGTGTTTTCTGTACCTTAGTTTAAGGGCCCTAAGCTTGAACTTGGTGGTGTTTTGTATCTAGGTATCGAGTCTAGTTTAGCTTGCAATCTCTTTTGAGTGTGAGTTTAGTTTAGTGCGCTTGCATCAGATACTCAAGACAACAATAGGAGATGTGCCATGTGCCAAGAGCAATTCACTGCCTTAGGGACTCTACACTCTACTACCAGTACCTCAAAGTCGCCAGACTGATGTGAGCATAGATTTGTCTTGGGTTTGCCTAGTACCCAAAGCGGAAAGGATTGAATCTTTGTGGTTGTGCATAGGTTCTCGAAGATGGCCCATTTCATACCCAATGCCAAAACTAATGATGTTGACCAAGTGGCTAAGCTATATATTGAGGAAGTTATGAGATTACTTGGGGTACTGAGGTCAATTATATCAGATAAGGATGCAAAATTCCTAAGTCATTTCTGACTTACCCTATCGAAGAAGCTAGGAACCAATCTTAAGTTGAGTATAACCTACCATCCTCAAACTGATGGCCAAAATGAAGTCACAAATGGAACATCAAGAGTTCTTCTAAGGGCCTTGATTTGAACTCATGTTAAAGCTTGGGACTTGTTGCTACTACATGTAGAGTTTGCCCACATCTGAGCTCCACACAAGACCACTAGCTTATCTCCCTTCAAAAAAGTTTATGAAATTGATCATTTGACTCTACGAGATCTGGTTCCAAGAGCCATTAAAGGAAAGCCAAGTGCTGAGGCTGAATAGAGGGTGATCTTGTATGGGTTCATTTGAGGAAGGAGAGGTTTCATCAAAAGAGAAAGTCCAAGCTCAGCCAAAAAGCAGATGGTCTTTTTGATGTTTTAGAGAAGATTAATAATAATTCCTACAGAGTTGAGCTGCTAGGAGAGTATGGTGTCTCTAATACCTTTAATATGGCACATTTAAGTCCATACTTGGATGATTTAACCCTTAAGGATTTGAGGTCAAATTCTTTTCAACAAGGAGAGGCCAATGGCGATCACTCCACTAAATCCTGTACAGGCTAGAAAGTCTAAGAAATAGTTCCAAAACTTATGCAACAAGGTCTAGATCATAGCACGCTACCTAGTTTGTTCAATCAGTTCATAGTTTGTTACTTAGTCTAGTAAATAGAGAGTCCTTTTGGGGAGTAACTTTGATCATTTGCTAGCTCACTAATTAGCGAATAAATGACACAAGTTACCTAACCTTTTGCTCTAGCTCAATCAGCTAATTCAGCCTCAACATTCAGCACCGTCCTATTGATTGCCCAGCAGCAGGCCAGTTTTAAGAGAGCTAACTTCGACTCTCACTTACAGTAATGGGTTCACACGTTTAAGGGCTTGAAAAGGCATCAAGAATATTATTAAGTAATGCCCTTAAACAACTAATTTAAATCCCTTGGTAGAAGATCCTAACCGGTATAAAATTAAAGGAAGTTCTCCTTGATCCAGTGCATAACTAGCTGTTATACTTGCTGATTAGCCGAGAACATCACCCCATCAGCAGCTGAGTTTTGCTCCCCAAGGCCATTATTAGTAGTACTTAATGCTCCAAGGGCTTGCCACCTTAATAATAGAGATTAGCAAAGTAATTAGGTTTATAGATGAACTTAGAGCTGCTGTTTTTAGGTTATTTTGTTTTAAACTTGTTTGCTATTTTTGGTTTGCTTCTGCTTTTCGGTTGAGCCGTCGAGAGGGAGTGTAAGGCTGAGTATAAAGGCCTCATTTTCAGTTGTATGTCATCATTTGTTGAACATATGAAGTTAAGCATAGCTCATTTCCGCTCAAAACTCTCTTTAGTTATCCTGCAAAGTGGCCATTACAAGTGCTATTCTAATAAGTCTTGGTTGTTGATCTGGTGGTGCATGTATATCCGGATTAGCACCAAGGGCCCTGGAATTATCTTGGTGGTTTTCCTGTATTCAAGCCAAGTCTAGATTATCTTGTTTCTTGAGTTGTATTCCATTACTTCATTTTCGTTTCATTCCCAGTTCAGTGCATTACAGCTCAGATCACTTGCTCCAGCTGTTTGTTTGTTCCAATTGCTTTGCTATCTTGCTTAGTCTACGTCATTTCTCTTCTCCTAGACCATCCAGGATTATCCCTAAATTTGGCTAGGATATCAGTTAGACTGGGGGTAAGTGTTTGGGCATCCCTTTTGCAATTGAAGTATGGCATTTCCTCTTCCTAACTCATGAGCCTCCTCAAGGTTTAAACCCCTAGGTACTCCAGTTTCGGAAGGTTTAGCTTCATCCCTCCTGGCTATGAACTGAAATTAGGTTCTATGCTATTGGATTAGTTTAGGTGTTTTGTGGCTGGGTGTGTGTTTGGGCTTGAGTTGCTTCTTTCTAGTTGTTGGAAACGTAGTTTCAAGTACAGGGGAAGATTGGAACGCACTAAAGTCACCAGGTTATGCTCTAATACCACTTTGATGCGTGAGCCTTGAAAGAATTCAAGCAATAGGATTGATTTACAATCTAATCTTGCTTAGCTTGAATACAACAATGGAACTAGAACTAAAATAGGGGATATGAAAGAGATAAAGGCCACACCACTGCCCAAGCTAGGTTAGGAATCCACCCGTCAAATCATAAAGGCCACGCCACCAGAATTGGATTAAAGGAAACCACTCTAAATTAACAATCAGTTTAGATTGATAAGGGAGAGATTTGAGTAAAAAATAGAGGTCTTTTATTCATGTAGTATTCCTTGGACAAGCAAGCTAACAAGTATATATGCATGTCTACTCTAGAAGGTAAGTAAGCCAGCTCCTAGGCTAAGCCAATCCAGGTTTAGCTAATCTGTTTGCAAAACAGTTTAGCTTAGGGTAATTACAAACCTGAGTGTCACTAATGCAATCTTGTTTAGAACTAATCACAACCTAAAACATGATTGATTAACCCTAAACAACCCACTTGCACATGCTGGAGGGAGAAAAGGTAGGCTATAGGATGCACTTTGCGGCTGGCCTAACTAAGAGCAAGTGGCAGTCATGTCTATCATCCATCGATCAAGTGGGCTACCAAAGCTAAAAATCCGATTATGATGATGTTGCTAGAGGTCCAGACAGCAAGGAAAGCTAGCTAGCAGGTGAGCAAACCCTCTTGATTAAGGAAAACCTCAAGTAAAGTCAAAAAAAGTTTATTTCAGCTTAACAGACTCGCTTGAACACTGAATTTGACCAAGGTGAAACCCAAACCTCTACTTGATTTAGTAATAATTTTAATGATTCTCCAAAATAGAAAAATCAGGCCTAAATCATGTTTAGGTAGGGTAAACAGCCAGAAGCATGAACTGGGTTAAGAATAGTCCAAAATTACAGTGATTGACAAAATTCAATTGGAATCCCAGGAAGAACTGGTCATGATTTGGATTTCTCCTCATGGCTTGAAGCCTTAGGATGTTCGCTATCATCCCAAGAAAAAACATTGGCCTTCAATTAGGTTTTAGGCGGTGATTCCACCTAATCTTCCAAGACGGGTAAACTAGACCTCCCTGGTATACCTTCACTATTTTGGGCCAATGTAGCAAAAGGCCTATGGTATAGGCAAAAATTGGGTTCCCTCCTTGGAATAGACTTCTTAGGAAGTCTAACAAAGTAGGACTTGCCCATTGGAGGTCTTGGAAACTCCTAAAATCAGGCTACCCAAAATAATGCTTCATTCTCGTTTAGAGCAAGAGAACAAGGATTGAATCCTGCTATGTGTAATCTAGTTTCCTTGATCTCCTTGGCCTTGATTGGTACCGTGGCCTTGATGTGGATCTTGGGAGCCCTCTTGTGTGTCATACTCTATATTAGCTAGCTCATTTGGAAGGATAGAACCTCGAATAAGATCCATGTGGTGCTAGATAACTCTTTTAAGAGGCAAACCCATGGGTATCTCGTCTAGAAAAAAGTGACTGAAACAGTGGATTAGGGAAATGGCTACGAAGTGGCTTGGTAAGGGAACTTCTAGTTCCTCTTGAGCATTGAAAATCCATCACTCTTTAAAAGCTATAAACTCATCGTATGAGGCCTTTAAAAAAGGTTCAATAAAAGTAAGACACAAATCAGAATGTTGAGGCCGTTTTTGTGGTTTGCTTTTGTGGACCTCGGATAGGGATAAAGGAACCAAGGTGATTTTCTTCCCTCCTTTAGAAAAGGAGTGTCTATTTAAGAACCCATTGTGCATCACCTTCTTGTCATACAACTATGGCCTACCTAACAAAAAATGGCATGCATTTATTGGGGATAACATCACACTATAACTCATCCTAGTAGTTCCTTTCAATAGAGAATGAAATGAGGCACCGGGAGTTAACTTGTAACCACTTGCTTTGATTTAGCCATTGGATATTGTAAGGATGGGGATGGGTCATAGCTCGTAAGCCTAGTTTCTCAGTCATGGTAAGAGAAACAACATTAGCACAACTCCCTCCATCTATGATCATAGAGGAAACTTTCCCTTGAACTGTGCATTGGGAATGAAATATGTTTTCCCTTTGCTCATCTTTAGCACCATTTTGGCCACTCAAAACTAGCCTTTTGCCCTCATCTACTTCATCCTCTTGAGTTTCCTCAAGATCACCCTCTATATCCTCCTCCTTTTCTTCCTTAATCTTTAACACCTTCCCATTCGGCTAAGGTGATAACTTTTCTGTTTAGGTAGTCTGCGGCAATGTGTGCATGTCCTTGGCACTTACAGTGTCTTGTAGTGCTGAAGGGACTAGGATTAGGCCTATTTTAAGGTGGTTAAGGCTTTCGTGGAGTTTGGGATCCTTGTAGGTTGAATGGAGGTGGAACTGTAGGTTTAGGAACGGAAATAGGGCTCCCCTTATAAAAGGGTTGACTTCGGGTGGAGGCTTAGAAAATTCATATTTAAAGGGTTTATGTTGGAAATCAAGCAGGGGTACATGCTTTAGCTCCTCGAAACAGTTCAGGCAATGCCAATTCAAGTACTAATCCTTAGGCCATGGTCCAAGCATTAATCCTGCAAAGTTCTTCACTACTCGGGTTTAAACCCTTGCAAAGACCTGGTTTTGTTCATATGATTTTCTAAATTTCCAAAAGGTTTAAGCTAATATTTTTGGATAGAATGTTACTTAGCATCCTTAAATAACAATCCATGAAGAGAAAACCAAGTTAAGTTAGTTGCTTCGCGGAGATTTTGCCCCCACAAGTCAACCATTGTAGATTGAGCTCCATTATCGCCCGATTTAAGTTTCCAGCTTGTTCACCCTTTGAACCTAATTTAGGCTAAATTTCTTTACTTAGGATGATTATTAACATCCTAATAAAGTCATTCACGGTTTGAAATCAAGTCTAAATCAAGTAGAAATAAGGGAAACAAGCTGCTTATTTTTTGTGCCAACTCGACCGATTTGACTATTTTTTTTATCTACAACTAAGATCTCTTCAAGGGTAAGGTTTGGTCAAAATATTTCTTACTTTCTTGCTAGCCTTCACACTTGAGAACATCATCATTTGGTCTATTGTAGATTTGGAAGGTTACTTGTCCACTAGGAGGAAAGATAAAACCCACCTTGCTTCTCATTGGCTAGCGAAAATCCAAGTCAAATTAACAGCCTTTTTTCTCTCTTCCATGCGCAAGTAGATGGCTTAAGACCTTAGTGACATGTCCAATCTTGAATTTAGCCCAATGAAACATGTAATTAGCTAATGTCATGTAGCGTACTTAGGCATAGTTAAACTAGTTTTGTATTCTGATTTGGACAAGCTAGATTAGGAGGTTTCTCAATGCCTAAGGAAACCACCAAGAAACTAGGCAACTGGGGAGGAGCTTATTTATGCGCTAGCTAGCTTGTTGATTGAATCAAATGATGAATGAACGACATTTCAGTTGCGCTTTACTCCTAAACCTTGGTTTGTTCTTAAACACTCAAACTAGCATATTTTTACTTAGGCAGAGTAAGGTGGTGTTCTAGTGAGTCTTAATCACTCCTTAGGTGGTGTTTATGTCTCCTAAGAAGGATTAAGGGCCATAAACTGATTTATGGTGGTGATTCTATATCCATTCTTCAGTTCAGAAACTATCTATCCTAGTTTACTCTAACTGGGCTCATTTAAATCCAAACCTTTTGTTTTCATTCTGTCTTAGTGATGGAGATCAACCATTGGTACAAGATTCAACCCCTTAAAATAGTTCAGGGAATGCAAGTTCAAGCACAAATCCACAAGCCTTAGTCTAAGCATTACTCCTGTAAAGTTACACACTGCCTGGGTATGAACGTTTGCAAAGACCAAGTTTTGTTAATCTGATCTCCTAAACTTCCAAAAGGTTTAAGGATGATACCTTTGCATAGAATGTCACCTAAAATCCTCAAATAATAGGCCATGAAGAGACAACCAAGTTAAGTCAGTTGTTTCATGAAGATTTTGCGTCTACAAGTTAACCATTTTGGATTGAGCTCTATTCTACCCTGCTTTGAGTTTCCAGCTGCTTGACCCCCTTAAACCTGATTTAGGCCTTCTTTCTTTACTTAGGATGATTATCAACATCCTAATGAAGTCATTCATGTTTTTAAATCCAGTCTAAATCAAGTATATGCCAAGCAACCAAGATGCTTATTTTTGGCGCCAAACCAGCCGATTTGACTATTTTTGATCTGTGGATGAGATCTCTTCAAGGAGAATGTTTCCTCACCAACTTGCTTGCGTAATTGCTAGCCTATGTACCTAGGAACATCTTCATTGGCCCCTTTGCAGCTTTGGAAGATAATTTGGCCGCTAGAAGGAAGGATAAAGATCCTCCTTGCTTCTGATTTGCCAGCCGAAATCCAAGTGAAATAAAGCCACTTTTCTCCCACCCACATGTGCAACTAGGTTGTTTAGAGTGCTAACGACATGTTCACCTTGAGTTTAACACAATTAAACATGTAATTAGCTAGACACGCGTGAGATACTTAGGCTAACCTTATCTAGTTTTGCATTCTGGTTTGTATAAGCTGGATTAGATGTTTCCTAATAACTAATGAAATCCCTAAGGAACTAGGCAGCTAGGGACGAGCCTATTTAGGTGCTTACTAGCTTGTTCATTGAATCAGTTAATGAATGAATGGCATTTCAGTTGAGCTTTGCTCCTAAACACCGGTTGCTCTCAAAACGCTCATACTAGCTTATCTTCACTTACGCTGAGCAAAGTGGTGATCTAGTGAGTCTTAATCTTCCTTTAGGTGGTGTTAATATATAGAGTGGATTAAGGGCCCAAACTAGTTGTTGGTGGTGATTCTATATCTAAAAACTAGCTTAGTTTCTATCTCATTCAACACACTCTATCCGAGTTCCCATGAATCCAAGTTTCTATTTTCATTTCCCCCTTAGCATGGTTGCATTCTAACCTTGAATGTGGACTTGTTAGTGAGAAAATACATCACTTAGCTTACTTACATTCCAATCTTGATAGTGGGTTTGTTTATAAGGAAAGACATCAGTTTAACTCTTCTTTGAAACCTTGTGAGCAAGGACACACACTTCATTAAAGGCAGTGAACTATTGCAATCCAACCACATTAGCATACTCAGGTTCAAGTCCTCCTAAGTACCTAACTATGGTTTGTTCTTCTGGTTCCAGAATATCACGCTTTATCATTAATTTCTTAAATTCACGTGTGTATTCTTCAACAATGAAGTTGCCTTAAGTAAGATTATGAAGCTAGGATTAACTATCTTAAATGAAGGTTGGGTGTAGAAACCGTGACTTTAGCTTAGCTTTCATGTTCTCCTAGATTCTAATTTTTCTCATTTGGTTTCTGATGTATCCTCAAGGGAAGGAATGAAAACTAGAGCTAGAGATCAAAAGCACACGGTTTGCAAACTGAAAACTAGCTTAGCCCTCCTTGAACTCGTGTAGATAATCAAGAAGTTTGATAGAACTAAACTGATGTTTGGATACACAATCACCACCAAACATAAGCTTAGGGTTCCTAACCTTTGATTGAGATACACAAAGACCAGTTAAACAAAGATTAAGACTTGAACACCACCTTAATCGACCAAATTAAGGATAAGCTAGTGAAGTATTTGAAATCCGAAAGCAACAAGCTCTCAAAATGTATTATGAATATCAAAGCCTATGAACTAGCAAGAGGCCGTGAATGCCTTAAGTTTACAAGCCCAGCAAGCACACTACTAAGCAAGCACACACCCAAGCTTTCCTTCCTAGGGAGGAAAGGTGTTAATTAAGGTTAATCCTTACGGTTTAGGCTAACCGTGTACAAAGCTTGATTACAACTAATCTAATTATGTCCAAATCATCAAAGAAAGCAAAACAAATTATGTTTACATATTAACCACGCTTATTTAAGCATAATACAACCAGTTTGTCCACCAAATGGAAATGGAGCAGCCACAAAGTAGAGTTCCTTTTTGACTGGCCAATGAGATTCAAGAGACATCCCCTTTTACAGCTCGCTTGCTATTGGTTGTTCTTCTATAGGTTACAGCTGATGATTGCCTTCTAAAAGCCTTGGGACGTGTGCAAATCCTTGAAGTGTGCGCCACTCTAGCTAGAATGCAACAAACCAACGGATTAAGGCAAATAAACCGGTTTGCACTAAATCGGGTGCACGAGCAAAATGAACCGGTTTTCGGACCAATTTTAAGCTTAACAAGAGTGAGCATGATTTTTTTTTCAAGGCATAGGGAGAAACCTTAGGGTGTGTACAACCCCGCCCCTCTAAAAAGAAATCAAGGTTAAACCATGTTTAAGTAGGGTAATTCTAGTAAAACATTTAACCATGCAGTTTTGAATCAAAACTGGTCGGTTTGACAAAAGGCCTTGATCTGCCATCTTCTTGTGAGCATGATTGGAAAAAAATGCTTGGACCTGAAAGTAGACATCATAAGGTGTCCAAAAATGTAAAAATTCAAGACTTAAGCCACAATGTAGCTTAAGTAATGAGATGAACAAAACCGGGCAGTTTCTGGTCTTTGAACCCCGGATACTTCAGTTTCGCTCTTCTATATCATTTGAGCCATTGCTTGGACTTTGGAGTGTTTAATGGACCTTGTTGGATTTGCTGGACCTTCTTCCTTGTTAATGGTTGTGGGGACTCTATCATCCTCCCCTTGTTGAGAAGATTTGATCCTCAAATCAGCAAGGTAATCATCTTCTTGGTAAGCTTTCAAATTAGCTACATTAAATGTGGCTGAAACTCCATAGTCACCTGGTAAATCAACCTTATAAGCATTTTCATTAATATGTTAAAGTACCTTAAAGGGACCATAAGCCCTTGGCATGAGCTTATTATTCCTTTTGGATGGAAATCTTTCCTTCCTAAGGTGAATCCACATGACGTTTCCTGGTTGAAAAACCACTCTCTTTTTATGTTTATTGGCTTGAGCTTGATATGCTGCAATAGTCTTCTCAATCTTGCTCCTTACCAACTCATGAATCTTCTTGATTTCTTCTACCCTTGATGCTACATCAGCACTTGACTTTTGGTCCATAGGTCGTGGTGTAAGATCAAGTGAGCTAAGGGGATCAAGTCCATAGACCACTTTGAAAGGGGAAAGACCAGTAGCCTTGCTTGGTGTCATGTTGTAAGCAAACTCTGCATGGGGTAAAAGAAAATCCAAAGCTTTGGCATGAGGCTTAATCAAAACTCTTAGGAGTGTCCCTAAGGTTCTATAAGTAACCTCAGTTTGCCCTTCTATTTGGGGATGACAAGTAGTATTATATTTCAGCTTAGTACCTAACTTCTTCCACAAAGTAATCCAAAAATGACTCAAAAACTTAAAACAATGGACTTAGGAATACCATGTAACCTTGTCACCTCCCTGAAATACAACTGAGCAATATGTGTAGCATCATTAGTCTTGTTGCATGGAATGAAATGAGACATCTTAGAAAACCTATCAACCACAACAAAGGTAGAATCCTTGTTCCTTTAGGTTTTACGCCGTCTAAGAATAAAGTCCATACTGTTAGATCTTAGAGTATACTTCCACAAGAGGGGGGGTGAATTGTGGTGTCTGATTTTCGCGTCATAAGTAACAAACACCCTGACAGAGGTTGTTCTCCGATGACGAACACCCTGTTGACTTGTTTGCAGGGGGTGTTTTCAGATATTGTAAATACGAAAATCACCAAGATAACTGCGGAATTAAAGCACACACAATTTTTACGTGGAAAACACCTCTAGATCAACTGAGGTGTGGAAAACCACGACCTACCTCGTGTAGGATTTAACCACTTCACTAAACCGGGCTTAACACGTTACAAATGTAACACACCTTGTTACAACTTGCAACCACGTAATCTCCTTCTCAAGGCAGATTACACCACGTCCAAATCTCACCAGATTGGACACGTCCAAAGTCCACACGACTTAGGACCACTCAATCACTTTTCTGATTCAAGATCAGGGTTAC
Organism: Selenicereus undatus; assembly: GCA_017589665.1. Classification (NCBI taxonomy): domain Eukaryota; kingdom Viridiplantae; phylum Streptophyta; class Magnoliopsida; order Caryophyllales; family Cactaceae; genus Selenicereus; species Selenicereus undatus. The sequence continues at coordinate 52,933,619 of JACYFF010010365.1, read as the reverse complement.
AAACACCTTACAGGGGGTGCTTCTAACTAAGCAGATGTAAGGTACAATGAAGTTCCTATTATGCCAATATATTGAAAGCTTGCTTTAAACACAACTTGAACTGGTTTTTCTTTTCTCAAGTGAAGCTCAGAAATTCTTTTCACTAGAAAAACCTCTTTTGAAATTTTCCTTTTGGGAATGTTGTGTTTCCAGATTTCTTTTTGCTTTCTTCTCACTATAGCTCAGTATGTGTCTCAGTGTCTATGTTTTCGTGAAAACTGAGCTGTTTTTAACCGCAAATTCCAACGGTCAAAAACCAAGGAGAGGAAAGGAAAACATCTAAGTTTGGAAGGTGATTTTTCAAAACAAAACTCCCAACGGCTAGTGATAAAATATTTCCCAAAATCTAAGGAATTTGTTATCTTAAGAGATAACCTTTATCTCCTTATAGCCGTGGGTAGGCTTTTAGCAAGGCAATTAGAAATTTTTAGCAGTTTAAAAACTTTATCACATCCGAGGATATGGGCAGAGAAAATCTTTCAATTTTGGCAAATCTCCCAAAATCTATTTTCCCAAATCTCCCATAATATATTCAAGAAATATATTTTCCAGAAGAATAACATCTGAAAATATTCTGGAGATTTTGGCCAACCGAAATAATAATTTCAAGGATAATCAGATATGCCCTCTTCAGGTCAGAAACACCCTAGGCACCCTATTTGCAGGGTTGTTCGCAGTCTGGTGTTCTGAAGCACTTAGCGCAAATACCGATTCAAGAGATGTTTAAAAAGCTTTTTCAATATTGGCATATTAACAAGAGTCTAAATAAATAAAGCCTATATACCCAAGACTTCTTGTTTGAATCTTGTCCAAGATCCGTAGAGCTGCTGTGAACATCAAGGCTACCTTGTTTGCTGGGGTTGTTCTTTGCATCGTTAGAGAAGCTGCTGGGAACATCAAGGCTACCTTGTTTGTTGGAGTTGTTCTTTGCATTCCTAGAAGAGCTGCTGGGAACATGCCTTACATCCAACTGTGAGATGGCGTTCTTGACTAAATGTAGAATCACCCAAAGAACCTGTTTTAGAGGCTTGTTCTCACATGTAGCAAACGGTTAATACAGTAAAGATTACAAACACTAGGGCCTGTTTGCAGATCATGTTTGGAGCAACACTACTTGGACACATTTTTACACTTGGATTTGTTATCATCAAAACTTGAATATAAAAACTCAACACATACTTACATCAACCCATGGTGAAGTGGGAATAGGTAAAGGTGTGTATAGGTCGAGGGGTAAGGAATGGGTTTTAGCCACTTGATATGTCCCACACCTCTTGAGTATGTCCTATACGTCTCTCTCGATGGCTGACCAATAATAGTGCTCCCTTGGCATGGTGACTGTCTTGTTTTCTCTGTAATGCCCAGCCAAAGATCCTCCATGAACTTCTCTAATTAGATGCTCCCTTGTACTACACCTTGTTACACACAGCCGTGTACCCTTGAATAGAAATTCCTCACTCCTTTGGGGTGTTTAGAACAATCAACATACAACTCCCCAAAGTCTTCCTCCTCATCATATAAAGCCTTTAGATGCTCAAAACCAAGTACACAAGCATCTAATTGAAACAACAAAAGATACCTCCAAGATAGAGCATCTGCACCTTGATTGAGTTTACTTGATTTATGCTTGATGGTGAAGTGATATGATTGCAAAAACTCAACCCATTTGGCATACAGTGAGTTCAACTTATGCTTGCCTTGTATATACTTTAAACCTTCATGATCAGAATGTAAGATAAACTCACTTGCAATAAGATCATGACTCCAATGCTCTAAACATCTCACAATGGCATACAATTCCTTATCATAAGTGGAGTACTTTCTTCTTAAATCACATAATTTCTCACTAAAGAAGGCTAGAGGTTTACCTTCCTGAGTAAGAGCTCCACCAATGCCAACACCAGAGGCATCACACTCAACGTCAAAGATCTTACTAAAGCACGACAAGGCTAGAACAGGTGCATGAGTAAGTCTTGCTTTGATCTCCTCAAAGGCAGATTGTGCTTCTGGATTCCATACAAATGATGTACCCTTGATAACTTCAGTCATAGACGCCATAATGGTGCTGAAACCACGTATAAACCTCCTGTAGAAAGAAGCTAGTCCATTGAAAGCTCGAACGTCATGTATGCTCTTTGGTACTGGCCAAGACCGAATAGCCTCGACCTTGCTTTCATAAATATTAATACCATCTCTAGTAACAATATAACCAACAAATGTAACTTCAGGAGTAAAGAAAGCACATTTCTTACAACAACAACAACAACACCTCCCAGTGTGGGTCCCGCTTTCACGGGGTTTGGGGAGATCCAGCTTTTGGCAACCTTACCTCTATCGGCATTCCTACCCGTAGAGAAGCTGATTTCGAGAGACCTACAAAAAAGATTTTGTAAAAATAATTTATAGAAGAAAGCTTTTATGAAAACATTTAATGAGGAAAATTAACGCCACATAGCAAGGAATAACTAAGATAAACTAAAAGGACAAGTTTTTGAGGCTATAAAAACACAAGAACAATACAATAAATGAAGGTAATATACCTTAACAATTGGGTTGTCTCTTCTGAAAAGAAAGTACTACCTGCAAACAAACGCGACACACGAAAACCACTACGAGCACTTAGCCACTGCAATAAAAAAAAAAACATCTACGAAGACGACTCTCTGTGATCTAAGATTTTAATCCTATCCCACCACAACCTCTTATCCTGAGTCATGTCCTCCGTCAAACCTACAACTTTCAAGTCCTCTCTAATCACCTCACTGGGGCGTCCACACTCCGTCTTTTCGCATGGCTGAACCATCTGAGTCTTTTTTCTCTCATCTTATCTTCGATAGGAGCTACTTTAGCTAAATTCCAGATAACTTTATTCCTAATTTTGTCTATTCTCGTAAAACCACACATCCACCTAATTATCCTCAACTCTGCTACCATCAACCTTTGAACCTACGTCTTCTTTACAGGCCAACATTCTGATCCATAGAGAACAGTCGGTCTAACTACCATACGATACACTTTGCCTTTCAATCCGAGTGGCACCCTCTTATCACACAGCACACCTGAGGTATACTTTCATTTTTGTTAGCCCACTCTTATTCGCTGGTTAATATCTTCATCAATATCCCCATTTTGCTGAATGATCGAGCCTAGGTACTTAAACCTATCGACCTTAGGTATCGACCTCCCATCCAGGGTGACTTCTCTCCTTGCATCTACCCTTCCACTGAAACAGCAATGAAGATACTCCGTTTTCGACCTACTTACTCTAAAACCTCTAGCTTCCAGCATATGCCTTCATCACTTCAACATGTCATTGACTCTCTGTCTGGTCTCATCAATAAGAATAATGTCATCTGCAAATAGCATACACCATGGTAACTCATCTTGAATCCCTCTTGTAAGTTCATCCATAACTAGAGTGAAAAGAAAAGGGCTTAAGGAGGAATCCTGATGCAGGCCCATACCAACGAAGAAGTCATTGGTGGCCCCTCCTGGCGTCCTGACACTCGTCCTACCTCCCTCATACATATCCTTAATAGCTCGAATATACAAGGGTGACACTACGTTCTTTTCCAAACATCTCCATAACACTTCATGTGAAACTCTATCGTTTGCTTTTTCTAGGTCAATGAACACCATATAAAGATCCACCTTTCTATCCATGTACAAACCCATGAGCATTCTAAGGAGGTAAATCGCCTCAATAGTCGACCTGCCTAGCATAAAACCAAATTGATTCTCTAAAATCGAAACATCCTTCCGCAACCTTCTCTCAATGACCCTCTCCCTTAACTTCATAGTGTGGCTAAGCAACTTAATACCCCTAAAATTGTTACAATCTTGAATATCACCTTTGTTCTTGTACAGAGGGATGATTGTACTCGACCTCCATTCTCTGGGCATCTTAGCGGTCCTAAAAATACACCAGAATATCACCTTAAAGAAAGCACATTTCTTAAGGTTACCAAAGAGATTTTCTCATTCTAAGATAAGCATAACTTGAGTTAAGTGATCTTGATGTTCATGCTCATTCTTAGAATACACCAGAATATCATCAAAGTATACTACCACAAAATTTCCAATGTAAGGTCTAAACACTTGGTTCATTAACCTCATGAAAGTACTAGGTGCATTAGAAAGACCAAAGGGCATTACCAACCACTCATAAAGCCCTCCTTTAGTCTTGAAAGTTGTCTTCCATTCATCACCTTCTCTAATTTTGATTTGGTAGCAACCACTTCGAAGATCAATCTTAGGGAACACTTTGGAGCCATAGAACTGATCTAGCATGTCTTCAAGTCTCGGTATTAGGTACCTGTACTTGATGGTGATCTTGTTAATGGCCTTGCTATCAAAACACATTCTCATTCCTCCATCCTTCTTAGGGACCAAAAGAGCTAGAACTGCACACAGGCTTAAGGACTCACGGATCAAGCCTTTATCCCTTAATTCCTCAACCTGTCTTCGAATCTCTATGGTGTATTTGGGATTCATCATGTATGCTGGTTTGTTTGGAAGGATGGAACCTAGAATAAGATTAACGTGATGTTGGATGTCCCTCTTAGGAGGCAAACCCGTAGGTATCTCCTCAGGAAGCAAGTGACAGAAGTTTTCAATGAGTGTTCTTACTATGGGGTGAGTGGGCATCAAGCTTTCTGGTCCGTCCTGCATGGTTAATATCCAGTCTTTAAAGGCTCTAAACAAATGTTGGGAAGCCTTTAGAACTAGTTCACTCATGGACAGTAGGCAATCATTGTGTTTGGGCTTATTTTGTGGCTGAATTTCATAGAGTTTGGACGGGGGTAAAGGGGCTAGGGTGATCTTCTTTCCATCATTGGTAAATGAGTAAGTATTTAGGTAGCCATTATGCATAACCTTTCAGTCATACAAAAATGGTCTCCCTAAAAGCATATGACATGCATCCATAGGAATAACATCACACCATAACTCATCTTGATAGTTCTTTCCAATGGAGAAACCGATCAAACCCCGAGAGTTCACTTGAATTCCTTTGCTTTGATTCAGCCATTAGATGTTGTAAGGGTATGGATGAGTCATGGTTTTCAAGACTAGCTTCTCAATCATGCTTAGGGAAACCATGTTTGCACAGCTCCCTCCATCAATGATCAAAGAGCACACTTTCCCTTGTGTAGTACACCGGGTATGGAATATGTTTTCTCTTTGCTCATCTCTAACTCCTCTTTGGTTGCTTAGAAATCTCCTTAAAACAAAGAGTTCTCCTTCATCAGCCTCTTCAATAACTTCTTCTCGAGTTTCCTTAAGTTCTGGCTGACTTTCAACTTCATTTTCCTCATCTTCAAAGCCCTCCTTCACGACTGTCCATTCAGCTAAGGTAATCACCTTTCTGTTTGGACACTCCAGAGCTATATGTCCAAATCGTTGACATTTAAAACACCTTCTATTACTCATGGGATTAGGATGGGGTTTATTTTGAGGTGCTTGGTTCTTTTGTGGTTCTTAGGTTCTTTTGTGGGAAGGAAGGGAATGGGTTTTGTGGCTTAGGAATAGGATTGGAACTCCCCTTGTTAAAAGGTTGGTTCCAGGTGAAAGGTCGTGTATATTGAGGTTTTTGGGGCCATTTGGCATTCTTTTGTTGCTCCACCTTGTGAGGCAGTACACAAACATCATCAAAGGATGTATATGCTTGTAATTCAACCACATTAGAATACCGAGGATCAAGTCCTCGCAAGTACGTAACTATGGTTTGCTCTTCAGGCTCTTGAATGTCACACTTGATTAGCAACTTTTCAAATGCACATGTATACTCTTCAGCACTCATATTATCTTGAGTAAGGTTATGGAGTTGAGAATAACAATCTTGGACATAAGTTGGTGGTAGAAAATGTGCCTTGTGTTTGGATTTCATCTTATCCAAAGTTTGGATTTTTGATTTCCTTTCTGTTAGCCGTTTAGCATTCAGGCTTGTCCACCATAAAGCTGCGTACTTTCTAAGTCTCAAGGCCACTAACTTGACCTTCTTATCATCATAAACACCTTTATACTCAAAGACTATTTCAACAGTATGCAACCAATCAAGGAATTCCTCAGGATCAAGCATACCTTCAAATTCAGGAACATCTACTTTGAAGTCATTGTTATTAGCTTGAAACCGTGGCTCCCCTCAAAGACTTGTTCACGCCTCTTAGGTGCAGATTGAAAAGTGTCTTCATTCAGTTTTTGGTTTTGCTTTAAAATCGAACCCAATTGCTTTCTGAAGTACTCATTTTGTGCTTGAGTCTCTTCAGTCTTCTGAGAATCCTCTTGAATCTTTATGGACAGAAACTCATTTTGCTTCATCAAGGCATTAAATCTCTCTTCCAAGGTCATGCTTGTAGCACTCATACTCACGGATTGGGTTTAAACTCAAACCAAAAGTGAAACTAAAGTGTTTGTGGAAAGGGAACGAATGGATGAATTCTGGAAGTGGGATGGCATACCAGGCCAAGGAGAAACCTTTGCTTTGATACCAAATATGATATATCCTTAAGCGAAGGAATGAAAACAAGAGGTAGAGATCAAAAGCACACGGTTTGCAAACTTAAAACTAACTTAGCCCCCCTTGAACCTGTGTAGATAATCAACAAGTTTGGATGTTTGGATACAGAATGACCACCAAACATAAGCTTAGGGTCCCTAACCTTTGATTAAGATACAGAAACACCACTTAAACAAATATTAGGACTTTCTTGAACACCACCTTAATCGACCAAATTAAGGATAAGCAAGTGAAGTATTTGAAATCCGAAAGCAAAAAGCTCTCAAACTTTATTCTGAATATCAAAGCCTATGAACCAGCAAGAGGCTGTGAATGCCTTAAGTTTACATGCCTAGCAAGCACACTACTAAGCAAGCACACACATAAGCTTTCCTTCCTATGGAGGAAAGGTGTTAATTAAGGCTAATCCTCATGGTTTAGGCTAACCGTGCACAGAGCTTAATTACAACTAATCTAATTACATCCAAATCATCAAAGGAAGAAAAAAAATGATGTTTACATATTAACCATGCTTATTTAAGCTTAATACAACCAGCTTGTCTAGCAAATGGAAAGGGAGCAGCCGTAAAGTAGAGTTCCTTTTCGACTCGCTAATGAGAGCCGAGAGACATCCGCTTTTGCAGCTTGCCTGCTATTGGTTGTTCTTCTCTAGGTTGCAGTTGATGATTACCTTCTAAAAGCCTTGGGACGTGTGCAAAGCCTTGAAGTGTGTGCTACTCTAGCTAGAATGCAGCAAACCCACGGATTAAGGTAAATAAACCTATTTGCACTAAACCGGGTGCACAAGCAGAGTTGAACCAGTTTTCAGACCAAATTTAAGCTTAACAAGAGTGAGCATGATTTTGTTTTTAGGCCATGGGGGGAAACCTTAGGGTGTTTACAAACCCCCCTCCTCTATAAAGAAATCAAGGTTAAACCATGTTTGAGTAGGGTAATTCTACTAAAACATTTAACCGTGCAGTTTTGAATCAAAACTGTACGGTTTGACAAAAGGCCTTGATCTCCCATCTTCTTGTGAGCATGATTCGAAAAAAATGCTTGCATCTGAAAGTAGACATCGTAAGGAGTCTAAAAATGTAAAAATTCAAGACTTAAGCCATAATGTAGCTTAAGTAATGAGATGAACGAAACCTGGCAGTTTATGGTCTTTGAACCCAAATACTTCAGTTTGGCTCTTCTCTATCATTTGAGCCATTGCTTGGACTTTGGAGTGTGTAATGGACCTTGTTGGACTTGTTGGACCTTCTTCCTTATCAATGGTGGTGGGGACTCCATCAGTTTCTAATTCTCTTGGCACATAAGTTGGTCCCCCATAATGAGGCGTACTAAGCCTAAGAGCAACCAAGTTAGCTTCAGGAACATCCTTATACTCAAAGATACATTCAACAACTCATCTGGATCAAGTTTACCGTCAAATTTAAGAATCTCTACTCTAAAGTCATTCGAGTTGGCTTCGGGTCTTCGTTCCCTCCTTGTTCTTCCAAAAGGTTCACCCTCAGTAGATGAACTTAAAGGATTGCTTGCTGCTTCTTCTTCCTCACTATGATCAGGCTGGGTAGGTTCGACATGCATATTTTGCTTTTGCTTCATGAACTCACCAAGTTACCTTCTCAAATATTCATTTTGAGCGTTAAGTTCTTGATTAGAATCTTTAATCACTTGATTGGAGGCTAAAATGGCTTGATTGTTCTTCAAAACTACTTTGAGTTTCACTTATAAACTCATGTTATCACTCATAGTGTACCTAGGTATGCTTGAACAGACTTGGGGATTATGTTCAGGAATGTGTTTGGGAATGATTCTGGAAATGTGGGGGTGGTTTCAAGGCCAAGGAGAAACTCAGCTTTGATACCAAAGTTCATGGATACAAGGCCAAATTAAACTCACACTCAAAGGGGAATGCAAGCTGAGCTAGAACAAGCTAATTTCTATGCTTCAGTTTGAGTGAATCTGAATAAAGTATGCTTGAATGATAGAAGCTAATCTTGAATCTTGGATATAGAAACACATACCAAGATCAAGGTCAGGGCCTTTAACCTCAATTAGGTGGTGAAGTGTAGAGAAGTTTTCTTGAAGGAAGTGAGATAGAAGGAACTTCACCTTGAAGTTTTCCATCATTTTTCACCAAATCCAAATCTTCCCTTCCCCTTCTTAGCCCTTTAGATAAAACATTAGCCCACTAAGTAGAAGCATATTTTCTAAGTTTACGGGCTCCTAGTTTTACCTTGTTCTCATCCAGGATGTCCTTGTAGTTGAACAACGTTTCCATGATTTGTAACAAATCCAAGAACTCATCCAGATAAAGCTTGGCTTCAAACTCAGGAATGTCTACTTTGAATTCATTGAAACCTCCTCCATGGTATCTCCCATGCCTTCTTAAACTCCTGCTAGCCCCATTTTGAGAGCCACAGGGGTTGTAATCTGAATCACTTTCATCTGAATCACTATGTTCACTTGGAGTGGGACAACTTCTAAAGTCCTTTCATCTTTCCCACATGAGTGGGGCCAGATGGGATTGCAAATACTTGATGCTTGCCTCCATTTTAGCCTTTTCCTTGGAAGCTTTCTCAACCACCTCTTCCAAATTTGGGCTAGAGGACATTTTGTAATAGGGTTGTTTGTGGACTCGATTTGTGTTTTGGCTTAAGGATGTGTTTAGGTATGGAAGCCTCGGCCACCAAGGTTGGTAGCTAAGCTCTGATACACAGATGATGTGTCTAGAATAGGAAAGTCAAGGGAACTGCAAGGAGTAGAGAAACCGAATAACAAACAAGCAAAGAACTCAAACAACACAATACCTCGAACCAGTTTAACAAGATTAAGGCAACTCACTTCAGTAGGATAAGCCAATGGCACCACCAAGAGAGGGCATTGGGCTATTTCTTTTATGCATAGGGATACATAATTGAATTAGCACTAAAACCAAGAAAAAAAAACTAGTGGAACACCACTTGAGCTTGCCAACCCACGCTAAAGCAACTAGGAATTTAAGAGAGTGTATAAAACTCAATTCGGTTTTCATAAATCTTCAAGCTGTCTTCATAACTTTGTAGAGGCTTCTCATATATAGGAAGGCCTAAAAAATCATATTACAAAGCTACAAGCCAAAACAATGGCCAAAATACAAAAGGAAACACAAAAAGCAACGAAAGTTCAAAACGTGACAATGACAGTTTCTATACTGTTCTGACAATTTGCAGCACCAACTTTGAACAAACATCTCTCTCCTTTTCTACTTGCCCAAAATGGCTCCAAAATACCTTGTTAGAATGCTTAGAAATTTCCCTTTCATATGATTACTTTTGGACCCTTTCCAGCTTAGTCATTTGGGAGATATGGTAAGAATAAGTGAGGTGGTCCAGATTGTTACCCGGAAAGCACCTTTAGAAGCGTCTTTCCTTTTCGCCTCCTTCTTAGGTATTTAGCCGTATTTTATTTTCCCAACCTTGAAGTCAACTAAAAAAGGGATACAAATTCAAATTTTTAGGTTTCTAGGTGGGGCTTAGGTTAAGGAAAACGGACTCCTGAAGTCTGGTTAAAATTGCCCAAAATAACAATCTGGATAGTTTGACTTTAAAACGGGTTTTGGATGGGAAAATGATATCCAATGAGGCCAAAACTTAATTTATGGGATATCTAACATCCCAAACTTTATGGAAACACTAAAAGGTTGAGCTTAAGTCACCGATAGGCTAAGCAACCATAGTCATAAACATGGGCTAAATGCAGGATGACCCAGGTAGCAAACTATTGAGGATATCATGGATTGTTTCTAACCCCTGGTATGCCTTTTAGACCTCTTGAACCATGAGCAACACTTGGGACTGATCCCCATCAGCAAGTCAAGAGTTGGTAGGATGAAAGAACCATTGTTTCCATGTTACCAATTTCAGCGCCAAAAATGACCATCTCAGTTAATGTAGCTGGTTATCTCTCCTCATAAAGGATTTTAACTTGATTCAAATTGGAGAACAAAATATCCATATCAAATTTTGTTATGATTTTTGAATCATCCATTTTGAGTACGTAAGTAGGAAGTTATAAAGTTTTAAAATTAGAGGTCCTTTAGATAAGCCCGACACTATGTCGAGCTGAACTTTAATGGTCTGTAGCAAGACTAAGGGAAACCAAGGGTTCCTAAAAATTGACAAGACAAACTCCAAGATGTCCTCTTTTAATGTAATTAAGAATCACTCAAGTTGAACATCAATTGGTCATTCAAAGCCAAAAAACAATTATGGAGGTCAAAACTACAAGCTCACCCTTGCCCATACCTGATATTGTGTTTAAGATTACTTAATCCTCCTTGAGTTTTATGATGGATACATGAGAAAATTCAAACTCAAACTCAAAGAGAATACAAGCAAGCTAGAACACACTGAATTCCACGCTTAAGTTCGACTAAATCCGAATGCAATACGGGATGAAAGATAGATTCTACACTTGTTTTTTTGGATTAAAAACACAACCAAGAACAAGATTAGGGCCCTCAACCTCAATTACGATACAAAAACACGGCCTCATTAAGATATAAGACTCACTTGATCACCACCTAACATGGTATAAGATAAGATAAGCAAGTAAGGATTTCGGTTTATCAAATGCTCATGCTCTCTTTCTCATTCAAGTCCAAACAATCTAGTTACAAAAGTGAGCTGCTTGCTGTGCTTATACAGGTTCCATGTTGCCTAGGAAAAGGATTAGAGGTTTCTTCTTGCTTAGGAAACCTCTAACTATAATTAAAGCCAGCTTACATCCGGTTTAGATACAAAGCATGATTAACCAAACTAATTATGTGCAATGAGTATTGCAAAGCAAAACATTAAAGCCCAAACTCACCCTAAGCTCCTTAATTAACCTTAACAAGGACGCTTGCACATGGAAGAGAGAGCAAAAGGCTGCTGGGAAAAGTGCTTTACAGCTGGTCAACCAGATTAATCTTGCCTTTCTCTCCTTCTTTGCTAGTGGATGTACGCTTTACTAGGCTAAAAAGCATCCGTGATTGTGTCCCCAACTACCATTAACTTCCAATGATGCTGCTAGGTCTTCATTGGAAGGCAAAAAGAATGAATAACCACCACAATAGCCAATCGGGTGCAAGAGACCGTTTCTACCCAGTTTTGTGCAACTAGTTTTCTTTGGCTTGGAATTGATTTAGGCTTGATTTCCTTGCTTGGTCTAAAAACCTCAGAATGTCTGCAAACTCCCCCATTAAGATGTCAGTTTTAAATAACACAACAATAAATTGACACTTGAGCCACGATTTATGCCATGGGAATCTTCAAATCATGGCAATTTTTTATTCCTGCCACGGGACAAATATTCCCATAAAGTGGAAATAAAAATTATTCCATGAGTTACAATTCTTGTGGCCAAAAAATTACTTGTGCCACAAATAGAGACTGCTCGTGGCAATGATATGCCACATCTAGAAATGGTCATGGTCACAAGGTACTTGTGGCATGAATAAATATCACCAGTGGTAACAATTAGCCATGGGTAGAATGTACAGTGACAAAAATTACTTGTGCCATGAGTAAATAGTATGTGTGGCAATTGTATGCCACAAATTAGAATTTTCATGACAAAAAAGTACTTGTGGCACGAGTAAATAGAGTGGGTGGCAATAAGTTATGGCACAAGCAAATATTACTTGTAGCAAATTAGTAATAAAAAAAGCATAGAATGGGTTTGTGGTTTAGGAGTTGTACATAAAAATCAAACTTTTTAAATAATTCGATTCGTCTAAACATTAGACTTATGCAAAAGACACGTATCAAAGTGTTGGTTTGATTATGCTCCACCTCTCTTCTAAGTTATTATCTTTTTCCAATCTATCACATAATTTCATCCCATTCCATCTTCAATTTATTTAGCAAGTTTCATATGCTCTCACATTTTTATTAGTTTTTAATCACGTAAATATATCTTTTTTAATCTGGGGGGAGGGGTTAGTAATTACTTCCCTTTTCCACTTTATTTAGTTTATGCGTACATTGGGATACTTTTATCAAGGTTTCGTTTTTGGAATTTGAAGATAATTTTATATATCGACTTTATTAATATTAATGTGTTAATTAATATATACCATTTGACATTAGATCATGGTTCTTTAAGCTAAGTCCCTAATATTATATTTGAATTAGCTTTTATGATTTGATCCTTATATTTGTTCTAATATTGTAAAACCCCAAAAATTCAATTGGGGGTCGAATTATTGTTAATATGGACCGATCTAGGACTTACGGTCCAAGTCAAGCCAAGTTGGAAAAAAAGGGATTTTCCTTACTTTTATTTTGGTTAAATTAATTGCATTTCCCCTCCAACCCTTACTTTTTAAATTTCCTTAGTTTATTTTCTTAAAATTATTTGCATTTCCCTCCAACCTTTATTTTTGAAATTTATTACTTTTTCCCTCCCAAATTTGGCCCAACCCTATGTGTTCCCTTCACCCCGACTCTCTCTCTCCCTCTTCGAGCCTAGCCACACGGCTCCCCCCCCGAAACCCTAGGCCGAACCCCCCACCTAAACCGTAGTAGCATACCCCCTCACCCCCACTCCCTCTCTCCCTCTTCATGCTCTCTCTCTCTCTCTCTCTCTGTTCTCTCTCCCTTCGTTCTTTGTGCGCCACCACCACACAGCCGCCACCAGCCACCTACTACCTGCCACCACACAGTTGCCGCCATAACAACACTTCCTCCTCTCCCTTCCTTGCTTTGGTATGCATTGGATGCCTACCCATACATCTTTCATGCACACCAAATGAGCAAGAAAAGAATAATAAAAATTGAGTTTGTCATTGTATTATGCTCTTTACAACTCAAGGATACACATTACAACTTTTGACGCATCTGTTATGAATTTTCAAATCTAAACTAAAAGTGGGTGACGATCGATCCATCTCCCTCTTCAAAATTTGAACAAGGTAAGCGTAGTGCTGATGGTTCGACTTTTGTTTTGGGTAAAAATCTTGTTCTTTTCTTGATTTGGATTGAGGAAGGCCTAGACATCATTAGAGTGGGTGTAGGTAGTTGGGCAACCTGACGTGATGGAAAACCGAACAAAAAAAAGAACCCGTTTGAAAGAGGACAAAGTGGGCAGAATGCCGCTACCTAGCCACCGAACATACCCCGTTCTTAGAAATTCGACCCACGATGGTACAGTAGGCCAAAAAACATGAAATTTTTATGGTGGATAGGTTAGGATGTGCTAAGTAATTTAGTTTTTGAATCAAGAAAATTGGAGATGTGTTGGGTGTGTTGTGATCAATTTACCAAAGGCTACCCAGATCAGGAAGCCATTGATTGTGTAGGTTCTTTGATGAAAACAACCTAGTGTTTGTAAGATTTATGGGAAAATACGAAAATAGGAATTGTAGGGGACGGAATGAGCTTTCTAGAATGGGAAAGAACTCAAAATTTCAATGTCGGGAAGTAAAGATATGGGCTCTGGAACTGAACCTAAGTTATGACCAAACTGGATTTAGAATTAACTATTTTTCGAAATTTCCTAAAGTGATCCAAAAATCATAGAAAAATTATTCGAGGCTAAGGATAGGGCAGGGATGTGTTTCGTTCAGTTTGAGGCCTCAAATATGGGTGTTGTTCAAACCCAAGGGCTGATATCTAGGCCAAGCTAAGGGGAAACTGAGCCCGTAAGTTACGTACAACCAAGTAACAAGCATGCCCTAACCCTTCCCAAGTTGTGTTTTGAAAATGTGGATTGTGTCTGCGACTGAAACATTATTTCAAAGTATTATGTGAAGGTTCGGCGTTTGTACCATGTGTGTGTGATGCAATTCCTCTTTATGAACTGCAATTACATTGTTTCACTAAACTAGCGAATGTGTGGATTAATGTTGGTTGAGTTGCAAATGAAATTGGGTAGTTGAGTCCAGAATGGGTTGGGCTGGGACTGGGTATGTGGACTAAAGGACAATATTAATTGAATATGTAATGACTGACTGAAGTGGTGAGGCTGAGGAAATTGATTTCTTTCGTGTTTCGAAGGCCTTTAGCCTTCAACAAGTATAGTTCACGCATGTGAGCGGCCATGTGGCACCTTATGGACGGGCAGGGGCCAGGCTAGCGGTAACCGTCCATTGAGATGGTATGCCAGGATTTAGTTAAGCGGTAACCGTCTGAGTGACGGTAGGCCAAGTTATAGTTAAGCAGCTTCTCCCAACCTAAGGCGAGGCCATGAGACCCAACGAGGTCGCTCACCCTTGAAAAAAAGAATTGAAACTGATTAAACGGGGAGTACTTCATGGCTTTTGTAAGAATGTGGATTATCGGAATTGTATGTATGTTTTCCCCACCCTTAAAATGTTTTAAAAATGAATTTTGTGTGCTTATTTTGACTGTTAGGGAGGTTTGTTATTGAGTTTATCTCATTTTTGTAAAATATTTTGTTTTCAGGTGATGTGGATGCTCATGGGAATGGGGACCCAAAGTTAGACCAAGGCTCCATCGTTTAAAGTTAAAGTTTGAATCAGATTAGTTGTTTTGGAATAGAACTTGCAATGAATTTTGTTTAAGATTTGTTATTGCTATTATTGTCGTTGAAATCTTTAAGCCGATGTATTATTCAAAGAACCTTTTGCATTAATTAATGTTTGGTTGATACTTAGCCTTGTGCTTCCACGAAGGAAGTACGGTGGTAACACTCCATTTAGGCCTTTCCGCTGCCATGTAGGTTAATATCAGTAATAAAGAATGAATTAGAAATTCGGGGGTGTTACAAACATACTTATAATTAACCTCAAATTTTTCTTGGATATAGTTCTCTAGCTTGCTAAAAATGGGATTTGTTCTAATATTTTCATGATTTGCTAAAAATGCTAAGTCCCTATTATATTTCATATGTTATCCGACCATATATATATTCTAATGGTTGAAAAACATCTAGGGGTCCATTCCATTTTTTTATTCTGATGGTTTAAAAACACCTAACATATTCCTAGACATAGGATTTCCCCTTCCACCATCAGTGCATCCATCTGGAAATGTCTTCTCCTATTTTCTTTCTCAACTCTCGAGCATTCAGCTTTTCCTTAATGTAATCCCATCGTTCTGTGTTTGCATAGGCGATCGAATTGAGGATTCAAGCAATCCCCAGCCATGGATCGAAGTTCCAATCGAAAACCTCCGCCCACATCTCCACCCAACAGTCACTAGCAAAACAAATACCGCCAGCCTCCACCCATATCTCGCACCTCACAAACCGAAGACGATGCCTTGCCAGAAAACAAAAGCATGCAAAACATATAACTCGGAGGTATGTCGATAGCCCAAATTTTTAAAATACATATTTCTTTCCATAGAAACAATTGAAAATGCAATTTCGTAAATAAAAAGGAAAAATAATGAATAATTTTTCAAATTTTATTTTTTTTAAAAAGGGATACAAAATGTGCTAACTTTAAGTGAGTAGGTGCAGAATTGGAAGTGGTATATAATTAGGGTAAAATTCAGGAGAGACTTATGGTGACAATTGAGGAGTTGGAAGCGATATATAATTGCTCTCTTTCATCTCAACCATCTACAACTTCTCCTCAAAAGCACCTAATTCAGGTAATTTGATGTTTTTTCCATCAATTTTATATAATTATAGATGAATGTGGCCTAAGTGTAATGGTCTATGCATATTCATTTATATATACCCATTAGTTCATTGCTCTTCAATAAAGTTTCATTGCATCATATATCATCAGAAACTAAATAGCTTTAATTATTACTACACATAGGGGATATGTAAAATACATATAAGCTAATATATAAGAATTGTACACATGAAACTTTGCGACAACAATTCAGATGTTTTCCTATCGCTTTACATCTAGTAGTGTTTATTGGAACTACTTCTATCAAGAAACTGTGGTGCACTTTGAAGCTTAAATTGAAATAGAATCCCCATTGGCATCATATCAGTATGAATTATGGGTCTGGGAAAACAGAATCCCCATTTCCTATGTTGAGCCTGTGAAAACTCTATAGCCGAAATGCCTAGTCTACATGATTATGCATTTATCACATCTATATCTGTCTTGGTTCTGTCCATATTTCTCATATCTTATATGATGTCATGTCTGCATCTGCCATGGATATGTCCCATAAATCACTACTTTTGCCTCTTGGGATCCTTAACTTATGGGTGCTTTTGGAGAGTTTAGTGATGTGCTTCAGCTTAGTTTGCTCCTTTTCCTGGACTATTTTTGGGTTAAATGAGAAACCTTGTCTCAATGCAATCTATCAAAATTAAATATGGAAAATTTAAGGGCTTCAGTTGTCTTCAACAATTGCCTCCATCTTCGCATTTACATTAGGTGTTACATTGTTTGTTTTTTGATGCTGCATCCCATTTTCTTGGTGCTTTACGTAATTGGTTTATATCCTAACCATATATAAATAGTTTTGTCATATCGTCTTCCACTTACATGTTAGCACAATCATTTAGTCAGTTGAAGCTTCTTGCCTTGTTTCTTTTTAAAAAGAAAACAAAAATTGGTGCCAGCATCTCTGATCTCGAGTTTTGCTAAACTAAAAATCAAAATATATGTTGTGAAATTTCTTTTTGTTTCCTTTGTTGCAAATATGATTAATTCTAATTGGTGAGATTAGTGTCACATGGCAGAAGGTACGACAGATGAAAGAATTGGTGTTTTTTCTTTTCATTGGATAATTGTAATAGATATTGAGAAGTAAATACATCATATTATTTGATTGGATGTGTATGAACATGGCCCTACTGGATAATCTAGTCATGGCTGTTGTGATATTGCCCAAGTTGGGTATTGCCAAAGTTGAGTGATGCATGAGGTTTTACTTAAAAAATCTAGTCATTTGAGTTCTCTTATGAAAAGCACCATATTTTCCCATTTGAGAAATTTCTTGTCTACGCTGCTTATTTGACACTGTGTTTTTGGTATTGGAGTTGGATGCATCAGTCAATCTTGTTTTTACACCATTTTATAGAAGGAGATATTCTGGTTGTCTAATTGGGTTTAGTGGTGTCTTTCTCATCTGCGATAGTGGATTCTAACCTTCTTAGGTACAATTTCTGAGATAATTAACCCTTTATGGAATGCATATAGTACTCTGTTCATTTTATGTTCCCTTACTATATTTGCTTATTAGTATTAAATTTCATCCCTTATTAATATGTAATTTGGAATACATATACTATGTTATTAGAATTGAAGCCAATTTTGACTTAACATAATTAGAAATTGGATTGGTGAAGATTATGCTATTAGTTTGCTGTTGGTGCTTACCTATTCTCTTGTAATTTTATTTGTTAGTTTTTTTTCCATATCTACTCTGTCATTACGGGCAATGACACACAATGGTAGATGAATTGTTTTAAGTTTAAATGCTACTTGCTTGTTTCTTTGACAGTTGTTCATGTACCTTTCTATGCGCTATTAGGTACTATGTCATGCTGATTGTATGTTGCTGTTTTAATTTTCTCATTCTAAAAATCCTAATATTTTATCCTTATTTTTAAATGTTATGTTGTGTTTAACTTACTATGAAACAAATGGTTGACAATTCAAAACAAGTTAACAAGAAAGTAGAATGGATGACCTATGGTAATAGATGAAGTGACATATACATAGGTGGAGCCAGGGAGTTTCTCAATTTTGCTTTCTCTAATATACCTACTAGCACTGATCGAGAAGAATATAAGGTCTCCTATCCTTGTAAACGGTGCAACAATAGTTATCGTAAGACAAGGAAAGAGATTAATAAAGACCTTTTTATAAATGCTATAGTATTTGGGTATACTCGATGGATTTATCATGGTGAATATGAACCTCCTCTTAAATGTCCTAAGAAAGATTCAGAGGAAGACAATCATCTTGATAGCATTTTTTGAAATGATATATGATTCTTGTGGTTCTTTAAATGATGATAACCTTATGACGAATGACAAAGTAGATAATCACAAGCATTCAAATGTGTTTTTGAGCGAAGGTAACTCTAACACTTGAGTTCATGTTTTATATAGTGCATAGCTGTCGCTATGAATGGAGGAGCAAGCCAACCATGTAGCTATGATTTGTCTGCTACTAGTTGCAGTGAATGTTTCAGGATGTAAATGCTTTACACTCCAGTGTGTGAATCATTGAGTTGTATAATGATTTATGTAATGCCCCAAATGTACATAAATCACTTTTTGCATTTCTTTCATTAATAACCCCAGTTAGAAATGATAACCCAAATGATTAGACATTACCGCCGTCCAACAAGGACAAGGCTTTGCTTGTACATGATAAATTTATCCATAATAATTAATGTTTACCATTAAAGACTTTCACACAATCACAACCCATTAGATCCTTCAGATAAATATAGAAATTGTTCTAACATCAAAACCATTCAAACATCTCAAGTATTACACCAAAATATAGAGTTTTGATAAAATATACAGTCTCAACCCCAAAATAATCACAATACAGCATTATAGACATCTGAACGATAATACACCCCCATTCATAAAGACTTGTCGGCTCACTTATCGTCTCACTTATCGTCTTCAGCCGTCTTGCCTACCTGTGGGCCATTCAGTAAACACTTTCCTAAAACAAAACATGAAAACATTTCAAACGTGAGCCGAAGCTCAATACATGTATTACTGTATTGTTAAACATTTTTGGAACAAAAACTGGTTGGGCCCGTATCGCAATTCATTTTTAATTAAACACAAGGAATGAGATAAATATGAAACTGCGTTGTCCATTACTATCTGATAGTGAACCCCTTTTAACTGTTACGATTTGAAGATAGGTGTACACCTGCCAAGCATATCAGAACCAGGCTTGAAGCCACGTGGGTAACTGAAGGGCTATGCCATGTAACTGATAACTAATGAGGTCACTAATTATGTGATAAATCACTGATTAAATTGATTCATTGATGTACTTAGCAAAATATTATAATTTTGATAAATACGTGCTGATTTGTAAAGATACTGGCAATGAACGTACCTGAAATTTTTAAATGTAAGCTCACTGAACAATATTATGCACAAAGGTGTAAGGAATGGTAGATTAAGCCCTGATTCTGTACAAAATTATTGTTGTAGGAACATATGCTTAGCAAAAATATTTATTTCATAGCTAATAATTTAGTAGAAGAAAAGGTAAAAACATAATAGAGGTTTCGGAAGAATGACTCATAACTTAATCATATGACCTCTGATTGAGACTCAAAACCCAAATATAGAAAACTTAGCAAGTCCCAAAATTCTTTCATTTAGAAACCAAGCTTGATTCCCACAATAGAATTCCCGAAATGAGGCTACAACACAAGCATGTCAATTTTGGTCCATTCTGCGCAGTTTTGGTAAAACGACCATAACTTTTTCGACAAACCTCTGACTACGGCGATTCAAAAGGAATTTGAAAGCTAACACACTGAGATATCTACCCACCAAAAATCATACTTTTTCAATGGGCCAATCATTACCATTTTAATCATGAACTCTGTCCCGTTTTCCTAAAATTTCTAGCCTCACTGTTTGGACTTTTCCCTATCTTTTTTACACAAATTCTCAACTTAAACCATTCCTTAGAAACATGTAAACAAGCTTTGGTCCATTCCAACATCATACAAAATCACCACACTTAAATTCACTTCATAATCATATCCAATAAAGAACATTTTTCAATTTAACACACACATAAACCAAGTTTAAAGCTAGTTTAATCCAAACCTTACTTTACTTGCCAAAACCCTATTTCATGGCCAACTTGGACTCACTCCAACTCATTTAAAATCACCAAAAACATCATCAAAAACACCAATAGATTAGAAGATGACCAAATTAAAGATAAAACAATCAAAATCCAACACTTTAACATTAAGCTTGCATGATTAACATTAACCCTAACCGTAGCATGATCCAACCTCAACTCCACCATGATCAACATCAAAATAACTCTTATTTCTTATCAAAATAACATGATCAAAGATCATAAACATCAAACACAAGAATCAAAACTAAAATAAAAAGCAAAACCAACAAAAACAAATTTCAAAATTACTCACTTTGATTGCAAATAAGTAGAGATGGAGATGAGGTTTAGTGGTTTTGATGATGGAGGATGGTAACTTTAGATACTAGGATGTTGGGGGGATCGAAAACCACCAAAGCTGGCTGAGAACACCCAAAACTGGCTGGAGCTACTGCCAGTCGTGGGGGAGAGAAAGAAGAGAGAGAAAATGAAGTTGTGGATTATGATGTGTGTTTTGACTAATCAACTCATTTGGCTAAAATTTTATCTATTAAAGCCACCTTTTTAAGCTAACCATGGTTAAGTTCAACCATGGCAATTAGCTAGATTAATAGGCAACTTGTTGGGCTTCAAATCGGCTGAAATAAGTTGGGTACGGGAATAAAACGCTTCATAAAGATAACGTTTTTACAAAACTAAAAATTAAAGCTTTGTAATGTTACGAAAAACAAAATAAATTACTTAGATTAAACTTGTTAGGGCCTACTATCAATTCTTCCAAAGTTTTCATTAATCAATTAAATAAACAAATAAAATCCAAATTGCCAAGTGAGGGCCCAAATGAATTTTTCCCCATCAGGGTGAATAAAGCGATAAATAATTATAAGGAAAAAAAAATCATGAACATGAGGTAATTAAATAAATAAATGTAATTAAACAATTTTGGGGTCGGGCTATTACAATTTATTTAGCTATATATAAATATGTAGGTTATGTTCTCTATGTATGTGGCCCATAAAATTACATTACTTCACTGTATGTTTATCAACTTTATTTGCAATTGCCTTTTCGTGTTTTATTATCATAGATACTAGAACTGGCAGCTTCAATTCATGCAGTCGATTCGTATTGCTAATGCTTTTGATGTGATTATGGTTGGATTGTTAAACAACCCAAAGCTTCGTGTAAATTTCAAAGCGTCTGCTTTGAGTTAGTTATATGACAGTTATAGCTTTTTTAAGTTAGAAGCCCTGCAAATCAACCCAACATCTTGTCATTGCACCAAATTGTATTTTACAGGATTGCATCATGTGTTTGGTTAATGTGGGGAAGATGTACGCATACCTAGGATAAATTTCAGGTTGCCCTCTTTCCAATGAATGAAGTTTCACAGGTGCTAGACATCATTGATCAAAATTGTCCCCAAAACATACTACAAAGATCTAGTAAAGGCATGGATTCTCAGGTTAGCAAGCATTTCGAGACATCATTAAGGCTGCGATACCTCGTTTACTTTTTAAGTTAGATAAATGAGGTGTAAAGATCTTCTTTTACGCTCATGATTTTTAGTATTTGTCAGGTTAGTAAGCTATTGCTTTCTATTGTCAGGTTGGTGCATTTCGGGTCATGGATGATAATTACGTTCAAAATTTGGGTGCTTGTTTTGCTGCCTGTGCTTCTTTGTCTGTTATTGTATCTAGTAAGAGACAACTAGTTATCTTATCTTTTGATGATGTGTGATTGTAATTAGGCACAGTGAAGAAAACAAGAGGCATTGTCTGTTGTAGAAAGTTAACTACGATACCTCTAGGTGAAAAGCTAACAGTGGAGTTTGATAATGATGGTATTCCCCTGGGTGCCAATGGATCAAGCTTTGCTTTCTTTTTAGGCAATCAAGTTAGAAATCAAATAGTAATTCCTACATAAGTGGTTGGGACAAAATCAAGCCTGAGGCGTTAGAACAGTTGTGGAGTTTTGTACAGGTAAATGAATGAACATGATTATTTCACTTTGCTCTTCGACTAACTATGTCTTATAACTTTTCTCATTCATAATATCTATTGCAAATGTTTAGGCGGTTTTCTCCTTTGATAGCCTAGAGTTAAGGAAAGATGTTATCCTTAGACTTGATAGGGCTCTTTTTAGGGATAACAGACATAAGTTGAAATGTAAGTATTTCGATAATCCAAAACTCAAAACAAAAGTAGATCGGATACAGAATAGGCCTATGTATATGTTGGATGCAGATTGGAAGCACTTGGTTAACTTGCGGAGTTATCCAGAGTTTTAGGTAAAAAATTATCTGAAAATTACCTAAGAATTAAAATTATAGTTGCTTATATGTGTACTAACTTTGTTAGGCAAAAAGTGAGACAAGCTGACAAAGTAGAGCACGTTAGCAAATGCCTCATTATGATAGCACCAAAGGCTATGCCTGTCCAAGACATGATTTTATAAGTACTTTCAAGTTTTTTTCTACATGTAATCCTTAAGAAACCATGGACATGTTTTTACCAGTGTCAAGTTTTTTTAAATTCTATTCAATAACATTATATTTTTTATTGAATGATTATAGAAAGAGAAGTATGGGAGGGAATGTTCTAGACTTGATTTGATGCTTAAATCCCGTATGAGGACATTTGGTAAACCTATCAATGCTGAAAAACTTGCAAACAACATACATGCAAGGGTAAGTATGTATACATTTATATATGATCACGCTAGTTCTCATGATTCACTTAAAATGCATATATATATATATATTTAACGTGTTATGATATCAAACGTAGGCTGCAATGAAAAAAACTGAAAAATGAAAGAGAACAAGGCCTTAACAACAAAACTGATGAACAAATATTCCAAGAGGTTCTTGGTAAGAACAGACATAGGCATTTACGTGCATATGGCAATGGTAAGAGCATTACTGATTATTTTGGGGTTAAGCCTTCACACTTGGATCTTGATCAAGATGTCCTGGAACTTAAAAAAAGAGCCGATGAAAGCATTATGGAAGCTAAGAAAGATGTAGAAGAAGCTAGAAAAGAAGAAGAGCAAGCTAAATTAGAGCGAAACAAGCCAAGAAAGAAGTAGAAGAAGCTAGGAAAGAAGAAGAGACAACAAGACAAGAGGTTGACACCAGGATTGAAGCAAACAACAAGATGCAGGGGAAAAAGATGAAGAACATGCTAGAAGAGTTTCTCAGATCTTCTACTCATGGTGATTTGTGAAAAGTAATTTAGATTAAGTAACGACCTTTATAAATATGTACTAATTTAGGGGTGATTTTGATTATTGAAACAAATTGATGAATGTCTTTTGGTATTATGTAACGAAACTATTATATGGCGTATCTTTTATTATTTATAGCATAATAGGTTATAATCATGCGCAATTGTGCCGTGAAATTTATAATGATGCTCATTAAGCTATTAGCAACAAAGAGTTGTTTTGCTATAGTGGTCTATATATGGTTTTTTTCCCTCTTTGATTGTGATCATGCTACGAGCTGAAGAACAAGTTGGCATTGATGAATGTCTTTTGGTATTATGTAACGAACTTTATAATGGTCACTTCCCACTAGTGTTCTTTGGCCAAAAAGACTAGCTTGCTACCATTACTCTCATGGGTAGTAGTTGACTTGCCATAGCCACTTTTGTGGCTAAAAGTGCACTTGCCACGGTGTTCTTATTGATGAATGAATAAATCGTCACAACTGAGCTTTTGGCAGGTAGTGTGCATGCCACGAGTGTTCACGTGGCTGAAAGAATAGCTTGCCATGGTTGTTCTCATAGCCAAAAGTAAATGTGCCACGAGAGGGCCTGTGGCTAGAAGAATATGTTGCCACGGGTACTCTAGTGGCTAGAAGTAGATTTCCCAACATATTTCCCATGGCTCACAAAAGTACTTTGCCACAAGCATTATTGTGGGTACAGTTTTTCCTATAGCCACGATAGCCATTTTATTGTGGCAATAATCTTGGCACACTCACTTGTGCCACGAGACTCATTAAAAAACTTCCTATGACAAAATTACATTACAACTTGAATTTGAAACTTGTGTCACAAATCCTACTGTAGCATAAGTGTCAATTTGTTGTAGTGTTTAAAGTACTGCCCAAGGAAGATGAGGGTACCTGCACCAAGTAAGTAAAATTGACTCTCTTTGGGATATACAAAGATGATTAAATTGAAATTATCATATGTTATGTAATTTCTAAAGAAAAGTATATTGCTAAGATTAAGTCCATTAATGAAGAAAGTAGGTTTTCAAAATATGAAAAATAAAGTTTACAAGATGAGTGCGCTTATACTTTAAAAAATACAAGGCTTCGAAAAAAGATAACAAACAGTTTTTTAAACATTATGGTATACTTTAAGAGAAGTGGAAGGACTCTAAAAAAAAGTAATTACAAAAGTCAAAAGATAAAAATGATAATGTTTTTAAACATAAACATTGAGTTGGCTAACAACTTTAAGAGATTGAAAGTGAAATTAAGATACTAAGGGCTTAGTATGATGATTTTTAAAAATGTCTTTCAAAACTAAGGGACAAGAAAGCTTAGACAAATTACCCGGAGTTCAGTGAGTTTCCTTTAACAAAGAAGGGATCATTATGATGGTAAAAAAGTAAATCATACCAAAATTAATTTGCTAAAAAGACACCCCCTATGGTCAAAGCATTTCAATACACCTTGAGAATGGTAGTTCAAATCACTTTGATCATTCAGAGATGAGAAAGGGATATCAAAATAACTCTAAAAAGAGATTTAGGTAGAGAAACTTTGCATGTCCTAAAACTCACACTAGAAGTAATCCCAGAATTGTTTAAGTTTAGGTACCCAAGGGTACAAGTCCCTTCGACTTGATAACAAATTTTGCATACAGATCTCTAATGAAAAGAACTAGAATGGTTTTGATTTATGGTATATTCATGATGGATGCTCAAGACAAGTGACTAGTGATGGAATAGTGTTTTTAGAACCCCAAGAATTTGACCAAGACAAAGTAACTTATCGTGACAAAAAGAATGGTAGAATCATTGTAAAAGTCAATAAGGATACTTTTAATTCCTTAAGAATTCTTAATTTATTAATGGTCTTTAACTCAATTTACTCAGCATTTCTTAATTTTTTGATAAAGGAAATGATGTGACATTTAATTCTACTCAATATCACGTCTCTAGCATTCAAATTAGAAAAATTACTCTATCTGCAAGTGGAGTTGCAAATGTATATGCTACTAACCTTGAGCATGATAATTCAAAGAACCTTGCATTATTGAAATTTGTTACTAATGATGCATCATTGTGAGGCGAAAGGTTATGTCAAGCAAGTCTACATATTCTTATAAAAATGGGCTAACATAATCTAGCATGAGGTCTTTTTAAGCATAAACATGATAAAGGCTAATTTTGAAGTTCATGTTCAAGAGGTAAATGAGTTAGAACTCCATGTATTAGCACCTGAAAATAATTTTAACTTCTAGGTCCTATGACTTGTTACATATTATTTTACATGGTCCTAAAATATTAAGAGGTTTAGCTAGAAGCAAACATGTGCTTGTTATTACTGATAATTATTCCATACTTACCTTGGTGTTCATTTTGAAAAGATAAGACAAATACTTCTAGTATTTTTGCCAGGCTATGTAAATATGTCTAGAATACTCAATGACTGACAATCATAACCTATAAGAAGTGATCCTGGAACTATGTTGAGGGGAGAATTTGTTGAATTATGCGAGCAACTTGGAATATCACAAAACATATAAGCATCAAGTACTCCACAAAACAATGGACCAGTTAGCAGGAATAATAAAATGTAAGAAGTTATGGTATAAACAATGCTCTATGAAAATAATGCTTTAAAGTACTTCTGGGATAAATTTATGAACTCCTTGAACTATGTCTCAATAGATCCTTGATCACACCATCTTAATGAAAACACCCTATACTTACTGCAAAGAAAGAAGCCTAAGATTTTACATTTTAAGTCTTTTTGGGGTAAGCACTTCACCCACAATAATCGCAAAGAGAATCTTAGAAAGTTTAATGTAAGAAGTGGTGAAGTCATCTTTGTTATATACTCTTAACAAAGGAAAGCATAGATAATATCCAACAAAGACAACCAAAGTAGATGAAGAAAGCATCCGTATGGTGTGCGATGGAAACAACGATGGAAGTGTAAGCTCAGCATCATTTCAAGACGTAAAGCTTAGAAAACATAATGATGATGCAGAAAAGACAACTGAGACAAACAAAGCTACTACTCAAAGTGTACTCAAGGCACCTTGAATCAACTTGAAGATATAATTAGGACCCTTAAATCTAAAAAGATAGAAGATTCTGAAACAAGTCAATACCCAAGACCAAAGGCAAGGCAAGAACTGATGAAAGGTTTATGAACTAAGAAGAGGTTGCAAATTCCTTATATGCCTTCCTATGTACAACATCGTCCCATATATTAACTCAAGTGTGAGGACTTGTTCTTCTCTTAGCAACTTATCTGCAGTCTCTACATTAGTTTCTCTTATAGAACCTAAGAGCCCTCTTAATGCTCTTATAGACCCTAATTAGACCTACGTTATCCACTCAACCAATTTGAAAGAAAACCAAGTTTGGTTCTTAACCACCATACCTAAGTACCATCCAGTCATTAAAACCAAATGATATTTAGAAACAAACTAGATTACTTTGGGAACATGCTTTGGATTAAGGCTAGACTTGCAGCTAAGAGCTATAACCAAGAAGAAGGGATTCATTATAATAAGACCATTGCTAAAATAGTTATCCTTGAGGGTATTAGAATGTTCCTTCTATTTTTCGCAAGCATCAAGTTACATGAAATCGATGTGAAATGTGCATTGTTGAATGATTATCTATAAGAAGAGGTTTATGTTGAACAATCCTATGGTTTTGAAAATCTAAGAGCTTAGAGGCTTAGAAAGTTTTTACACGAAAATGATTTTAAACTAGGACAAATGGACAAGACTAGGTTTATTAAAATGAAGGGGAAACATTTTTGGCTTTTACATGTATATGTTGATGACATTATGATTTGGTGTTGCTGATGATCCACGTGGAAAGAATTTTCAAAGCTTCTGAATAAGAAATGTTAAATGAGTCTGATTGTTGAGGTAAACTTCTTTCTTGGACTACAAATCAAGCGACACTAGGATGGCATCTTTATTATCCAAGGGAAGTATCTAAAGAAACATCTAAAAACAAAGGCCTTGATATTTCAAAGTATGCCAAAACTCTAATGTCCTTGAACTGTAAGCTTAATATGCACAAAAGTTGATAGAGTCCCCTTCAGCCAAGACATGGAAGAGGGTCCTAAGAGTGAAGCAAGGTCCAATGCAAGCTCCAAAGTCCAAGCCATGGTTCAAATTTCGGAGAAGAACCAAACAGTAGCAACTGGGTTGAACAACCAAAATGTACCTGGTTTTGTTCACCTTATTTCTTAAGCTAAATTGTGGCTTAAGGTGGATATTTTTGTATTTTGGGAATCCTTATTGATGTTAGCTTTCGGGTCCAAGCATTTCAAATAAATCATGCACAGTGGAAGTCAAGGAATCAAGGCCCTTTGTTCAACCTGCCAGTTTTGGTCCAAAACTCCACGGTAAAATGTTTTAGTAGAAATCTTCTACTTAAACATGATTTAACCTTGATTTCCTTATAGGGGGTGTTTGTACACACCGTAATGATTCCTCCCATGGCATGAATTCAAAATCATGTTCACTTTTGATTGGCTGAAAGAAGGTTAGAAAACCGGGCTAATTTTTGTGCTTCTAGAACCCAGTTAAGCACCTAGGTGTTTTTCCTTCTCAAGTGGGTTTGCTCAGCTTCTACCTTGCTTGCTTGTTCAATCACGAGTCTAAGCTACAGAAACGTCATGGTTTGGTGCTGAGAAGCCTTGGCAAGCGTCCATCCAATGAGAGCAAAAAGAGAGAATACACACCATGCATTCTAATTAGACAGCCGAAAAGGAGACTTACTTTAAAGCTGCTTTTCGCTTCACTTTTGCTACAGAGATTGTATATTAGCTTAATTAACCTAGTATTAAAGTTAAATACATCATTTGTTTTACCATCTTAAATTTTGGTTGTAATTAGTCTAGTTAAGCAAGCATGTAACCTAGTTTAGTCCTAAGCGCTAGGATTAGCTAACTAAAGGCATTTCCTTCCTAGGGAGGAAGCCTCAATCAGCTTGCTTTGCTACTTGGTTGCTAGATTGGTCTTGTATTAATGTTAGCCACGACATATTTTGTGGCACACACTTTGATATTGAATGAAAACCATAACTGAGAGCTTCTTGCTTTCGTTCCCTAAATACTTCACTTAGCACTTTCTTGACATTGATGAATCAAGTTTTTAGGCTATACATAGGCAAATTTTTGGTGGTTTAATTCGATGATATTTTAATCTATTCCAAGGATGAGAATGAACATCAAAACCATCTAACTCAACTTATGCTTGCTCTGGAACGTGAAAGACTCTTTGGTTACCTTAGGAAGTGTGCCTTCTTCACTCCTGAAGTAACATTCTTAGGTTACATAGTCACTGGTGATGGCATTAAAAAAGATGAAAGCAAGATTGAAGCTATTCGGTCATGGCCTACTCCTAAGTCAATTCATGATGTTCGAGCTTTTCATGGATTAACTTCATTTTACAAAAGGTTTATTAGAAGTTTTAGCACCATTATGGCTCCTATGACTGAAGTTATCAAGGGTACATCATATCATTAGACACCAAAAGCTCAATCTACCTTTGAAGTGATTAAAAGAAGACTTACTCAAGCACCTGTCCTCCCTTTGCTGTGCTTTAGTAAGGTATTTGAAGTTGAATGTGATGCCTCTGGAGTTCGTATAGGTTGTGTTCTGACTCAAGAAGGTAAGCCATTCCCTTGTTTAGTGAGAAACTATGTGATTGAAGAAGAAAATACTCCACCTATGATAAAGAGTTTTAGGCAATTGTGAGGTGTTTAGAGCATTGGAGTCATTATTCGATTGCGAGTGAGTTTATCCTCCATTATGACCATGAAGCTTTGAAGTATATTCAAGGCTAACACAAGCTATACTCACGTCACGCTAAGTGGGTTAAGTTTCTCCAGTCATTTCATTTCACAATCAAGCATAAATTTGGAAAGCTTAACCAAGGTGCCGATGCTCTCTCACGGAGGTATCTACTTTTATTTCAATTAGATGCTTGTGTACTTAGTTTGAGCATCGAAAAGCTTTATATGCTAAAGATGCAAACTTTAGGGAGTTGTTTGCTGAATGTTCAAAGGACCCCAAGGGAGATTTCCTTATTGAAGAAGGATCCTTTTCAAGGGTACAGGGATGTGTGCACAAGTTGTAGCACAAGAGAGCTTTTAATCAGAGAAGTGCATGGAGGTTCTCTAGCTGGTCATTGTCGTGAAAACAAGAAACTCATCATGCTAAGGGAGCATTACTACTAGCCAGGTATGGAAAAGGATGTACAAGACATTTTGAAGAGATGTGGGACTTGTCAAGTGGCCAAAAGTCACTCCTTACCCCATGGCCTTTACACTCCTTTGCGCGCTCCTACTACTCGCTAAGGGAGCATTACTACTGGCCAGGCATGGAAAGGATGTACAAGACATTTTGAAGAGATGTGGGACTTGTCAAGTGGCGAAAAGTCACTCCTTACCCCACGACCTTTACACTCCTTTGCCCATTCCTACTACTGCTTGGGTTGATGTAAGTATGGATTTCATTCTTCGACTGCCTAAAATCCTAAGAAATAAAGATTCAATCTTTGTTGTAGTAGACAGGTTTTCAAAAATGTCTCATTTCATTCCATGCAATAAGACTAATGATGCTACACATATTGCTGAGTTGTATTTCAGGGAGCTGGCTAGATTACATGGTATACCTAGATAAATTATTTCTGATCAGGATACTAAGTTCCTTAGCCTTTTCTGGATTACCTTGTGGAAAAAGTTGGGTACTAAACACAAATATAGTACCACTTTCCATCCACAAATAGATGGAAAAACTGAGGTTACAAATCGAACCCTAGGAACACTTCTAAGGGCTTTAATTAAACCTCATGACAAAGCTTGGGATTTGCTTTTACCCTATGCAGAATTTGCTTACAATAGGGCTTCAAGCAAGGCTACTGGTCTATCACCTTTTAAGGTGGTGTATGGGATTGATCCTATTAGTCCTCTTGATCTTACTCCACCACCTTTAGATTAAAAGCCAAGTGAGGATGCAACATCAAGGGTAGAAGAAATGCAGAAGATACATGAGTTGGTAAGGAGCAAAATAGAGAAGACCAATGCATCCCATCAAGCTCAAGCCAACAAACACAAGAAAAAAGTGGTATTTTAACTTGGAGACCTCGTGTGGATACACTTAAGCAAAAGAGAGATTTCCTTCAAAGAGGAAGAACAAGCTCATGTGAAGGGTTGATGCTCCAGTTGAGGTACTTGAAAAGATTAATGAAAATGCTTATAAGGTTGATTTTCCAGGGGATTATGGAGTTTCAACCACATTCAATGCGGCTGACTTGAGTGCATACCAAGCCGATGATTACCTTGAGGATTTGAGGATAAAATCTGGTCAATAAGAGGAGGAAGGAGTCCCCTTCAGCCAAGACATAGAAGAGATTCCTAAGAGTCCAATAAGGTCCAATACAAGTTCCAAAGTCCAAGCCATGGTTCAAATTTTACAGAAGAAGCAAACAGTAGCAACTAGGTTGAACAACCAGAATGTACCCGGTTTTGTTCGCCTTATTTCTTGAGCAACATTGTGGCTTAAGTTTAATATTTTTGCATTTTTGGAATCCTTATGATGTTAGCTTTCAGGTCAAGGCATTTCAAATCAATCGTACAGAGTCAACGTCAAGGAATCAAGGCCTTTTATTCAACCTGCCAGTTTTGGTCCAATACTACATGGTAAAACGTTTTAGTAGAAATCTTCTATTTAAACATGATTTAAACTTGATTTCTTTGTATAGGGGTTTGTGAACACTGTAAGGATTCCCCCCATGGCTTGAATTCAAAATCCTTTTGATTGGCTGAAACAAGGTTAGAAAACCGGGCTAATTTTGTGCTTCTAGAACCCGGTTAAGCACCTAGGTGTCTGTCCTCCTCAAGTGGGTTTGCTCATCTTCTACCTTTCTTGCTGGGTTCAATCACGAGTCTAAGCTACAGAACCATCATGATTTGCTACTGAGAAGCCTTGGTAAGCGTGCATTCCATGGCAACAAAAAGGGAGAAAACGCACCATGCTTTCTAATTGAACATCCGTAAAGGAGACTTGCTTTACGGCTACTTTTCTCTTCATTTTTGCTGGAGAGCTGGTGTATTGGCTTAATTAACATTGTATTAAAGTTAAATACATCATTTGTTTTTCTTTCCTTAAATTCCGGTTGTAATTAGTTTAGTTAAGCAAGCATGTGACCTAGTTTACTCCTACGCACTAGGATTAGCTAACTTAAGACGTTTCCTTCCTAGGGAGCAAGCCTCAATCAGTTTGCTTTGCCACTTGGTTGCTACCTTGGACTTGTATTAATTTTAGCCACAACATACTTTGTAACACACACTTTGATATTAAATGAAAACCAGAATTGAGAGCTTCCTATTTTCGTTCCTTAAATACTCACTTGCTTATCCTTAATTTGGTCAATTAAGCTGGTGATCAAGTAAGTCCTAAACCTTGATTAAATTGTGTTTCTGTATCTTAATCTCAGTTTGGGGACCCTAAGCTCAAGTTTAGTGGTGTTTCTGTATCTAAACAAGAGTTTAGACTATCCATTATTCAATCATTCATTCACGGATTCACTTAAGCTTAGCTTGAATCCTATTTGCTTGTTTCAAAGCCTTGAATTCAGGATTGAGTATTTGTGATTTCCTTCCAAGATACATGAAAAGTGGTAAGGTAGCCCTTGAAAAGCAGACTTTTCATTTTGTTACTTTACATTTTCTTTAGTGTTTTCCTTATGTGCAAGACTTTAATCATCCTCCAAGCAATCTCACTTCATGTATATAAATAGAATCTTTAAATATCTTGCTAGAACGAATGACCTTGCCCTATGGAATCCAAGGGGTGATAACTTTGAAATTTTAGGGTACTCTAATGCTTACTATATAGGCCATAAGGTTAATAGAAAGAGTACTTAAGGCTCTTGCCAATTCCTTGTACGATTTTGAATTTTACGGCACGCCAAGAAGAAAAATTCATTGGTGTTATCCACTGTTGAGGCTGAATCACTACTACTAATGGAGCATGCTATGCTCAGATACTATGGATCAGTTAGCATCCGAGTCACCTTAGACAAGACTGCAAAAAAGGTTTCTCTTAGACGTAAAAATAAGAGTGCTATTGACATTACTAAAAATCACGTATAGAATTGAAAAACCAAGCACATTGAAGTAAAGCATCATTTCATCAAAGATTAGGTCAAAAAAGGTGATATCTTTTTAGACTTTGTGGTCATGATCAATTCCACCTTTTGAGAAGGGAATTGGGCTACATGAATTAAAGGGGAAAAATTCATCTTGTATTCTCTTCTGATGAGGTAGAATTCATTTCAAGGCACTTGACTTTATCAACCTTGTCTATATCAAACTGACTAAAGTTGAATTGTTTAAAATGTTCAATTGGGCATTTTCTTGGTTAATAAAGATCAATTGATTATCTCTTGCACACAAAAATACTTTCACTAAAGAAAAAATGACTTCTGAAAATTGATTTTCAATCTTTTCAAAATAGGACTACAAAATCTTTTTGTAATAATTTGAAAATCCTCGTCCAAATTCTTCTAAAATGAGTGCATTACCATCTTCTAAGTCTCACATTCGTCTAGTACTTGTTACTAAAAATTGCATGTAACGCATTACATCTTGTTAACTACCCTCATTCTCTCGCCTATTCATTTGACTCAAGCTCTCATTCGACTAACCCTCAATTTCACCTTCGTTCTCTAACCATCTACACACCCAGGTGGAGAAACTTATCTTCTCTTTGATAATCCAATTATGTTGTCTACCAATATGTTGTCTAAAGAGAGAAAGGCAAACACTTCAGATTCAGTAGCAAAGAAAGTCAACAAGATCTCTTAGTTACCAACTTCAAATCCTATAAAGAAAAAAAAGAAGCTCATTATTGATGAATCCAAGCACATGAAATTTGAAATAGATGAGACACAAGAGGTAAAATTTCATATCCATGCTAGCTCATCAGGTTTAGATATACACTTAGAGTGGTTAGACTAAGATCTCTTTGTGAAGTCAAATTTGGGTTTTTCTCATCTACTGGATCATATGAACTATAAAAATTTATTCAATATGAGGACTAGGGTCTATCCAATATGGATTAAGTTGTTTTATGCAAATCCATAAAGAAAAAAGAACTAAGGGAGTTCAATTCTACGATACATTATTGAGGAATTATATTCACCTTGGCTCTAGCAAACCTTGACCAAATATTTCACCTGATGGTTAACCCAGCTAGAGTATGTTATGATCCCCTAAGTGATCGTGTTAATACTTGTAGTGAGATGTATTAAAGATTTATTATCATTCTTAAAAATAAGAGACAAGTGTTGATGAAGATCAATCACTTGTACAAGATTCAGCCCCTTGAAATGATCAAGGGAATGCAAGTTCAAACACCAAACCATAAGCCTCAGTCAAAGCATTGCTCTTGCAAAGCTACCCATTACTCGGGTATAAAGCTTTGCAAAGGCCCAATTTTCTTCATCTGATTTCCTAAACTTCCAAGAGGTTTATGCCTAATAATTTTGCATAGGATGTTACCTAACATCCTCAAATAACAATCCATGAAGAGAAAACAATGTTAAATTAGTTGTTTCACGAAGATCTTGCCCCTACAAGTCAACCGTTCCAGATTGAGCTCCATTCTAGCGAGGTTTGAGTTTTCAGCTGGTTTACCAGCTTGAACCTGATTCAAACCTAATTTCTTTACATGGAATATTAACACGCTAATGAATTCATTTGCGCATTGAAATGAAATCTAAATAAGGTAGAAGCCAAGCAACCAAGCTGCCGAACTTTGGGCACTAAAAGGACTGGTTTGATTGTTTTGGATCAATGGCTAAGATCTCTTTAAGGGAATGACTTTGTGACCTACTAACTTTCCAAGCTGCTTTCCTAGTCTACAAACAGGCCCATCATTGACTAGTTTGCAACTTTGGAAGGCGCCTTCGCCACTAGGAAGATAGATAATGATCATGGGCGGTTCTGATTAGCCAACGACAAAGTGAGAAATCAGCAGCCATTTCTCTCTCCCACATGTGCAAGTGGACAACTTAGTACCTTAATAACATGTTCAAACATGAGTTTAGCATAATTTAGCAGGTAATTAGCTAGACACATGTGATGTACTTAGGCTAAGCTAGTCCGTATTTGCATTCTGATTTGTATAAGCTAGATTAGAGGTTCCTAATGACTAAGGAAACTCCTAAGTATCTAGGCACCTGGAGTGGAGCTCATTTAACTGTTTGCTATCTTGTTCATTGTATTACAAATTGAATAAATTAGAATTCAGTCGTGCTTTGCTCCTAACTCCCGGTTTCTCTCTAAACACTCAAACTATCTTATATTTAATCGGCCGAGTAAAGTGGTGATCTAGTGAGTCTTAATAACTCCTTAGGTGATGTTTTTGTATCCTAAGAAGTATTAAGGGCTCTAAATGGATTTATGGTACACTACAAAAAAGGTTGCTTCCCTCCATATTAATTTTGCCCACACTTATAACTGTAGAAATAGCAGTTGCCCACACTTAGGCTAAATGTATGGATGTTAAGTGTGTGGAAGTGTTCTCCACACTTCATGGAAATGCGGGTAGAGCTGTATTTCCCACACGTATAAATGCAGAGTAAGTACAAATTACCCACAATTTATGTGTGGTCATCTTAAGCTATGCCGACTCTAGAAGATATAAGAAGTCATAATTTTCCCCACACTTAAAAGTGTTACTAGTGTCGTTTTAGTTTTCATAAGACTTATTAAGTTAAAACTAGAACAATTGTATACAATTGTTCTTTTTTTAATTAGCAATTTTTATACTAATTACCAACATCACCCTATATAAATGAATAAAATTAACAAACCAACAAATTAACATAGATCAAACATCATTTAATTAAATAAATTACACATTAGTGCCTGAAAAAAAAAAGTAATTGTAGACATAGCAACAAATACTAAGGTAATCAAAACCAAATATTCCTGCATTGTTTTGAATGCATTATGCCAATTTTTTTTGTTGTAGTAACCTAATTGAACATTTTATTGCTCTATATACTACCTAAAACTATACTTTGAAAACATGCCTAACGTCCAAGAATATATAAAGAAATCTCCATCTTTGTTTTCTTCAGTGAGAGATGTTATCTCTACAAATGCAACCTATTAGACAATTGAAACACAAAAAAAAAATCAATTATTAGAAAAGATAACCAAAGAGATTAACTAAGATACAGACAACGCATCAATCCCGCAAGTCTAGCACCAATCCACATGGCAATGGAAAAAACCTCACCATAACTGAGTTCAACTAACAACGGAATTGCAACCAAGTTCAACAAACAATATAACCCAAGTGAGTTCATTTAAACAATAGAACCCCAACCGAGTTAAACCAACAGTAGAACCACAATCGAGTTCAATCAATAATACAACCACAACTGAGTTCAACCAATAATACAGTCACAACCAAGTTCAACCAACAATAGATACCAAGTCAGTTCAACCAAACAATAGAATGTAACCCCTACCGAGTTCAACCGACAATAGAACCACAACAGAGTTGAACCAAGAATAGAACGATAATAGAGTTCAACTAACAATAGGACCTAAGTAGTTCAACTAACAATAGAACTAACTGAGTTCAACTGATAATAGAAGCACACTGAATTTAACCAAGAATAGAAACACAACTAGGTTTAACTAACAATAAACCCCAAATGAAAATGAATAGCATACAGTTACCAGGTTGCTGAACAGTGGTGAACGACTTTTTGTAAAGAATCTTGCTCAGTAAGTCCTTGTCCACCTTCTTTGTACCCTCAATGTCGGCCTACAATAAATGATGTTTTATTTTTAGACTTAGTTAACCCGAAGTAAATGACAAATCAAGCCTTAAATGTAAGAATATGCAAGCATTTATAACACCCAAAACCCACGGCTAGTGATGTTAGTGATTTCTAGAATTTTGGAATAAATGGACAGAGTTTCCCCTAAAATCTCCTAAGAACTAACCATAACTTAACCTTATAGCCTTACAATAAGTACCTATAACAATAAAAGCATAAGAAATATGTCCGCCAAGCTCGACGGCTACACTTTGGAGATCACAACTCCATAGCCCACAAGGTCGAAGTACCAACAATATAAAGCCAAGTAAAAAAAAAATTAGTCCATTTCCCTTACCTTCCTTACTCTTTCCTATCTATTATAGGCTGCTCGGGATAAACAAAAAATTCTATAAATAGAAAAGTATATAAAGTGTGGCAGTAAATAGGTTATGTAAATCTACTCCTTCCCCAGTTCCAGCTCCTTTGCTGAATGCATCACTCTTGCTCATTGATTTAGATAGGATTCTATGACAAAAACCACTATATCAAGTTGCCCATACAAAATGTTGTTTGCTTTAGGGCAGGAATGTAAATCTCTAGTTGTTGAGTTTTTATATTCAAGTTTTGATGATAACAAATCCAAGTGTAAAAATGTGTCCAAGTAGTGTTGCTCCAAACATGATCTGCAAACAGGCC
>JACYFF010010365.1:52869823-52886562 GCA_017589665.1 Selenicereus undatus | reverse complement strand
TCTTGTGGAAGTATACTCTAAGATCTAACACTAGTCCATAGAAAATACACAAGGAGTCAAGGACATAGGAATTTGCATGAACACTATCATGAACAATGAGAACTAAGACCATCTACAACAACCTTACCAATTCTTCGTTCGAATTCATTTCAATTCATCAAACTTAACCAGGAAAAAAAATGTGAGTAGGTACTTAAATAACCAAGAAACAAGTCTCTACCATCAAACGTAGAAGCAAGAAACTGACTCTGGGTTATTATAATTACTATCAGTGACCTAAACAATTGAGCACTTACTTTAGTAATTAATGGTTGTTATCATCACTATTAGTAACCTAAACAAATAGAAAAGCTTCTCCATTTCAAACTAAAAGACACAATCAAATTCTTACTTAAGTTCATGGTTTTTAGTAAATCATTAAATCCAGCAATTATCTTAAACAAACACAAATTTGACTAAATTTAATAAATTAAACACAAACAAACAAGCACTGACCAATAAGTTGCCCAAATTCTAATTCCGAAATTCTCAATCAAAAAAGGCAAAATCTAAATTTCTTAATTGATAAGTAAATCTCTAAATTAACTATTTATTTAACACAACTCAATAAAAATTTAGTAAATTAGACATAAACAAGCAAGCAGTAACAAACTAAATTAGCCCAATTTTAAATCTTCAACAAAGAAGACAATTAGATAAAATTCTTCATTTTTAATTCATGAATTATGAGTAAATCACTAAGTTAATCAATTATTTGATATGAATCTAACTAAAATTAGTAAAGTAAACATAATTATTTACAAAATAAAAAAATTAAAAACAAAAATTGAGGATTTTGGTGTTTACCTTAAATTTGGAATTACACTAGAGAAGGAGGAGGTTGGAGGCGTCAGGCATGGCTCAGTGGCTAGCGACTACACAGGAGGTGGCGGGCTCAACTGCAATGGTCGTCCAGTGGCGGTGGGTCACTACTGGCGGTCGAAGGTGGCTAGGTAACTAGGCAGAGAGCGAGGGAGAGCTCCCATTGGGGCGTGGTTGCGCAGGCTGCTGTGTGAAAGAGAAATAGGGATGGTGAGAGAATTAAAGAGTTTAAATTGAAGTGGCAAAAAATTCAAAAAAAAAAAAGGCACAGAAAGCCTAGCATGAGAATCAAACAATCGACTTTCCGTGCAAACAATAGCCGACCAACCACTCTGCTGACTGCACTTTTGTGAATTTTGCAGGAACTAATTCGTACCCATACACTATTGCGTTTCGGCCAGGATATGCTATGCTCATTTTTTCTTTTTTCAGGGCGGGGTTGGGTGGGCAAGATAACCGCTTAATCTTCCGTATGATAATTTATTTTACTAGATAGTTCTGTATTTTTTTGACTGTTTGTTTTATTCCTTTGGCTAATATATTTAGATATTAGTATTGAAATATTTTGTAGAAATGACATCATTGATATAAAAAAAAGTAATTATAAAAGCTCTTTTTAATTCCCCACACTTAATAAGTATAGGAATAGCTTCATAATTTACCCATAATTATCAAGTGTGGAATCAAGAAAACTACAAAATCTTATTCTTTTTCTCCCCACACTTTAATTATGTGTGGTGATATAAATGTGGGAGGATGCATTCTTTTTTGTAGTGGTAGTGTTTCTGTGTCCATAATTCAGTTTAGAAACTATATTTCCTAGTTCACTCTAACTGTGTTCCCTTAAATCCTAGCTTCTATTTTCATTTCCTTCTTAGCATGCTTACACTCCAATCTTGAATGTGGGTTTGTTAGTAAGGAAATACATCATACTTGGTATCAGAGCAAGTTTCATCTTGGCCCTGAAACCCTGTTCTAGTTGCATTTCCATTCTACCCAAACACATCCCAAAATACCATTCCCTGTTTGATTTAGTTGCAGTCATGAGTTCAAGTATGACCTTGGAGGAGAAGTTTGAAGCTCTCATGAAGAACTTTGAAGCCATTACCACCAATGTTGAAGAGTTCAAGAGCCAGAATGCCTACTTAAGAGGCAAACTTGTTTAATCAATGAGGCAGAAGAGAAGAAACCCAGTAAGCTCATGTAGCTCACCCGGTTCTGATCCAGAAGAAAGAGCTAGAGAGATAGCCAGCATTTGGTCTCCACTAGTGAGCAGGAGCCTCCTAGGAGACTAAGGAGAAGAGAATGAAGGCCCCTGCCTAACTTCAATGACTCTAAAGTTTATATTCCAGAATTTGAAGAAAAACTACGCCCGGATGAGTTCTCGGAGTGGATGCTAACAGTGGAGAGGGTCTTTGATTTCAAAGATATTCCTAAAGATAAAAAGGTAAAACTTGTTACTTTAAAGCTTAGAAAGTATGCCTCTCTCTGGTGGACCAACTTGTGTGCCAAAATGGTTAAGAAAGGATAAAATCAAGACTTGGCATAAAATGAAAGCTAAACTTAGGTCCTAGTTTCGACCTCCTTCTTATCTTCAAGATAAGTATTCCCTTTTACACCATTTGACTCCAACAACTATGCGTGTAGAGGAATATATTAGAGAGTTTAAGAAACTAATGATCAAATGTGAAATACAAGATTCAGAAGAGCAGACCATTGTGAGATATTTAGAAGGACTAGATCCCACGTACTCTAATGTTGTTAAAATGCAACAGTATACTAGCTTTGATGAAGTGTGTGTCCTTGCTCATAAGATTAAGCAACAAAGGAAAACCAGAACCTACAAAAGAGAACTGCCCCAACCCCAACCATGGAACCAACCCTTTAGTAAGGGGAGTTCCTACGCTCCACCTAAACACACAACATTACCCCCTTCCACCCAACAAAAAACCCAAGCTCTACCAAAAAGCTTAGCACAACAAAAATAGCCTAACCCCAACCCCATGAGCACCAGGAGGTGTGTCAAATGTCAAGGTCTTGGCCACATTGGTTCTGAGTGTCCAAACAGAAAGGTAATCACCTCAACTGAATGGGAGGGAGTTAAGGAGGAGGAGATTGAGATGGAAAAGGAGGTTCACTTAACGGAGGAACAAAAGGAAGATTCTGAGGAGGTTATTGAGGAGGCTGATGAAGGAGAAATGCTGGTCTCAAGGAGACCTTTGGGTGGCAATAAAACTAAGGAAGAGGAATGAGAGAACATCATTCAGTCCTGATGTACTGTTGAAGGTAAGGTATGCTCATTAATCATTGATAGAGCTGGTTGTGCCAATGTTGTTTCTCTAAACATGGTGGAGAAACTCAATCTCCATGCTTCTATTCACCCTCATCTATACAACATTTAGTGGCTCAATCAAGGTAGAAGGTTATAAGTTAACTCAAGGTGCCTGATTTCATTCTCCATTAGCCAGAACTACCAAGATGAGCTTTGGTGTGATGTGATCCCAATAGATGCATTACACATTTTGCTTTGTGGACCCTAGTCATTTGATAGGAAGGTAAAGCATGATGGTCACCTGAATACATATTCCTTTTCCAAGGATGCGAAAAAGACTAACCTTGCCGCTTTAAGCCGTTCCCGGATCCATTAATCTAAACCATAAAAGAACCCCCAGCAAGCCGATCTGTTTCTCACTTATGCAGAACCATTACTTAAGGACTCTTATCATGGGTTTAAGGATTGTAAGGAATGGATCCTTATTGCCTATTGTTGAAGGTTTTTGAGGGGGAATGGAAAATTAAATTAAAGAAAAAGGAAAATGATGCCTCAAATACTCACGATTGTCAGTCGTAGTACTTAAGGGTCGGTCCACAGGGAAAACGTGAGATTTATGGTCATTTAAACAAAATGATTAAACTAAATTAACTAAACTAAGTGATGTTATTTAAAGCAATTTAACAACCTGATTCAACTAAACTCTCCTAATCTACTAAACGATTGTTTTTAACTTAAAACATGCTAATAAACTAAATCGACTAAACCTAAACTAATACTTATGTTTATGTTAATTAACCAAATTAATTAAACTAAACTTGAAATTAACCATGGTTTAAAACTAACAACCTAATTACTATAATTATTGCAGAATTAAATTAAGGCAGATTATGACAATTATGGGAGTAGGGGAGGGGGACGAAATAACGCAGACTGAAATGAAATGAAAAACAACAGAACCGAAATGAAATCAGCAACAGGGGAAAAGGGAACGAATTGACGCAAGCAGAAACGAACCAAAGCAAAGCAAGATGAATCATAACATAAGCAAGGGCAAACCAGTAGGCACGGGGAAAGCAACATTGAAAGCAAAGCAGAACGAAAACTCACGAGGTGTAAGCCCCAAAATACAGCCATCCGAACCCAGATGAACACGAACAGGGAGAATCGAACCCAACCAGAATTCGAGCAGGGGAATGGGGGAAGAATTCGAATGCAATTGAACAAAATAGACCCAGAATTTTGCAAAATCAAACCGAAAGCTTACAACCAAGAAACTTCAAATTCGCAGTGAATTCAAGCCCTAAATCGAATGTAAACCCTAACCCTAATTTCTGCGATTCGAAAACAAGAGAACGAAATTGAAGAACACGAATTGAAATTGACATTAACAACGAAATTGAACGAAACTAAACCTAAAACGAAATTAAACCTAATCTCTTCCTAATTCTACCTACGATACCTGACCTTCGAACATGGCGTCTTCTTCCTCCTTTTATACCCGAACCCTTCGCCTCTGGACCCTCGATGTGACGATGCGTGGACGGTGGATGAGGGGACAGCGAGGTGCTTTGCTGGCTTTTGGAGCGTGGTTGACGGGTGGTGATGGTGGAGATGAAGGTGGTTTCGAAGATGGGAAGCAAAACCGTGGGTTGGGGTGGTTTTGGGTTAAACGGTGGGCTAGGTAATGTGGTTAGAGTGAGAGGGAGGTGACAAGGCACAGAGAGAGAGAGCAAGCGAGATGGGCATGGGGGTTCGAGAGCTTTCTGGGTCGAGGGTCTGGGTTTGGGGGTCTGGGAACGAAGAAGCAGGGCACGAGGAGGAAAGAGAGAGAGCGTGAGGCAGGGGAGGGGGTTTTAGTGGAAATCGGTTCATCTCTGAACCGAGGTTGCTGAACCGGGCCGGTTCGGTTTTTTTTCTGGACCGGTCTGGTTTCTTTTTTTTTTCCTTTTTCCTTGGCCGGTTTTTCATCGACTTTTGGCCCGGTTCTTCAACCTCCGACATTTCTTCTATTTTTCTCAGTTTTTCTGCCATTTAAACCCTTTTTCCCGCATTTATTGAAAATCTGCAAAATAAAATAAAATCAATTAAAAACCTAAAAAATATTATTAAAACGAGCCTAAAATCGGCGTAAAAAATACCTTAAAAATATCACATTTTTAGCTCAAACAAATACTCCCACACAAAGATTTTGCTCGTCCTCTAGTAAAACAACCTAAACTAACTAAAAGAAAATGAAAATAAAAGAAAAAGAAAATCCTAACTCACTATCGTAGGAATCACGATTGCATTTAGCGTATGCAACAAGCCCTTTAAACCCCTTGGACTCCCAAGTGGACGAGTGAGGTCTCGTGAGGGTTTCCAAATGAAAATACCCACAAAATTATTCAAAAACAAAAGAAAATCTTTTTGGGTTTTCTCAAAACTGATATGTACAAAAATCGGGAAACATATGCACAACTCCTAATCAGCTAAATCACTCATGTACTCAGTTATTAACCTGTATATACATAGAACGTACTTCAAAGCCCTCTACCTCTAAATGACATCAAAACTCTAATTTTTCACCCCATTGAACATCAAGATTTTGAATCCATCCTAGTGTTTGTGTGCAAGTGTATCATCATCTCCAGGACTCAGATTTACCAGAATAGACTCAATCCCACTTAGCCAACACAACTACATTATTATTTTACTGACTTTGGAAGCAAGCTTTCCTAGTAGCAATATTGCCTCAAAGGGTAACACCCAGTAGCACGTGCCTCAAAGGGTCCCAGTGGCGCATGCCTCAAAGGGATACTTGTCATTCCAAATTTTATTCGTTTTTCTTTATTTATAATACAATTTTTTTTCAATTTTTTTCCAAAGTAATCATGTCATAAGCTAGTGGGAGAATCATTAATGGAAACCTAAGACCTAAAGATAATGATGAAAGAATAAACAAGGATTGGGTAACACAACCTTTAATGAACAACTGGGGTTTAGCATCAGGGCTTAGAATATCACATTCGAAGTTAAAGACTTATCATGCACATCCTATTTATATACAAACTAACAACTAAAGCACAGGGGATTGAAACTAATCAGAAAAGATACAAATGTCCCCAAAAACAACAAAAATTCAAAAATTTTCAAAAAAAGGCACCTCACTCCCGCACCAAAACTTCACAATGTCATTGGGAGAATCAAGGCGCTAAAAAGTAAGCATATAAACTATACAACTGTAAAACCTAAAATATATACAACTAGAACACCACCAAAAACATAAAACCAAAAAAAAAATTAAAACCAAAATGAAAAAGAAAAAGCAAAACTAAAATAAAATAAACACACAAAAAGTGAAAAACAAACCACAACCCTAAAAACTAAAGAAAAGAAGACAAAAATCAAAATCAGAGCAAAAAATCGAAACAAAACCAAACACACACATATATTTACAAAAGCAAAACTAAACAAAAATCAAAGACCTACTAAATTGCAAACTAAACAAAAAGAAATCTAAAGCAAAATAAAGGAAAAGAAAAACAAAAATGAAACAAAAATGAAAATAAGATGAAAATAAAAAAAGGGAAATAAAAAATGAAAGTAAAATGAATGAAATAAAAACAATAATGAAAATAAAGTGAAATAAACAAAAATGAAATAAAAAGGAAAAACTAAAACATGCTAAGCTCAAGAAACAAAGTATTTACAACTAAAACATATTCACAAAATCCTAATATATACAACTAAATACAAAAAGGAAGAAAAGAAAATAAAAAGAAAAGAAAAGAAGAGTGGAACGATCATACCAGGTTGGATACAGGTTGTACCCAAACTATAAAGCTTATGGAGCATCAACCACTCCATATTAAGCTGAAAAAATGCTATTCAAATCAAAACTCGTTAGAGCACGCAATAGCTTATCAAACAAGGATGCCCAACTCTCAATAGCATAGGAACTATAAAAAGCAGAGAGTTGGAACCAGATTGAGTACATCCATATAGTCAGGAAAGCACAGGTAAGGGCCCGTTTCAATTTATCAAACAGTTGGGCCCACTCAGGAATGAAGTGAATATACTCACAAACAGCCACTGGTGAGGTCATAGGCCTAGAAACTACGACAGCATGAACGAGCAATTCAGGCCAAAGAGAGGATGCAAATTTCACAAGTCTGGTAATATCAAAAGGCACAAGAGTCTGGTCTAAAGTGAACTTCTTAGTAACAATGATCTCAGACACAACAGATTCAGACTTGCCAGATTCTAAAAGGAAGTCAGTTTGGATGGAATCAAAAGAAAATGTCTCATAATCAGCACACAAACCATCATTAGAACTTCCATGGGTCTTCAACTCACAAGAAAAAGATTCATACTCTACATGTAGAATATTATCATCAAG
Source organism: Selenicereus undatus (assembly GCA_017589665.1). Taxonomy (NCBI): domain Eukaryota; kingdom Viridiplantae; phylum Streptophyta; class Magnoliopsida; order Caryophyllales; family Cactaceae; genus Selenicereus; species Selenicereus undatus. The sequence goes on along the minus strand of JACYFF010010365.1, from coordinate 52,879,048 downwards.
GTCAAACATAGTGAGTTCGGGTATCTCATCATGCAACTCCTGTGAAACATCTTTTGAATCATTCAAATCATGAAACTCTACTGTAGGTATCATGCTAATTTCTAACTCACTATCAGAATCAGATTGTTCATGAGTGACATGTTCAAGTGAGCTAGTGCAGGGTGCAAGATATGATGATAGAGACTGAGGGATGTCACTTTCTTGTTCTAAACTAGGCAAAGGCATGTTTTCTGTCAAATCAGGCCTAGCAGAATAAGAAGGTTCAGACTCCTCGTAGAGACTAATTTCGGATTTCGGAGATCCTAAACTAGAATCAATCTCTCTAGAAGTTCCTCTATTTTGATTAAAACATTGAGAATATTCAGCAATTCTCAATTTCATGATCTCTATAAATTGATCAGTCATATCATCAAGTTTGATCATTTGATCAGTCATATCATCAATTTTCTTTTCAAGTCTTGCACAGGTAGCACGATAAGGACACGTAGAAACATCATGAGGAGGAGATTCACAATAATCACACTGCACAGGAGGCATATAAGAATAAGATGGGTCATATGAGTTTAGAAAATGATCTTGGGGGGAAGGATTAGCATAAAAAGCATACTCATCGGAAGTTGGGTATCCAGAAAACTGATTAGCTTGTTCAAACTCGTAAGTATCCCAACCTAATTTTTCAAAGAAATCCCAAACTTCATCTTGAGTTGTAGATAACAATCCTAACAAACCCCCTGGGCACATGGACTCAACATGACCACGAAATTCAGAATTTAGACCCAAAACAATGACCTCACAGATTTCCCATTTTTGAAAGGTTTGATGCAATTGAGCACGATAATCATTAAGTCGCGATAAATAGCTCCAAAGAGGTTCATGCTCATATTGTGGGAAATTGAAAACTGGCATTTTGAAAATTTTTAAAGCTTTTAAAGTTTTTCAGTTTTTTTGGATTTTTGGTTTTTCACTTTTTTTTATAGGTTTTTGAAATTTCTAATTTTTTTTTGTGGTTTTTGAAATTTTCTAATGTTTTTGAATTTTTAGGCATTTTTCATTTTTTTTTGATTTTTGAATTTTTCAAAATGTTTTTGGATTTTTGGGTTTTTCAAAACACTAACAAGGAAACGATAAAAATCGATTTGAAACTAAACAACTAAGCAAAACATGAATATCAACTAAACAAACTAAACAAATCAATACGAAAGCAAATAAAAAATAAAAACATGACCAAATCTCATGCCGTCAGCAACGACGCCAAAAAAATTGTTGAAGGTTTTTGAGGGGGAATGGAAAATTAAATTAAAGAAAAAGGAAAATGATGCCTCAAATACTCACGATTGTCAGTCGTAGTACTTAAGAGGAGGTCCACAAGGAAAACATGACATTTATGGTCATTTAAACAAAATGATTAAACTAAATTAACTAAACTAAGTGATGTTATTTAAAGCAATTTAACAACCTAATTCAACTAAACTCTCCTAATCTAGTAAACGATTGTTTTTAACTTAAAATATGCTAATAAACTAAATCGACTAAACCTAAACTAATACTTATGTTTATGTTAATTAGCCAAATTAATTAAACTAAACTTGAAATTAACCATGGTTTAAAACTAACAACCTAATTACTATAATTATTCCAGAATTAAACTAAGGCAGATTATGACAATTATGGGAGCAGGGGAGGGGGACGAAATAACGCAGACTGAAATGAAATGAAAAACAATAGAACCGAAATGAAATCAGCAACAGGGGAAAAGGGAATGAATTGACGCAAGCAGAAACGAACCAAAGCAAAGCAAGATGAATCATAACATAAGTAAGGGCAAACCAGTAGGCACGGGGAAAGCAACATTGAAAGCAAAGCAGAACGAAAACTCACGAGGTGTGAGCCCCAAAATATAGCCATCTGAACCCAGATGAACACAAACAGGGAGAATCGAACCCAACCGGAATTCGAGCAGGGGAATGGGGGAAGAATTCGAATGCAATTGAACAAAATAGACCTAGAATTTTGCAAAATCAAACCGAAAGCTTACAACTAAGAAACTTCAAATTCGTAGTGAATTCAAGCCCTAAATCGAATCTAAACCTTAACCCTAATTTATGAGATTCGAAAACAAGAGAACGAAATTGAACGAAACTAAACCTAAAACGAAATTAAACCTAATCTACTCCTAATTCTACCTACGCTACCTGACCTTCGAACATGGCGTCTTTTTCCTCCTTTTATACCCGAACCCTTCGCCACTGGACCCTCGATGTGACGATGCATGGACAGCGGATGAGGGGACAGCGAGGTGCTTTGCTGGCGTTTGGAGCGTGGTTAACGGGTGGTGATGGTGGAGATGAAGGTGGTTTCGAAGATGGGAAGCAAAACCCTGGGTTGGGGTGGTTTTGGGTTTCGGGGTTTGGGGAAAACGGTGGGCTGGGTGATGTGGTTAGAGTGAGAGGGAGGTGACGAGGCAGAGAGAGAGAGAGCAAGCGAGATGGGCATGGGGGTTCGAGAGCTTTCTGGGTCAAGGGTCTGGGTTTGGGGGTCTGGGAACGAAGAAGCAGGGGGCGAGGAGGAAAGAGAGAGAGCGTGAGGCAGGGGAGGGGGGTTTTAGTGGAAACCGGTTCATCTCTGAACCGGGTTGCTGAACCGGGTCGGGCCGGTTTTTTTCTGGACCGGTTTGGTTTTTTTTTTTCCCCTTTTTCCTTGGCCGTTTTTTCATCGACTCTTGGCCCGGTTCTTCAACCTCCGACATTTCTTCTATTTTTCTCACTTTTTCTGCCATTTAAACCCTTTTTTCCGCATTTATTCAAAATCTGCAAAATAAAATAAAATAAATTAAAAACCTAAAAAATATTATTAAAACGAGCCTAAAATCGGTGTAAAAATACCTTAAAAATATCACATTTTTAGCTCAAACACCTATGAGGAACTAGAACACTCACCCCCAGCCACCCCTTTGCTATATTATTACTAGCGCAATTTAGTCATATCTGTCCAGATGACATATCCTCTGGCCTACCCGCCAAAAGATCTATCCAACACCACATTAACCACAATCCAAGAGCCATACTCCCAAATAGGCTTGCTTATAGAATCCCAACAAGACTATAGAGATACAAAGGCAAGTAGATGAACTAGTCAACAAACGGTTGGCTTGGGAATCACTTAGACCTTGTGCTGTTCTAGCCCTTTTAGTCCCTAAGAAGGATGGGAGCATGATAATTTGTGTGAATAGCCGCGCCATAAACAAGTTCACCATAAAGCATAGGCACCCTATTCTAAGACTAGAGGATATGCTGGATGAACTTCATGGTTCCAGCATGCTTTCTAAGATTGATTTGAGGAGTGTTTAGTAGACGTGTCAGTTCGGGTGGACGAGTTAAATACGAGTTGGGTGTATTTCAGGTTTGGCTAAAATGCGGGCGGGTGTATTTTGGTTTTACGAGTTTCGAATAAACCCAATGAGTTTAGAGCACTTTTTCTGTGAGTAATTTTCTTTTACCAAAGTAAAAAATTCTACCTATTTGTTACGCAAAATTATTAGTATTTAATGAAAACTTGTAATAATTGTAATTTCTCAAAAGAAAATTAAAAATACTCAAAACGTGTTATTATAATATGTGAACATGTTGTACAAGTGGGTAAAGAATCAAGCCCCACTTGGTTTTGGGTAGATCGACCCATACATTGTAAAAAGGTCAACAGCGGGTCGGCCATTTATGGGGTAGTCCGTCTAAAGCATTTTAATGAATTGTAGCAGTTTGACCGCTAATAACCTCTTTAATAATTTAATATTTTTATTAACTAACATACCAATATCCAATGAGGTAAAACTTTATTATTGGGTCGGCCCTGATACGAATACGACAAACCGCTTTCCTACCACTAGCATCATAGCTCAAAATTAGCTAAAACAAAAACCAAATAAAATTGAATAAAAGTAGCACTAGATATTATCTTGCAGTTATAACATCAAAATTTTAAGTTACTATAAATTAATTAATTTAAAAAATAATTAGATATATTTGTTTAACGAAGTACATGATGGTATGACTTGCACATCTTTAATGCTTGTCTTCTTTTAAATTAACTTTTTTTAAAAGATTAGATAGCTATTTTAGGCAATTGTGTATCCATTTTTAGTGTTTTTTTTATTTAAAAGTTATGTACGTTATTATTTTAGAGAATGAAGAAGAAAGGCAAGGTTATTATTGCTTAATTTGCAAATAGATGCAATAATTATAAAATGTTTGTTTTAAAGTATTCGATAAAAATGACTAATCATTATTATTAAAAGGTATAAATTAGAGAAAAATCAAAAACAAAAGATATAATGTTCGGGTGAAGCGGGCGGGTTCGGTTTTAGGTTTGGGTCAGGTTTGACCCACTAATTTGCGAGTTTTTCTGGTTTGGTTTATTTTGGGTTTGGGTCAGAAAAATCGTGCTCAAAACCGACAATTTTCGGGCGGGTTCGGGTCGGGTTTATGCGTTGGGTCAATTTCTGCCACATCTAGTGGTTCCTATCAAATGTTGATCAGAAAAGGAGATGAGTGGAAGACAACTTTCAAGACTGAAGGTAGTTTGTATGAATGGCTAGTTATGTCGTTTGGTTTGTCAAATGCACCCAGTACCTTTTTGAGGTTAATAAACCAAGTGCTCAGGGCTTACATTTGTAAATTTGTGGTGGTGCATTTTGATGATATGTTAGTCTACAGCTGATCATAAGTAGAGCACCAAGATAATTTGGCTCATATCATGGTGGTCCCAGAAAAGGAGAGGCTCTATGGCAACCTAAAGAAGTGTACTTTTTTTTCTCCAGACGTCACTTTCTTAGGTTAGATTGTGACTGCCAAAGAAGTTAAGGTAGATGAGAGTAAGGTTGAAGTCATCAGATCTTGGCTAGTACCTAAGAGTATTCATGATGTGAGAAGTTTTCATGTACTTGACACACTTTACAGGAGGTTCATTAGAAACTTAAGTACAATGATAGCACCAGTGGCTGAAGTGATTAAGGGTTCATCCTTCAAATGAACCCCCAAAGCTCAATCTGCCATTGAGGAGGTGAAAACCAAGTTGATTGAGGCACCATTACTAGCATAACCTTGTTTTGATAAGGTATTTCATATTGAATGTGATGCTTCTGGTATGGCTATAGGAGGAGTTCTTACTAAGGAAGGTAGGTCGTTAGCCTTCTTCAATGAGAAACTTTGTGATTCTAGGAGGAAGTACTCGACTTATGATAAGGAGTTCTATGCTATAGTGAGGAGTTTAGAGCATTAGAGCCATTATTTGATGTCTAGTGAGTTTATATTGTATCCTAATCATGAGGCCTTAAAATACATTCAAGGGCAACACAAGTTAAACTCCAGGCATGCTGAATGGGTGGAATACCTGAAGTCATTCCACTTTACTATCAAGCATAAGCCAGGAAAACTCAATCAAGGAGCAGATGCGCTTTCAAATGGGCATTTGCTATTGTTTCAACTAGATGCTTACATTCTTGGATTTGAGAAACTAAAGTCCCTTTATGCTACTGATGAAGACTTTGGGGAGTTATATTCTATTTGGTTAATACAACCCAAAGGAGATTTTTTAGTCCATAATGAGTACTTATTCGAGGGCACTTGTTTGTGTGTTCCTAAATGTGGTACTCATGAGTTACTAATTAGGGAGGTCCCTAGAGGTTCTTTGGCGAAACATTATGGAGAGAATAAGACCCTAACCATGCTGAGGGAGCACTACTTCTGGCCAGGGATGAGTAAGGACGTTCAAGACCTCTTGAGGAGATGTGCTACTTGCCAATTAACCAAGAGTCACTCACCACCACATATGGAGAGAATAAGACCCTAACCATGCTGAGGGAGCACTACTTCTGGCCAGGGATGAGTAAGGACATTGAACACCTCTTGAGGAGATGTGCTACTCGCCAAGTACTCACCACCATAGGGGGTTTACACTCCACTACCAGTTCCTTCCCTCCCCATAAATGTAAGCATGGATTTTATCCTTGGCTTGTCGAAGACTCAAAGGAGTAAGGACTTTATCTTTATGGTAGTAGATATATTCTCAAAGATGGCTCACTTTATTGTTGGTTACAAGACCAATGGTGCCACCCACATTGCTGAGCTCTACTTTAAAGAGGTTACGAGATTGCATGGGATCCCAAGATCCATTATTTATAATTGTGATATAAAATTTTTGAGTCAGTTCTGGATTTCTTTGTGGAAGAAGATAGGGACCAAGCCCAAGTATAGTACCACATGCCACCCCCAAACTGATGGCCAGACTGAGGTAACAAACATGACCTTTGGTACTCTGTTAAGAACATTAATTAAATAGAATACAAAAGCATAGGACTTGACCCTTCCCTATGCTGAGTTTACTTACAATAAGGCACCCAGAAAAACCACAGGAATGCCTCCTTTCAAGGTAGTTTATGGAGTTGATTCATTAAGCCCCCTTGATTTAGTGTCCAGAACCTCAGAAGAGTAACCAAGTGTGGAGGCTCGTAAGAGAGTTAAAGAAATCCAGAAGCTCCATAAGCAAGTCATAGTTGGAATTGAGAAATCTAATACCTCCTTCTAAGTTCAAGCAAACAAGCACAACAGAAATGTGGTATTTCAGCTAGGAGACCTAGTGTGGATTCACTTAAGGAAAGAGAGGTTTCCTTAAAAAAGAAAGAGCAAACTGATGCCTAGGGCATATCCTTTTGAGGTACTAGAAAGGGTGAATGACAATGCTTACAAGGTTAATCTCCCTAGCGACTATGGTGTTTCAGCTACTCTTAATGTAGCATACTTGAGCACTTATCTAGAAGATGAGCATTTAGTGAATTTGAGGGAAAGTTCCTTTCAATAAGGGGAGGGTGATAAAGATCAAGCACTTGTACAAGATTTAGCCCCTCAAAATGATAAAGGAATGGAAGTTCAAACACCAAACCCGAAGCCTTAGTCCAAGCGTTGCTCCTGTAAAGTTGTACAGTACCCGGGTATGAACCTTTGCAAAGACCAGATTTTGGTAATCTGATTTCCTAAACTTCCAAGATGTTTAGGCTAATATTTTTGAAGAGGATGTTACCTAACATCCTTAAATAACAATCTATGAAGAGAAAAGAAAGTTAAATTAGCTGCTTCATGCAGATTTTGCCCTTACAAGTCAACCGTTCCAGATTGAGCTCCATTCTGGTCCGATTTGAGTTTTCAGCTAGTTCACCTCCTTAAACCTAATTTAGACCTAATTTATTTACTTGAGATGATTATTAGCATCCTAGTCAAGTTGTTCACGCGTTGAAATCAAAACTAAATAAGGTAGAAGCCAAGCAACGAAGCTGCTAAACTTTGGGCGCCAAAGAGCCCATTTGACTGGTTTGGATCAATGGTTGAGATCTCTTAAAGAGAATGCCTTTGTGACATTCTAACTTGCCAACTTGATTGCATGGTCTACCTGCAGGGCCATCATGGCTAGTTTGGAGCTTTGGAAGGCTCCTTGGCCACTAGGAAGAGAGATAAAGATCGTGGGTCGTTCTGATTGGCCAGCCACAAAGTGAGTCAAATCAGCAACCATTTCTCTCTCCCACATGTGTAGGTGCCAAGCTTAGTACCTTAATAACATGTTCAAGCTTGAGTTTAGCATAATTAAGCATGTAATTAGCTGGACACAAGTGATGTACTTAGGCTAAGCTAGTCTGGGTTTGCTTTATGATTTGTATAAGCTAGATTAGAGGTTCCCTAATGGCTAAGGAAACCTGATGTATCATAGAAGGAAATCACAAATACTCAAACCTGAATTCAAGGCTTTGAAACAAGCAAACAGAATTCAAGCTAAGCTTAAGTGAGTCTGTGAATAAATGATTGAATAATGGATAGTCTAAACTCTTGTTTAGATACAGAATCACCACTAAACTTGAGCTTAGGACCACTAAACTTGAGTTTAGGGTCTCTAAACTGAGATTAAGATACAGAAACACCACTTAATCAAGGTTTAGGACCTACTTAATCACCACCTTATTCGACCAAATTAAGGATAAGCAAGTGAAGTATTTAGGGAACAAAAGCAAGAAGCTCTTAATTCTGGTTTTTCATTCAATATCAAAGTGTGTGTTACAAAATATGCCATGGCTAACATTAAGAAAAGACCAGGCTATCAACCAAGCAGCAAAGCAAGTTGATTCAGGTTTCCTCCCTAGGAAGGAAATGCCTTAAGTTAGCTAATCTTAGCGCTTAGGACTAAACTAGGTTACATGTTTGCTTAACTAAACTAATTACAACCAGAATTTAAGGAAAGGAAAACAAAGGATGTATTTAAATTTAATACAACCTTAATTATGCCAATACACTACCTCTTTAGGAAAAATGAAGACAAAAGCAGCCGTAAAGCAGGTCTCCATTTCGGCTATCCAATAAGAAAGCATGGCCTGTTTTCTCCCTTTTTGCTCTCATTAGATGGACGCTTACCAAGGCTTCTCAACAGCAAATCATGATGTTTCAGTAGCTTAGACTAGTGATTGAAGCAAGCAAGCAAGGTAGAAGCTGAGCAAACCCACTTAAGAAGGAAAAACACCTAGGTGCTTAACTGGGTTCTAGAAGCACAAAATTAGCCCGATTTTCTGACCTTCTTTCAGCCAATCAAAAGTGAGCATGATTTTGAATTCAGGCCATGGGGGGATCCTTGGGGTGTGTACAAACTCCCCTACAAAGAAATCAAGGTTAAATCATGTTTAAGTAGAAGATTTCTAAGAAAACATTTTACCGTGTAGTTTTAGACCAAAACTGGCAGGTTGAACAAAAGGCCTTGATTCCTTGACTTCAACTATGCGTGATTGATTTGAAATGCTTGGGCTTGAAAGCTAACATCAACGATTCTAAAAATGTAAAAATATTAAACTTAAGCAAGAATGTAGCTTTAGAAATAAGCTGAACAAAACCGGGTACATTCTGGTTGTTCAACCAGGTTGCTACTATTTGGTTCTTCTCCAAAATTTGAACCGTGACTTGGACTTTGGAGCTTGCATTGTACCTTGTTGGACTCTTAGGACCCTCTTCCATGTCTTGAATGAAGCAGACTCCATCATCCTCCCCTTATTGAAGAGACTTGATCATCAAATTTGTAAGGAAATTATCGGCTTGGTACGCACTCAAGTCAGTCACATTGAATGTAGCTAAAACTCCATAGTCCCGTAGCAAATTGTAAGACCCGCGTTCTTTATTTTACGATAAGTTGCTTGTCTTGCTT